>JACEFZ010025340.1:2500-183667 GCA_014155875.1 Cepaea nemoralis
CTACTACTACTACTACTAGCAGTAAAATGACCTTCTTCCCTCTCCTCTCTATCCCATCTACCCGCTTCTCCCTTTTTCATCGCTACCCGCCTATCCTGCCACCTGTTATTTATCTGTTACCCAAACCGCTCTTAAGACAGCCCAGAGATAGCCTGAGGCACCCGCACGTGCATGGCAAGGCAGGTGTAGAAGTGCACCCATTGGCATGGGCTGCCTACAGTCGCAACCAGCACTGCTACAGAGATGGTGGTGTAGGTGGTTAAGGAATTAGTTCTTTTGTTTGCGTAATATTCTATTTCTACATCACGCATTTTACTGCATGAATGAAACATCTGTGTTTGAGTGACTGTTTTTGTGTGTGTCTAAATATCATCTATTTTTCTTTCTATACTCTCTCTCTCTTTTTCTCTCTCCCTCCTCCCCCCCCCCTCTCTCTCTCTCTCTCTCTCTCTCTCTCTCTCTCTCTCTCTGACTACTAATAATGTATGAGAGAAGAAGAAGAAGAAGAAGAAGAAGAAGAAGAAGAAGAAGAAGAAGAAGAAGAAGAAGAAGAAGAAGAAGAAGAAGAAGAAGAAGAAGAAGAGTATGCTAAATGGACTTGCGTGCCCAATTCTTAATTCACACCTCCACCATCCACAACTCCACATTTCATAATTCCACCATTCACAACTTCACCGTCCACAACTTCACCATTCACAACTCCACCGTCCACAGCGCCACAATCCACAATTCCACCATTCATAACTCCACAATCCACAACTCCACCATCCACAACTCCACCGTTTATAACTCCACCATTCACAACTCTAATATCCACAACCACACCATCCACAACCCCACAATCCACAAAGCGACCATCCATCTTCACAATCCACATCACCACAACCCACTACGTCGACATCCGCCCGCAACTGCACAACCCACACCGCAAGCCTACGTGATAACTATCCACCAACAGATGATAAGCCTCGCAAACACACAGCTGTGTACGCCCATTGTTCAGCTAATCCCAACGCACTCGCCTCCTCCACGGCCCAGGTTGTCACCGAAGAGACCTCTCGTTTGTAAGCGCAGGATTAAGCTCTGCATAATCTGTCTGTATCTGCCCTTTTGTGTTTGTATCTACAGTTGTTGTCGGCGTCTATGACGAAGAGGTTAGTGAACGCGTATCCAAGTTTCAAATAAAATAATGCCGCATATCCTTTGTAGGACGTGCCATCAATCCCAATACCAGGGTGATTTAATCAGCAATTTTATATTCAGTGGTTTGCCATTGCCGGTCTCCCTGGCGGAGGCGTTAACGACTTTCTCCGTAATCCCGTATGTCCACATAGGGGAACACAGCTGCGCGAGATTCGGCAGCGTATCGCGTCGCGTTGGTTACTTACGGGGGTGTGTGAGCCGGTCGCTCAGAAATCAATGGCAAACTACTGAGAGTAATCTTGCCAAGACATCAACAACAGCGGTAAAATGCTGCTGGTGATAGCGATGCCCTGTAAATAGGATATGCGAAAAAAAAAGTTTGCCATTGCTTTCTGTCTGAACGAGAAGTGAACGCTTAAGCTCAACTTAATTCCGGTGTAAGGGTTCTCGAGATCATCTGCAGGCGATTTGAAAGCAGACCGCCTTGTGTTGATTTTTAACAGTGTTATGAGCGTCGGTAGTTCTTAAAGCACGGCGAATTACTGAACCTAAACTGTCCTAGTATATCATCATCATGTGCCTTGCATATAAGCGTCGGCGGTCATGTTTCGCCATCTCACATGAACACCAGAGTCGTGGATCAGCTTCGTATTCTTATCTCGACCATGCCACGTGGCCAATCCATCCAGATATTTACTTATCTGCCTTCCTTTTGTTCTTTTCCCCTCAATCTTGCCAGTTGTCATGAAGTTCTCCCACTATTCGAATGGGCCAGTAAGGAGTATTTTGTGTGATATTCGCTGGCACAGGACGGAGCATTATGAGGGCGACACTTTACCGTGAAGTTGGCACAGCGACTATCGACTAAAGGTTACCTATATTATTATTATTCTTGATTTTCTTAACCTGATCTTGCACTATCTTTGTTACATCTAAACCCCCCCCCCCTCTCTCTCTCTCTCTCTCTCTCTCTCTCTCTCTCTCTCTCTCTCTCTCTCTCTCTCTCTCTCTCTCTCTCTCTCTCTCTCTCTCTCGTTTAAATCTTACTTTCTTTTGTCCACAATGTGAGACGTGATCACTGTTACAGTCATCGCCAGGAAATTTCTTCATATTTATCAAAGCATTCCTAAATCTTTTATTAATCTGTTTGTATCCCATTTAATTGAATGTGTTCTTTCCAACGCTTGCCCTTGTTTACAGTCGTCTTTTATGTTGTTTACAACATGTGTTTCCTATCAACTTATTCATGTTTACCCATTCTATGACTTGTATCCTCTGTCATATCTCATTTCTAAACTATAGTCAAAAACTGCATTTTCTTTTCTCCACTTTAATACTTGTTCGTTGTCTAGAATTATTATTTTAATTTCATTTAATTTGTTTTGAGAAGTCATATTTATATTTTATAAGAGAACCTGCGTAATTCTTCATCACTGCTGTATGTTGTTATTCCGTACATTTTTTATTTTAAATGTCAAAATGCATTGGTTTGTCGTTGATTTTATCTACGTTAATCTATCATCATCATGTGCCGTGGGAGTCTCCGTGGCGAAGGGATTTCCGAATGTTGTGGATTCGATTCTGGCTACGACGATTGGTTCATGAGTGCAGTTTTCTCGGAGACTTAAGAAGGTCGTTGCTGGAGCTACGGAGTTCGTGATTTTCGTTCCCTGCAGAAAGAGACGCAGTCAGATGGGATAATACCCAATGCAATGAAATCGATAACCTTGCTTTTTAAAGGTTTTGTTTTAACATTATGTGCTTTGCCAGCTAGCCTAGGCATTCATGTCTATTTATAGATATCACCATCTCAACCCGTCCAACATCATTTCTCTCGGTCGGCCTCTGTCTCTTCTTCCCTTAACCTTTCCAGTTGTTCCATTGTTCTCCAATTCTTCTCTTCTCATCACATGACCAAAGAAAGCTGTTTGTCTCTTTCTTATTGTTGTACATAATATTCTAGTTTTATTAGTCTTTTTTATTTAATCGTCGTTAGCTACTCTGGCAGTCCAAGGTATTCGCAACATTCGTCTCAGTAACAACATTTCTGTTGCTTTCAAGCTCGACTTAATGTGTCTATTCACAAGATTCACTACCATACAGTAAAACAGACTCTATATACCATTTCAGCACTCTCTTTCTGGCATTCAATGATAGTGACTTATTGCATAAGATAATTTTCATTTCTTGAAATGCAACTTTTGTTTAACCTGTTCTGCTGTAAATGTATATTTGGCACCATCCATCTGATATTATAATTGATATAACCATTTTTTCTGCCTTTTCTTTAACATTGAAACGTATGTTGATCATGCTCTATCATTATCTGATTATCTTAATAACTCAGTATGGATCGGGACTGCTCACAGTGTCGAAGTCAGCTATTGAAATTAGAGCGCGTACAGAATAAAACAGTGTGGGTGATACTGAGCTGCACAAGGTGAATGCCAGTAGTGTGTGTGCAATACATCCTAGACATACCCACGATTGCAGACAGGCTCAAGGTGCTGCAGGCTAAATCATATCTCCGCTTGGTTGCAGACAGGGAACACGAACGCCTGGACCCAGTTAAACGCCACAGGCTGATCAGAGGAAAACCACGGATGGCTCAGGCAAAGGATATAATACGAGGAGTGGGCATGCTTGAGAACATTCGCAAAGGAGAGGAGTGGGTCAGAATGCCAGTGAAAAAGTCAGGCCTGTGCATGGTCATAATAACATTCGATCCAGAATGCAGGGATTGGCTAGCAGGCTACACTGAATGGGAGGTGCACCAATTGATATACTACAATTCGCGACCAGGCAATGTAATCATGTGTAGATGACGGCTCTGTGCTAAGTTGCAAACGATGTGCCAGCGAGTTTGTGGCGAAGGTTGGTGGACAATGTTTGGTGCAGGAGAGCCTGACATATGATACCACAACATCTAGTCTGAGAATGAAGGTTGAGGTAGTCACGGTAGCGTTTCGCTGGCTGGAAAACAAACAGCTTATGCATGTCGTGATTGTAACCGATGAACAGAGTATGATAAACAAAAGGTGCAGACAGGCATGCTTCAAGCAAAGTGGAGAACACCCATTCAAGAATAAAAAATGTGCAACCCCTCACTCCCCCCGGGGAGAGGGGGGGGGGGGTCTGCACCGCTCGGTGGGGTATGGTACATGGTGAGGCAGATGTGTGTCCTTTTGAATCGTTTGTAAATTCAGAAGAACAGATAGATCACCACGGCCTGCAGAGAATGGTGCTTCAGGAAGTGACCAGAGGCTCTGGCCGACATTCAGCACACCGTAATATAACCAGGCATGCCACTGGTACCATTAGTATTAAGACTCTTCGCTGGCTGTTAAAGATGAGGACGGAGCACGTATGGGAATGCCCTGAGTGCTGTATTGTCTGTTCTTGACCCAACTCAACTCAAGAAAAGTCCTTGCTTTGCACTCTATATTACTACAAAGTCCGTATGCTGTTGTAAATCTTTTCTGTTTTCCAAGACCGTGGCTTCTGCATAGCGTAGATTGTTTATATTATAACCCCCAGCTCGTATTCATGGCTTCTCTTTGATCTCTATTGTTATTACCTCGCTATAGAGATAGAAGAGATCCGGTTACAAAACACATCCTCGTCTTACTCCTAGCTTTATCTGTTCATAACTGCCCTCTTTATTTCTCATTTTAAGATATGCTACTTATTTCGATTAAATTTTCTTTATTATTCTGAGATCTTTCGCGTCAATGTTGATATCTCCACACAATTTTATTATTTTGTCATGTTTGACTTTATCAAATGCCTTGTTATAATCCACGAAGCACACAAATACATCTTTCTGTGTCTCTGTTGATCTCTCTTCTTCTTTCGTTCGCTTGAAATATGTCTATATCTGCAATGTCGTCTCTTGCATGAATTGAACTGTTTTTTTTCAGTTCACACAGTGGTCCATAGAGTTTATCTTCCACTGTCGTCTACTCTAGGCCAGAAGGTTTGCCTAGATATGTTATATTTTGGGCAGTCTTGGAGTATGTGCTCTGCTGTCTGCGACGCCAATCCACATGTGCACATGGCTGTTTCACCAATCTTGAATTTTGTATACATGTGGTTGCGTAATCTATTGTGTCCTGTTCTGAGGCGCAGAATAATGACTTGTTCTGGTCTGTCCATAACGTGGTAGTCATCTTGAGCAGGTTTTGGTGGCTTTCTGACTGATTTGATCATTCTTTTCTTCAGGCTGTTCTTCTTTGGCTCCTTCCTTAGCCAATTGATCAGGTCTGTCGTTTCCGGGTACTCCACAGTGGGATGGTATCCACTGTATGGTGACTTTATGCTGACTGCTAAGTTCAGAAAGTAGTGTCCTTAGTACTGGTAATTTCCCAGAGAGGAGCGCCTCGAGTACTGATTTTGCATCTGTTAGTAGCACCACAGGTTGTGTACCATTGCTGTTATTTAGTAATTTCTCTGTTGCTATCTTGATTGCCTCAATTTCGGCATCATAGTTATGGCAGTACTTTCCTGTCGGTACTCTGGCTGTGTCCCTAGTATTATTTGGGTATTCTATGTACACTCCCGCTCCTCCATTTCGAACAGCATTTTGTGCTGACCCATCTGTGTAGACTCGGATCCAGAGATCCTGTGGGTATTCTTCATCAAGGAAGCTGAGAGTGGCTGTTCTGCGCTGCACACTGTTCTGTTCTTCCTTGTCAAATATTCCTCTCACTTTTGTCTGGATTTGTAACGATAGTCTATGCTCATCTTTCCATGGAGTTCGCTCTGGAATAGTTGTTAGGGGGATACCAACTGTGGGCAGATCAGTGGTTTCTCTGCAGAGTCGTTTGGCCTGGTGGATAAAACTACTTCTTTTCAACCGCCCCATAGCTAGGTTTTCAAATCTGTTC
Source organism: Cepaea nemoralis (assembly GCA_014155875.1). Taxonomy (NCBI): domain Eukaryota; kingdom Metazoa; phylum Mollusca; class Gastropoda; order Stylommatophora; family Helicidae; genus Cepaea; species Cepaea nemoralis. The sequence continues at coordinate 8,530 of JACEFZ010025340.1, forward strand.
TTCATAGGGTGGCCTGGCAAGCTGAGGAACTTTTCTGCTTGTATTAGCGTTTTCGTATCTCTGCGCTCACTCAGTGCCTGTGTCCTCCCCATCTTCTCCATTTCCACTATAGGGGTTGATCTCATCCCTCCTGTGGTGACTCTAAGTGCTTGATTTTGCACCTTGTCCAGCTCTTGTAGTGTGGTTTTTGATGCTGAACACCACGCAGTTGACCCATATTCCAGGTGTGGTCGTATGCTCTGTTGGTAAACTTTGCTAAGTATTTTCGTACTGGCTCCCCATGTGGTTCCACTTAGCTTTCTCAGGATGGCTATTTTCCTTCTGGCTTTTGCTACTGCTTTGTTGATGTGCTTTCTCCATGTCAGCTTGCCATCAAATGTTACTCCAAGGTATGTTGGTTCTTTATCTTCTCTTAGGGGTGTTCCATTTATCTGGATGATCCCTGCCTTTTGTTTTGGAGAGAGGGTAAATAGGGTGGTGCTGCACTTGTCAGTGTTTATGCTGACACACCATCTATTTGCCCATGCAGCAAATGTATCTACAGCTCTTTGTAGCAATCTGGTGGCCACTGATGCATATTCATTTGTGCTCCATAGAACCAGGTCATCGGCGTACATTGCCGCTTTAATTCCATGCGGTAGGTGAGCAACAAGATCATTGATGAAGATTAGAAAAAGGTGGGGGACAAGACTCCGCCCTGGGGGACACCGTGACGCAGTAGTACTTTCTTGCTCTTGAGTCCGTCTATCTGTACTCGGGCTCTTCTGTTGTGCAAGTATGCTTTCACCCATTTGTACATTCTTCCATTGACTTTGCAGTTTCTCAGTTTCTTCATCAGACCTTCTTTCCAGACTTTGTCAAAGGCTTTCTTCAGATCTATCCATGCCGCAAGCACCAGCTTCTTCTCTTGGAATGCATCCTCAATTTCTTGAGAGAGGTAGGTTGTCTGATCTTCCGTAGAGTAGCACTGCCTAAAGCCAGCCTGCTGTGGCACAAGGATGTTTTTACTTTCAATGTACCACTGCAGTCTGTGATTGATGATGCGCTCCAGTGTTTTGCAGAGACAGCTGGTGAGGCTAATTGGTCTGTAGCTAGAGGCAATGGAACCATCTTTCCCTGATTTTAGGAGGGGTATCATGATTGCTTCTCTCCAGGCTTGTGGAACACTGCCTAAGGTCCAGCTGTTATTGAAGATCTGCAACAGCTTTGTTTTGGCCTCTGTTCCTAGGTTCCTGATCATTTCATTGGAGATACCATCAGCTCCTGATGACTTTCTCATTTTCAGTTTTGATATGGCTAGCTCCAGTTCGCTGATTGTGATGGGTGCCTCCAGAACCTCATGTACTATTTCCTTCTGTCCTGTATGTTGTCGTTTCTCTTGAATCTCTTGTTGTTTCTCTGGACTAATTTTGATATTGCTATCTTGTGCGAACGAGTCCGCAAAATGGTCAGCTGCTTGCTTTCTTGTTAAGATTTTTCCATCTTTATGTAGCGCAATTTTTGAGTTTCTCCCTGTGCCCTCGTCATTAAGCTGTTTTATTAGCTTCCACAATTTCCTTGTGTCTCTTTCAAAGTTCAGAGACTCCGTTTTCTCCTGCCAGCTTTTTCGTCTAGCCTGCAGCTTGGCCCTTTGAAATTTGGCTTTTGCATGCTGGAATTTATTGTGGTGCTCTTGGCTGGGTGTGGCCTCTGCTTGCTTTCTACACACTTCAACATCATTATGCAACTGTTCCAGTTCACTACTCCAGTAGGGTTTATATTGTTTACGAGCTCCTCTTGGTACTGTTTCTCGCGCTGCCTGTAGTATGCATTTCCCAAACTCTTCAACTACTTTATTTATGTCTTTCTCAGTGTTCAGGTTTCTAACCAATATGCTGGTGCGATGCTTGTACATTGCCCAGTCTGCTTTCTTGTAGTTCCACCTCGAGAGGGTGCTGCTTTCACTTACAAGCTCATTTTCTACGGTTAGAAAGACTGGCCGATGGTCACTGCCACCAAGTTGTTTCCCAACAATTCGTGTAATGTTCCACTCCAGGTCTGGTGAATGAAAAGCCAGGTCAGGTGTAGTTGTAGAGTGCCATGATCTCGAGTAGAAAGTATGTGGGTCGGACGGCTTGTTAATCAACATGAATCTATTCTCATCCTGCCAGTCTTCCAGTCTCTCTCCTCTCTGGTCCATGTGATCATAGCCCCAGCTCTGCGAGTGGCTGTTGAAATCGCCACACACAATCATTTTTTCTTTTAGTGGTAGTGTGTCCAGTGCCTGTGGGCGGTCACTTGGACAGTAGTAATTGATCAGATGTAGATCTGTATTACCTGTCTTAAGTTTAAGTGTCTGATACTCAGCCCCTTCCATGTAGACTTTGATTTGGGAAGCCATGATGTTATTTCTTACAAGGGTCAGTATCCCACCTTTTCGCCTGTCCTTTCGGTCAGATCGGTAACACTGGTAGCCTCTGATTTTGAAGGCTATATTTTCATTGAGGTGAGTTTCTTGCAAGCAACATATGCTTACTTTTTCTTGGTCCAAGATTTTTTCTAATTCTATTTTTTTGTTGCTGACTCCCTCCGCATTCCAGTGCATTATTTTAAGTCTTCGTTTGGTAAGGCCAGTCATCCTATTCTCATGTCCCCTGGCTCCACAGGACATCTGAGAAGGACCTCCAGTAGTTGGGGTTGGACCCTTTCGAGACATAGGGCCCGGCACTGCACCTGCCTGGGGGTCCAAAGCAGGGCGAGCACCATAACGATTAGCAGTAGTCGACATATTCCATTTTGCGTGATTGCGTGGCATCCTGATTTCTGTGGTGCGCCTCTTGGCTGGTTGCCTCCGACTTCAGCACCTTTCTTTGCTAGAGCAGACTGTGGTCTCACTCGAGTGTAGATGTGTACACGCGCACACACCTGTCTGCGCATGCATGTACGTGCATACACATCTAGAGCATACTGGTTATTTTCCGGCGCCAGAGATTCGCCGTCGCCCCTTCTCCTGTTAGTTTAAACAGGTCCGCCGCGTGAAGGCCAGGAGTTGGACTTTTGCTGCATAGGTTATGTATTCTACGAGCCATTGAGGTATTTAAGCAATGTTGGGCGCTCACCCCAACACCGCGCCTCGGCTACATACAGCAACATTTGGAACCCGTTGATCTCTCTATTAGCGTTTGTAATGCGTATATTGCATTATTTGTACAGTTTCCTTCCACAACTCCATACTGTTCTTTTAGTGAAGAAGATATGTGTAACTTTAACTCATTCAATAACAGACACCTGTGAATTTAACTATGTTAGTAATAGATAGCCGTGAGTTTAACTCTGACGGTACAAAGATGTCTGTGAGCGTGACATGGTTGATACATCATCATCATCATCATCAAGTGCCGTGCCGGCTGGCGTAGGCGTTCATGGCTCTCCATAGATCTCGGTCTTTGTTGCACCCTTGGAGCAAGTCGCCGCCGGACGTTTTGCATTGAGAGCAAATAGCAAAAATGGGGAAAATAATTGCAGATAGGTTACACAACCAGCGTGTGAGACGTCATATGGTTCGTGATGGTGGAAATGACCATGTGTTCACATGCATCAATTGTGAACGAACATTTACCGTGCGAATTGGTCTGATCAGTTACATTTACTACAGCCATATGTTGTAGTTATTATGCTTTTTATGAAACAGTGTAACAAACTATCGTCTGTAAAGATGGCCAAGTTTCATAGACAGAGTTTGTGTAATCTATGTCTGTTTGTGTGTGTCTGTCTGCATTCCCGTTTGCTTATTTTATTACATTGTAAACTATATTGTTTATGTTAACAACATTCACTTTACCGTGTGTGTGTGTTGTTGTTTTTTTCTATGTGAATGCAACGTGCATAATAGATAATTGGTGTGAGAAAGATGAGTGGTTGGACGGGCTGAACGTAAGACAGGCCTGCGTGCCCAATTATTGACCATATTAAAATAATATTCGTTCGCTCGTTCTTTCATCACCTAAATCGTATATGTTAACCCATTTCTTCCATGAATGCCAATCACTGGAATCAAACTACCTGGTTACCAAGCAATTTATTACCTCAGACGTCAGTAATACCAGGTCGTTTCACGGCCTCTCTAAAATCAAACCTAATTGCCCATTAAGAGAAGTTATTTGTGGTTTATGGAACCTGGTCTGTAGTCATAAATAAACCACGAGAGTTTAGCACGCTAAATTTGCATTAAAACGACCACGAGTAGTTTGAGCTATAAAATTATACAACCTTTTTCGGGTTTGTTCAGCGTTGAACAATGTAGTGTTTCATGCTACACTAATTTCAGATTGGTTTCCGATGGTCTAGCCCGCTCATTTACTCCTCATGAATCTTGATCAAATTATTCTGGTATTTACCCCTCATAAAACCTGATCATCTTATTCTGGTATTTACTCCTCATGAAACATGATCATCTTATTCTGGTATTTAAGTTAGTTGCATGATATTTGAGAAGCGTCTGGCCGAGTGTCTAGAATGCCGGGTTGATCTTTCGTGTTAGAACAAATCCTCGGTATCGTGTTAATTTTTAAAATTTCTGTCGGGGGCAAAAAGAAAACCCTAGTCTGCATAGATCGTGATGACTGTACTAGTCTGACGGCCTTAATGCCCCAGTCTCGGGATTCTCTCTCTCTCTCTCTCTCTCTCTCTCTCTCTCTCTCTCTCTCTCTCTCTCTCTCTCTCTCTCTCTCGCTCGCTCTCCCCCCCCCCCCCCCCCCCTCCCATGTCCAAGACAGCAATGTACTATAGGCATTAGGTGACAGAGTTTTATTGTTGTTATTGTTTTTGTTTTGTTTTGTTCTGTTATTGTTGTTGTTGTTGACAGCATGTCCTTTACAGAAGGATGTAACCAGCCCCATAATCGATTTATTGTTTATGAATTACTAAGCAATTTTACGGTCAGTAGTTTGTGGAGCTCATGGAGAGAACTAGGCAATTACCAATGAACCGAGAGGTGAAGAAATGCGCTAAATAGGCCATACAGTGGGAAGGTCCAGCTGATCTTAAAACTGACACAATGCAATTACAAAACAAAAGGTATCTATCTATCCATTATGTGCCATGCCGATAAGCGTGGGCGGTCATGTTTTGCCATCTCACTCGATCACCAGAGTCGTGGATCAGCCCTGTGCTTCTGTCTCGACACCTGGCCAAGCAGTCCATGTATTTAATTCTTGGTCTTCCCTTTGGTCTCCTCCCGTCGATCTTGCCAGTTGTCACCAAGTTCTCCAATTCCTTTCTTCTCATAGCATGCCCAACAAATTTTGACTGTCTACGTATAATGTCTCTAATCAGTTTACGATCTTCGTTTGTTTCTTGAAGGACTTGTTCCTTGGTATTTCTGTCTGTTCATGGTATTCTTAGCATTTTTCCTCAGAAACTGCATGTCCACAGCCATCAGCTGTTTTTCAGCTTGACTGCTCACTGTCGACGCTTCACATCCATACGAAAGTACAGGTTCTATGTAGCACTTCAACACCCTTTTTCTCGTTTCAATTGATATATTTTTGTATTGGTTAGTATGTTTTTCATCTTGCAAAAGGCTACCTTTGCCATGGCAATTCTTATTCTAATCTCTTCAAGGTATCTCCTGTAGTCGATGGTAAAAGAGAAAGGGAGACAATCATAAAGACTGATGCTTCCTTCACTACGGTGCTAAGAGGTAAAGAGTAGTTCTGACTTCGTTACGGCCAAAGAAGAAAAATAGTGAAAAGAGAGAGAACCTCACACCGCCTCAACCGACAAAAAAAGAGGATAGTAATTAGATAAGATATACGAGATCTCAGGCAGGGGCCTCAACTCTGGACTGACTGTCATATTTGAGACCCAGACATTGGATTAAGGTGTTAGATTGTGGTAGAAATAGTGACTGTAAAACTAAAAGATACTAAACAAACAAATCAAGGACAAATAAACAAGCTCTTTATTTATTTCTTCTAACAGCACATTGCGTGTCAATAACAGATACAATAGACAACTGTATATATCAAATCACCACAGTGGGTAACCCCTAACCAATCAACAGCACTTAAGACAACAGGGTACACCAAGTACCACAACACAGGTGTTCCAAACAATGGCTGGTTAGACTGACACTATAAAGAACTTTGACACAAGCAACACTGCACAGACAATAAGGCACTACAAAAACATAGGTTACACAACATAAACCCCAAGACGCGACATAAACAAGAGTTGTGACACAATTTACTATCCCACCAAGAACCCAGGCCTGCTGACACTAACTAGTCAGCCGCTCAGTTTTGTCACAACATTAGTTGACACAGATCAACTCAGGGAATTGTTCCCACCTGACAACAACAGAACAGCACTGAACTGAAGGCCATGCTGCCCGCACCTCTCACCAGCACAAACCGACCTGGCTGGCTGCTACAAGGAAAAATGGCCTCGGGTCTTTGTTTCAAGTCGCGTTTCCGGCGTGGCCAGGTTTTTAACTTGAGATAGACCAAACCAAAATACGTTGGTCAGGCGCTATCACATATCCAACCCCTTACTTTTTTTGTCGTCCCGACAAAAGAAATGTACCATCATATCTCCTCACCCCAACAATCTCTTTAAAAGTTACCATCTCAAAATTTCACCTCAAAATAAAATCATTGGTCTTCAGTAACCACATCAAAAAGTAAAATCACTAATCAAGCAAGCAAGTACTAACATCTACACATAAACCGTCATCAAAATGACAAAGGCAAAACAAATCTATTTCACATGTTACCTCCTCCAAAACCTAAACTGCTGGTTATATCCCTGAAGAGTACCACTAAAAAAAATAGTCTTGTTCTTTTCATACATCACTTACAATGTGAAACAGTGTAGATTACATCACCAGGCATCAGTCAGTTCCAAATACCAATAATCTGAACACAAAAGTATAAACTATACTAACCCAGTTGTTGGTACTAATGACTAAAATAAAATATCAGTGATGAAAAATAGCTCTTCTGCTATAAGAGCACCAATCATAACAGAATGAATACAACCCTCACTTCTTACATAAAAATAAATAAACAAACATAAAAGCTACAAAAACATTAAACAAGTAACCTTTATATTGGTTACTATATCCCTTAACTCTGGAAATCCAACACAAAATGTATTTAAAAATAATACCATTTGTCTCTTTAAATATAAGCTTCCTGCAGCTACTGTGGTACCTAAATGACTTGTTTTTCTATCAACCTGTATCTCTACACTAAAAAGAACATTTCATCACGTGTCACCTGTAACCTGAATATAAACATAAAGGAAAATATACCGGGCCAACAAAACATTGTTATTTCAATAATATCCCACCTCATGCATTCTCTCTGGAAGTTACTCTCTTACTGGACATGATGGTAATGACAACACCACATGAACAACAGAACCAACCCTTTCACCTGGTCTGCCTGGCGTTCTTGCACTCTAAAAGAAAGACATGTCATCACATGACACCATCTACCTGCAATCATAATATATAAAAACAGCAAAACATAACTGCTAATTAACTAACTACACTAAGGCTGTCAATCCAAAAGACTGGAATTTCTAAACGGATGAAAACAGTCTCTATCTTTCACAACCATGTCTAACGGGCAAAAGTTCTTGCTGGTGGTCTTTCACAATCCCCTTTTGCACAAAGTCACGAGATGACATATCGGTATGCAGAAAATTTTGGCCCACACCCGTCACAAAACACTGACCATCCGTCACATCACTTTGACCATCTGTCACAAGTCTAACCCTCAAGTCACCCTCTAACTGTTCAGCCACACTGACACAAGGAGACTTCCATTGTCCCCTCCTCCTCCGCCTCTTCCTGCGAAAGAAATTTCTCTGGTTGCCACACATAACCATCCGGCTATCAGAAGTTGACACTGCACCCACCTGAACTGCTGGGGCTGATCCTTTAGAAGGACCAACCTGGGGCGGACTCTGTTGTCGCTTAAGGTCCTGCGGGTCTCGGTGGCTTACGTTGGCAAATGCTTTGCTACAATTGACTCCAGAGGGGTTCTGAATAACACCAACCCCTCTCTTCGGACACCTGTTTTGGAGGTGTGTGCGGCTTCGACAAACATTGCACCTCTTGCGTTGTACCTTGGGCTGCAGCAACGAATCAGCTAAGGCTCTCATCCGACCTAGCTTAGCTCGAAGTTCCTCCACCACCACATCATCATGTTGGACCCCTTGACACTGACCACTGGCATTAGGCCACCTCTCTGAACTGTAATCTTGACGTTCTACATATTGGTATGTACAGACTTCTGGAGCTAACGACACACCAGCCCATCGCATGGCCAAGTCTCTAACACAAAGGAAAGTCACTGACGGGTCATGCAATATCCTCTCCTCTGCCATTCTCCTGCTGAGAACATTATGTAGTTTTGCAATAAACCAGTCTCTTAGGATCACTGGATCCCAAGCAACCATGCCCCTCTTTCTCTGTGCTTCCAGCACCAAACGAAAAGCTTTGTGGACCCGGTGAGAGAAATCCATGATGGATTCCTCTGCATCTTGTGTTACTTGAAAGAAAGCCACAGCCAGCTCCACCATGCTGCGCTGCTCTCCATATACCTGCTGAATGGTCTGCAGCATCTCCTCAGGGTCATTACAAGCTGACCTAAGCTCAAGTTCTGCCCACACACTGGGAGCAACACTTTCACAAATAATGTCCACTTTATCTTCATCGCACACCGCACCAGCCCTCCAGGCAGATCTCACTTTCCTCACATACTTCTCAACAGTTGGCCCACCTTTCTGGCCAAAACAAGGAACTTCTATCTTCACAGGTGCAACTATGTACCTGACTTCACCAGTGGGCCCTGTGACGTCAGGGGCACCAACTGGGAGGGGAACTACGGTCCCTAACGTTGAAGACAGAGCCATCTTTGCTCTGGATACGATACAGTGAAAGTGTACTAGGAGGCAATTTATCTGAGCCCACTCACCATACAGGGGACTCCTCTCTTGTGCAGGAATGCCCGGGGGGTCTCAGCAGCAAACCTGGGTTCTAATGTCACAACTCAAAGACAATGGACACCACAAACATAAACACTGACCTATCACACAAAACAATCACTAGATACTAAAACAATCCTAACAGAACAATTCAAAGGCTGCCACAATATCTCGTCGGGGTCGCCATTTTGTAGTCGATGGTAAAAGAGAAAGGGAGACAATCATAAAGACTGATGCTTCCTTCACTACGGTGCTAAGAGGTAAAGAGTAGTTCTGACTTCGTTACGGCCAAAGAAGAAAAATAGTGAAAAGAGAGAGAACCTCACACCGCCTCAACCGACAAAAAAAGAGGATAGTAATTAGATAAGATATACGAGATCTCAGGCAGGGGCCTCAACTCTGGACTGACTGTCATATTTGAGACCCAGACATTGGATTAAGGTGTTAGATTGTGGTAGAAATAGTGACTGTAAAAAGTAAAAACTAAAGATACTAAACAAACAAATCAAGGACAAATAAACAAGCTCTTTATTTATTTCTTCTAACAGCACATTGCGTGTCAATAACAGATACAATAGACAACTGTATATATCAAATCACCACAGTGGGTAACCCCTAACCAATCAACAGCACTTAAGACAACAGGGTACACCAAGTACCACAACACAGGTGTTCCAAACAATGGCTGGTTAGACTGACACTATAAAGAACTTTGACACAAGCAACACTGCACAGACAATAAGGCACTACAAAAACATAGGTTACACAACATAAACCCCAAGACGCGACATAAACAAGAGTTGTGACACAATTTACTATCCCACCAAGAACCCAGGCCTGCTGACACTAACTAGTCAGCCGCTCAGTTTTGTCACAACATTAGTTGACACAGATCAACTCAGGGAATTGTTCCCACCTGACAACAACAGAACAGCACTGAACTGAAGGCCATGCTGCCCGCACCTCTCACCAGCACAAACCGACCTGGCTGGCTGCTACAAGGAAAAATGGCCTCGGGTCTTTGTTTCAAGTCGCGTTTCCGGCGTGGCCAGGTTTTTAACTCGAGATAGACCAAACCAAAATACGTTGGTCAGGCGCTATCACACTCCCATCAGATGTTATGACTGTTCCTAGATAGCTGTACCGATTCACTTGTTTAAGAATATGCCCATTTACTTGTTTCTCACATTGTGATATTTCTTCCTTCCTAGTGACGACCATAATCTGTGTCTTCTTACAATGCAATTCTAACCCTAGTTGTTCACTGCGTGAAAGGTATAGGACGAACGAAAAGAAGAAGACGAACGAACGAACTTTATTTTCAAAGGGTCCCAAATTGGGCTCGCAGGCCCGTCTTACATTCGTCCCTTCCAATCTCTCATCTTTCGTTCATCAATAGTGCATGAAACATTCACATAGGTAAAAAACATTGTCAAATGAATGTTGTAAACATAAACAATGCATATTGCCATGTTATGAGACACATCTCCCACCCACCCACATATCCCCCACCAACCACACATCCCTTACCAACAACACATCACCCACACACGCATCGCCTACCCACCCACACACACCCAGGCACACATACATGCACCAACTCACCCATCCTCCGCCCACACACGTATCCCACCTACACACATCACCCCTTCTACACACATCTCCCACCCATCCCATGACTCACAAACACTCGCCCACCCAAATAACCTCCATCACCCACCCACAAACCACCCAACCACCCAGCCAAACACGCATCCCACAACCACACATCCCCTACCCACATTCACATCTCCACGCCAACCCACACACCCCGCACTTACCCACACACACTTGCCGCATCCACCCACAAATCCCCACTTAGACACATTCCCACATCCACACAATTTCCCCCACCCACTCAAACATCCCGCACCCACCCACGTACACACATCCCCCACCCATCCAACAACCTACACACACACTCACCCACCCACACATCCTCCACCCACCCCCAATCACCCATCCCCCACCCACACACACCCCACCCACACACACACACATCGCACTCACACACATACATCTTCCCACCCATACACACCCCAGCCACACATCCCCACCCACATACACACATCTCCCCACCCACGAACAGAACCCCCATCCACCCACACACACTTCCCAGGCACACATATCCCCCACCCACACACACATCCCCCACCCACACACACATCCCCACACCACCTACACACACCCCGACACACTCACCCCCACATATGCAAACCCACCATCACACACACATCCCACTACCCACCAACATCCACACACCCCCACCCGCCCAAACACATACCCCACCCACATAATCCCCCACCCACACACCCATCCCCCAATCCATACACACATCTTTCCACACCCCATACATACCTCCACCACACACACATCTCCCCACACACATCCTCTCGCACACACACACCCACGCACACACATCCTCACATCTAGACACATACATAATGCCTCACATAATTAGTGAAACTATTATAAACAAACTTCCACACTTTACACACACACACACACACACACACACACACACACACACACACACACACACACACACACTGACGACTGTCGTGAGCATCATCACAAAAAATTCAAAATTGGGGAATACATTTGAAAGCATGGAAAAGCTGGCAAAAAATGTGAAAATGACAAAAAATATGTTTTACATTGTGTAACGGTAAAAAAAATAGTGATGCAATTCAATAAGAAAATTCCTGGAATTGACATAAACATTACGAAGTAAGCAGTGCATATAATACATGTTAAATTCAAGTAACAGTAAAAATGTTAATATGGAAGATGAAGATACAGAACAAATATGGAATAGCATGTCACATGACATGCGTGAGCTCAACTCTCTCTCTCTCTCTCTCTCTCGCTCTCTCTCTCTCTCTCTCTCTCTCTCGCTCTCTCTCTCTCTCTCTCTCTCTCTCTCTCTCTCTCTCTCGCTCTCTCTCTCTCTCTCTCTCTCTCTCTCTCTCTCTCTGAAGAAGAAGAAGAAGAAGAAGAAGAAGAAGAAGAAGAAGAAGAAGAAGAAGAAGAAGACAGAACAAGAACAGACACGTCAACAGGAAATAGCCTCACAATTTCTACAGGTTAATATCTAAACACTCATAACCTAACTACAGAACAAACAGCTAAATGCTCCCGCACTTGCCACACATCTACCACTCCATTTCCCCTACAATTCCAACACATCAAACACACAACCTCACACACTTCAGATATCATTCCAGGGGAAGATAACACATCCTGTTTCTCATGAAGGCAATCCAAAGTTATCTACCCGTACTTTGTCCGTTTTCCAGAGGAGTATCAAATTTCATTATCTTTCCCCCCTCATGTCGTATTTGACCGTCACATTTCTGATAATATTCGATTTCAGGTATGTTTAATTAAATACATCCACCGGCTTTTCACGTGTGCCCCTTTTTTCTGTTTGTTTCCTGGTTGCATTACTAATTATCTAGTTAGTTATATTTTCATATATGAAATGGCATTTTGAATAAATTTGGACATGTATATGGAAAAAAAAGAAGAAAGTACTGGAGAGTTTTGGTCATAGACCATAACTTTAGGAAGGGAAATTCCCAACTGCACCTCCCCGTGGTAGAGGATGGAAACACACCACGGTGTGGCTAACGCAGCTCTGGGGACCGAGTACCCATCGGAATAAGTGGACAACTCTGCAGCTGAGCAGAGCAGGGCACTCACTTGTCCTGACCGTCAGAAATGGCTGTCAAAGGTAGGGTTAAAAGACCACCATGTGGACGAGGAAGGCAAGGAGAAATCACCACATTATCTTCACAAGATTTCATGGCAACACACATTTCAGAGATAGTGAACGACGTTAATGACTGTCATAGGACATCCTTGTCCGGTAGGGACAGTCATGAGCCACAGGTGACACAAGACAATCATCCAGCTACTGATGGCAAAACTATAAACTAAATAAATTTAGAGAAGGAACATGGAAAGTTAGGACATTAAATGAGCTATGAAAGCTAAACAATGTTCTAAGAGAAATGGAAAGCGTGAACATGAATATACTAGGCATAAGTGAGATGAGATGGAAGGGATCTGGCAAAATTATAACCGACAAACACACAATAATTTATTCTGGAGGGGATACACATGAAAAAGGTGTAGGAATAATATTTGATGAAAAAATAGCCAAATCAATTAATGGATACTGGTGTATCTCAAATAGAGTTATAATGGTCAAAATCAAAGGCAAACCAATAGATATGAACAATATACAAGTATATGCACCAACAACAAGCAGTAGTGATGCAGAAATACAACACTTTTATGATGAAGTAGAAATGGCGATAGCTAAAATTGGATCACAAGAAATTAAAAAGAAATAATATTGGGAGATTGTAATGCAAAAGTAGGAAAAGGAAAAATAGAGGATATAGTGAGGAATTATGGTTTAGGTACAAGAAATGAAAGAGGAGAGAAACTAATAGAATTGACAAATATTAATATGATAATTGGAAACACACGGATTAATCACCATAAAAGACGACTATACTCATGGAAAAGCCCTAATATGAAAATACGCAACCAAATTGACTACATACTTATTAATAAAAGATTTAGAAATGCGTTAATAAATGTAAAGACAATGCCTGGTGCTGACTGTAATAGTAATCAATTACCACTATGAGGACAAATAAAAGTAAGATTAAAGAGAGGGAACAAATGGTTAAGAACTTGAGACTTAATAAAGAGGTCCTGAAAGTAGATAAAGATATTCAAGAACAATAATTTAATAATAATTTAAGAACTTGAGACTTAATAAAGAGGTCCTGAAAGTAGATAAAGAAATTCAAGAACAATACAGAGTGCCTGTGAAAAATACGTACAATGCAATAGCTAAAATACAGAGTATAAATGAGCAATGGGAAATGTTAAGGGACTTCATTCATCAAACTAGCAAAGAAATATTACCGGAGAGAAGCCAAAAAGCTTAGAAAAACTGGATGAATGAAGAAATCTTAATGCTTATGGACAAAAGGAAACAGAATAAAAATCAAGGATATGCTAAGATAAGTAAAGAAATAAGAGGTAAATGTGTGAAGGCAAAAGAATGTTGGTTAAACTAGCAATGCAAAAACATTGAATTAAATTCCATTAAAGATTTAAAAAAAAATACGTATAGATAAATCACTGAGCATACAGGAAGGAAAATAAGAATAAATACAGGGTGTTTAAAATAAAAGAAACAAACAGGAAAGTTATTATTGGAGGAAAGTGCTATAATGAAGTGGTGGAATGAGTATATAAGAGAATAATATAATTGAGAAAGAGAAGAATTAACAGAAGAAAGTAACATAGAAGGCCCATCTATTCTAAAAGAAGAAGTCGCTGACGCTATGAAACATATGAAGAAAGGAAAAAACATTTGGGCCTGATGAAATCACAATAGAAGAATTAGAAGTATCAGGAGAATTTGGAGTAGATATATTAGCCACACTATTGAATAATATTTACAGCAGTGGATATTTACCGAGCGATATGCTGAAATCTGTATTTATATCTATACCAAAAAGACCAGGAGCAATTGAATGCGAAGATTTTCTTACAATTAACCTCATAAACCATGTCACTAAGCTTCTACTCAGAATTATAATGAGAATAACAAGAAAGAAAATAAAACTGGAAATTTGTGAAGAACAGTATGGTTTTTGGAAGGAAAGGATACAAACAATGCAATATGTATATATATATATATATATATATATATATATATATATATATATATATATATATATATATATATATATATATATATATATATTACGAACACTAATAGAAAGGTCAATAGAGACACAGGAAGACATTCATTTATGCTTCATAGATTATGCTAAGGCATTTGATAAAGTAAAACATGATGAATTGATTAAAATGTTGGAAGATATCAACATTGCTGGGAAAGATTTAAGAATAATAAAGAATATTTACTGAAACCAAGTAACAGCAATTAAAATGGGAAATAAAGAGGGTAGTTACAAACAGATAAAGCTAGAAGTATGACAGGGCTGTGTCTTGTAACCGGATCTCTTCTCCCTCTACAGTTAAGTAATAATGAGAGAGAACAAAGAGAAGCCAGGAATACTAATCGGAGGTTATAATATAAACAATATACGGTATGCAGATGACACAGTATTGGTGGCGGAAAATGCAACAGACCTACAACAATTGTTGGACATTGCAGTAACCGAGAGTACACAGAAAGGACTCTCCTTGAATAAAAAGAAAACGGTAACTTGCTTGCTTGTTTGCTTGTGTTCGCTGGCTATGAACTCCAGCGTGAAGTCCTGTATGTCGGATGAAGACATCCTGTTGTCCAACATCAGTGTGATGTCATACAGGACTGAGGTTTGCGTGAGTATCCGTTGTCCCATGTCTGGCTTATTGGTGTGCAGACTGGTGGTTCCTCGCCGTGCAGGCAGACACTCTCCGACTTCGGAAGAATCAACGATCCTACTACGTTAGCCAGGACCCCGAAGGGACCTGTTGCCCAGGACGCACGCCCAGGGCGTGTTAGTAGGTTTTGGCCAGTATAGAACCTGGCCCTGGTGCCTTGGAAACACCTCTGCGTCATAAAATGGTAACAATGAAGAAAGAAAATTGTGACACCAAAATGTGACATAGAAATAGAAGAGGAAATTCTTAACCAAGTGGATAATTTTAAATACCTAGGAGCACTTATAACACCAGATGGAAGGTGTACAGCAGAGATTAAGAGCAAAATAGGGCAGACAAAAGCCGGATTTTAGAAAATGAAGAGTATCTTATGCAATAAGTCATTATCAATGAATGTATGAGAGTGCTGAAATGCTATATAACCAGTTGTGCTGTATGGCAGCGAATCTTGGAATGCAAATGAACAAGTTAGGAAGAACTTAGAAGCAACAGAGATGTGGTTGTTGAGACGAATATTGCGAATTCCTTGGACTACCAGAGTAACTAACGACGATTGCCTGAAAGAGGCTAATGAATTTAGAACATTATATACAACAATAAGAAAGAGACAAACAGCATTTCTTGGTCTTGTGATGAGAAGAGAGGCATTGGAGAACTTCGTCACAACTGGAAAGATCGAGGGGAAGAGAGGCGCTAAATAGGTCATACAGTGGGAAGGCCCAGCTGATCTTAAAACTGACACAATGCAATTACAAAACAAAAGGTATCCATCCATCCATTATAATGATCAAGAGAAAATGATGCTGGACGGATTGAGACGGTGGCATGGAGGAATATCATCGGCAGAGTTGATCCAAAACACTAAATACCGAGATCTGAGGAGAGCCATGAACGTCTACGCCAGCTGGCAAGGCACTTGATGATGATGATGATGATGATGATGATGATGATGATGATGATGATGATGATGATTATTATTATTTCAAATTATAAAAATGCAGATTTAACTGGAAGGAATAGCAGGGAGAAAAAAAAAATTTTAATTGACACTTATACAATGGGGCTGGGTAGTATAAGAAAAGGGAACATTAGATATTTCAACAATGTAGTGATCACCTGGGCCGGAAATGCCACCTGAAGTCGAAACTCTGCGGCCGAGCATCGGCAACGATCGCATGTGATGGAATAGGACGTCTTGCAAGAACAACGCTTCACATTTATAGCGAGGGCAGGAGGGGCCCAAGCCTTAATATAAATAGCCCAGAGAAACAGTTGGCTTGCGGGGTACGAGGAAGATAAGATGGCAACAGTCTCTACTGACTGGGCCATATCTAGCCACCAAGCTAGAGGTGAAGACTGAGGCCAACTGCCGGGGGAAGAAGCTGACTTGCCCACGGTCATCCACGTCACGGTGTAGTGTCAACGCTGGTAGATGCACCGGGTGCGCAATAATCGTTCTACAAGGGTGGGATGGCTTCTGGCCAGATACACTTGGCAATGCCGATATGAAATAAGTACAATATCGAATGTCTCGAAGATGGCTACTTACAGCAGGAGAAAACGCTTGGGAGTTATGACAAGGACCCCCCTCCGCTACCCCCAGAGTGTAAAGAAGGTAAAAGGGCTGGAACATTAAGCAAGGGGGGGGGGGGGCGAGGAGGGAGCTTCTGATGATCGTGGCTGCATCGCGGCGGAGTCTTCACCTCTAATATTAGAAGAAAAACGACACACGAAGAAAACAGGATCACGGAGAGATCTCCCAGACTGGAGACTTGTTCAGGTCAGTGTGACATGAAGCATTTGTTAAGTACGGTGTACACGCATATGCTTATGTATGCGAGTATGTATGTTTGTATGTAAATGTGTCATTAGCATCCTTCTTTTGACTCAAATCAGCTTTCGTTGATCAAGGTTTGGAAAGCTAGTGTGCTACATATACGCAAACACGCACATACATGCACATAGACACACACACATATCTGCAGACAATCAGACACACAAACACGACATAACATCTACTCTCGACCACTAACATCTACACACTACCGCTAAAATCTGCACTCTACCGCTAACATCTACACTCTACCAATAACATCTACACCCTACCGCTAACATCTACACTCAACCAATAACATCCACACCCTACCGCTAACATCTACACCATACCGCTAACACCTACACCATACCGCTAACATCTACACCATACCGCTAACATCTACATCCTACCGCTAACATCTACACTCGACCAATAACATCTACACCCTACCGCTAACATTTACACCATACCGCTAACATCTACACTCTACCAATAACATCTAAACCCTACCGCTAACATCTACACTCTACAAATAACATCTACACCCTACCGCTAACATCTACACCATACCGCTAACATCCACACCCTACCGCTAACATCTACACCATACCGCTAACATCCACACCCTACCGCTAACACCTACATCTTACCACTAACATCTACATTCTACCGCTTACATCTACAACCTACCGCTAACGTCTACAACCTACCGCTAGCATCTACAGTCTATCGCTAACATCTACAACCTACCGCTAACATCTAAACCCTGCCGCTAGCATCTACACTCAACCGCTAGCATCTACACTCTATCGCTAACATCTACACCTTACCGCTAACATCTAAACCCTACCGCCACTCAACCGCTAGCATCTACACTCTATCGCTAATATCTGCACCCTACCGCTAACATCTATACCCTAACGCTAACATCTACACTCTATCGCTAACATCTACACCCTTCCGCTAGCATCTACACTCAACTACTAGCATCTACACTCTATCGCTAATATCTGCACCCTACCGCTAACATCTACACCCTACCGCTAACATCTATACCCTACCGCTAACATCTACACTCTATCGCTAATATCTGCACCCTACCGCTAACATCCACACTTAGTGACATACATCTACAAACCACATCGAGCCAATCAGCCACACAATCTCCCACCAGGCAGCCCACAGCTCGACTTTGACATTCGACAGACTGCACAGTTATCGACAAAATCACTTACACACGTCACCAACCGACCCAGCTTCAACTCTCTAGTTTGGCCGCACTTTAAGCAGCGGCTGTGGGGTCAAAGTACAGCCCTGTTTACGACGAAAGCCCGTGTAACTGTCAGCATGACGAAGGGTTAAATTTCTGCCGCATCTGCATTTTCTCCCTGTATGATTAAACCGTCCGCGCACCTGCCTACGTTACCTGTTTTAATATTCAAATTTGTACAGGTGGGAGCTGCATGTGAATCGTAGATAGTGCATAGCTTTTCAACAATGCGGAGCCTGGTTCGAATCTCAATTTTGAAAATATGTTCGATGTCGTTGCGATTGGGGATTTGTGACGAAGAATCAATGTCAATGCACTGCGGGCAAGTTAATCGGTTCTCAGTCTTGTCATCCAAAAGTGAAAGCCGATTGTTCTGTTTGCTTGCCCCATAGCTGTATATCTGCTATACTGAATGACAAGTTACTATGACTAGTTCCAAACACGACTCAGCGCTCCACCTGCTGCAATATCACACTTTCTACAGCCATAGTATCACACTTTCTACAGCCGTAATATCACACTTTCTACAGCCGTAGTATCACACTTTCTACAGCCGTAGTATCACACTTTCTACAGCCGTAATATCACACTTTCTACAGCCGTAGTATCACATTTTCTACGGCCGTAGTATCACACTTTCTACAACCGTAATATCACACTTTCTACAGCCGTAGTATCACACTTTCTACAGCCGTAGTATCACACTTTCTACAGCCGTAGTATCACACTTTCTACAGCCCTAGTATCACATTTTCTACAGCTGTAGTATCACACTTTCTACAGCCGTAATATCATATATTTTACACATGTAGTGTTAGACTTTCTTCAGCCGTAGTATCACATATTATACAGCTGTAATATAATTATTTCTACGTGCGTAATATCATAGTACCTGGAGCTGTAATATCATACTTTTTACAGTCGTAATACCATATCTTTTACAGGTATAATATCATACATTCTAGTCTTAATGTAATACCTTCTACAGCCGTAATATCATACCTTCTACAGCCGTAATATCATACTTTCTGTAATTATACTACCATACTTCTACAGTAGTAATGCAATCTATATATATAAAACAAAGTGTATGTAAATATGTATGTCCTTTATTTTTTCGCTAACGGCCAATCCGATTGAGATGAAATTTTCTACACGTCTTCCTTTCATTCCAGAGCTGCCAACTGTGATATTTTTTTAGTGTGAAATCGCCTGCTTACTCAGTATTATTTCATTTTTCATTAAAATGTATATATAGGTAAGGGACTTAACTCTAGAAAAAGTTATTTCAAGGGGCATAACTTTTAATAACATTGTTGTATAACTTATAGTCATATTGTTGTATCGTTTTCAAAGATTTATAAACTCTTTGTCTATAGTTATGTACCGGCATATGAGTTATAATAAATAATGATACAATCTTTAAGGCAATTTCAAAGTTTACATAAAAATAATGCATAATGCATAACATTGTAACTCATCTTTCTATGCTTAAGAAATTATCTTAAAGATGTTGAACAATATCATCGCATCTTTAATGTTTTCCGCTATCATATCGGCACGATTCGCTTGACAGCACTTCTCAGCGCTATCAAGCCAAGACGCCTTACACATTTCAAGCAGCCTGATACGGGGGGGAAAATGGCACGTCGTAATAGCACAAAGAAACAAGCAGCTTCCAAGATGCATAGTGAGAAAACCGACCAGACTATCAAGAAGACGAACCTGCCTTTGGAGAGTCTGCATGCAAGCTGTAATAAAGTATCTGAACCTACAGTCAATGAAACTACCAATAAGAAGAGCGACGACTACCCACAGACGAACACAAAAACTTGTGAGAGGAAGGAGGACCAAGACACCAGAATCAGAAACACTGATTCAAACACAGTCAGATGGGTGGTCAAGCGGCTAAAAATGGAGCTTACTGATCAACAAATACAGAAGCAGCTGCAGGAAGAAAATCTTCACGTCAACATTTTGAAGGCAGAGCGGATTCTTACCTACTCAGAATTAAATGAGATGCTCCACACCAGGGACTGGGCGAACCCGGGCCGGGTCAGGCAGACAGACAGACAGACAGACAGACAGACAGACAGACAGACAGACAGACAGACAGATAGATAGATAGATAGATAGATAGATAGATAGATAGATAGATAGATAGATAGATAGATAGATAGATAGACAAACAGACAGGGAGGGAGGGAGGGAGGGATAGACGGAGGGAGAGACAGAGGGATGGGTCTATTAGACAGACATACAGACAGACAGACAGACAGACAGACAGAGATAGATAGATAGACAAACAGACAGACACAGACAGACAGACAGACAGACAGACAGACAGACAGACAGACAGACAGACAGACAGACAGACAGTCGGTAACGGGAACGAGAACTTATATGACTACTTATATGAATTAAATGAGATGCTCCCCACCAGGGACTGGGCGAACCCGGGCCGGGTCAGGCAGACAGACAGACAGACAGACAGACAGACAGACAGATAGATAGATAGATAGATAGATAGATAGATAGATAGATAGATAGATAGATAGATAGATAGATAGATAGATAGATAGATAGATAGATAGACAAACAGACAGGGAGGGAGGGAGGGAGGGATAGACGGAGGGAGAGACAGAGGGATGGGTCTATTAGACAGACAGACAGACAGACAGAGATAGATAGATAGACAGACAGATAGACAGACAGACAGACAGACAGACAGACAGACAGACAGACAGACAGATAGATAGATAGATAGATAGATAGATAGATAGATAGATAGATAGACAAACAGACAGGGAGGGAGGGAGGGAGGGATAGACGGAGGGAGAGACAGAGGGATGGGTCTATTAGACAGACAGACAGACAGACAGACAGACAGACAGACAGACAGACAGACAGTCGGTAACGGGAACGAGAACTTATATGACTACTTATATGAATTAAATGAGATGCTCCCCACCAGGGACTGGGCGAAGCCGGGCCGGGTCAGCTAGTACTTTATATAATCATAACATTATACCTTCTACAGAAATAATACCATACTTTCTATAGTTATAATGTTATACCTTCTACGGTCGTAAAATCTTACCTTCTACAGCCGTAATACCATATTTCCATCGCCGTCTAAATAATATTTCTTCACCATTTCATTGTCCAGTATTTACATTCACATTGATCAAGTGATCATTCACGAAGAACTCGTCCAGACACATTCCCATCCATTCATCCATCGGGTCATCTCTTGCCCAAACATCCTTTCCCATGATGATCCAACCCATACATCCATCTATCCATCCACCAATCCACTTATCACCCATTCATTACCTCTTCAACCATTCCTCTGTTCTTTAAGTAAATCATACATCCATCCATATATCCTTCCATTCATCCTAATTCAAATCCCATCACTCATCCATTCGTCTATCCAAACACCCATCCAACCATCTTTCCATCCCCATACCCACCCATTTATTCTCACATACATCCATTCACTCATCCATTCATCAATCTATATATTTATCCACGTATCTATCCATTCATCCATTCACCGAACCATCTATTCCCGTATCCATCAACACAGCAATGCATACAACCTCACAACCATCCACCTATCCATTCATTGATCCATTCAAACACACAAACTTAGCCACTCAGCCATGCATCCATCTATCCATCAGCTACAGCCGGAACCAAAATGAGAACACGAGTGCAGACTACAAACACAGATCTAACTAAATATTTCACAAGTTAGTTGCATATCCTTGACAGGACGTCGCAGTCAGCCCAAGCATTTGTTTACTGTATGTGGTTTCCTAGCAAGATAACGTTCAGCAGTTTGCCATTGGTTTCTGAACGACCGGCACTCATACCTTTGTAAGGAAACCACCACAAGTCGGTCTGTTTCCAAATTGCCTGCAGTTGCGTTTCGAACGCGGTATACGAGATTACGAATTGCATTCGTAACTCATTCTCCCCTCAAGTCTAGAAAGTGCGAGACATTGCCAGATCAACTGTCTGAAGGGAGCTCCTGAATACTCGCGACCTCCAGATAGGCAAACTACACTCTCCTACTCACGCTTAGCCTGGCTCGCGTGCTGCATGCTGCCCCAATTATCACAGAAATTCTGAGAACTGGCGTCGTTAAGACCTGACATCCGACTTCTGGTTGCAATTTGCGCTAATTGGACATTCTAATATGTCTGTCAGTGCCAGGCTGCCTACATGGCAGCTGCGGGAAGGTCACAGGAGCTCCGTTATGTAAGTGTTAAGGATAGTTGCATATCCTTTACATGACGTCGCAGTTAACCCCAGCATCTTTTGGCTGTTTGTGATTTCTTGGTAAATTTACGTTCAGCAGTTTGCCATTGCCTTCTGAACGACCGCCGCTCATTCCATTTTATAAAACAAACGCAAGGTGGTCTTCTGCCAAATCTCCCGCAGCTGTGTTTCGATCGCGGTATGCGGGATTACGAACTGCGTCCGTCCTAGGGGTTAAACGAATTTCTCCGTAATCCCGTTTATCCACGTAGGGTAACGCAGCGAGCGAGAATTGGTAGCGGTTCTCGCCGCGTTGGTGACTTACGGGATATGTGAGCCGGCCGATCAGAAAGCAATGGCAAACTACTGAGCGTAATCTTGCCAATAAATCAACAACAGCTGTAAAATGCTGGTGTTGACAGCTATGTCCTGTAAAGGATATGCGGAAAAAAAAGTGTCAGTGGAGAAGAGCGACTGGCCGAGCGGCTAGAGTGCTGGATTCTCCTTCAGGAGACCCGGGTTCGAATCCCCGGTAAGGTGAGGATTCTTTTTTCTGTCGGGGGCAAAAAGAAAACCCTAACCTGTACAGTTGGCGGCGACTGCAAAAGCCAGGCGGCCTTAATTCCTCAGGCTCAAAGACACCCCTGCCCTACACCGCAAGGTACTATGTTGGCAGTAAATGACAGGTTAATGTCAACGGACAGACACGGCCAGGTAGGTCTGTATACATAGAAGTGTAGACAGGTATAAGAAGAGGTCGATAGATAGGCAGCCTGCGTGGCGGCGAGATTTAACGTGCTTGCGCTTGGACTTCCACTGTGGTGATGGCGGGTTAGAAGGGTTAGAAGAGCTTTGGCTTCCGGTTCAGATAGCAATGGCAAACTACTGAACGTAATCTTGCCTAGTAAATAAGCCTTAGGGTGGGGTTGATTGCATCGTCCTGCAAAAGACAATACATTATTTTTTTTTTTAAGTAGACAGACAGACAGACAGACAGACAGACAGATAACTAGCTTGCTGGATGGATGGATGGATAATTGGATGGATGATGATTGGATGAATGGATAAATGGATGGATGGATTGATGGATGGATGGATGGTTGGATGAATTGAAAAATGGATGTATGGATGGATAAATGAATGATGGTTGGATGAATGGACAAATGGATGGATGTAAGGCTGGATGGATGTATGGCTGGATTGATGGTTGGATGGTTAGTTGGATGGATGAATGAATGGATGCCTGCATGGATGCATTGATGCTTTGATGGGTGTATGGTTGGATGGATGGATGGGTGCATGAATGGGTACATGAATGCATGGATGAGTGCATTGATGGCTGGGCCCACGGATGAATGGATGCATGGATGGGTGCATGGATAGGTGGATAGATGGGTGCATGGATGGATGGATGCAAGGGTGGGTCAATTGATAGATGGATGCATGGGTGGGTGCATGGATGGATGCATGGATGGGTGCATGAGTGGATAGGTGGTTGCAAGGAAACATGGATGGATGGATTGATACATGGATTTATGCATGGATGTAGGAATGCATGGCTTGATGGATGGATGGATAGATGGATGAATGAATGGATGGACGGAAGCATGGGTGTATGTATGTATGGATTGATGGATGATTATATGGATGGATGGATGGATGGAACTGCGGGCGAATAGACAACAGATGGACAGACAGACTGAAATAACCCCATTGAAATAGTCCACAGCATATCTAGATCAATTGACCATTTCCCTTCTTTGTGGCCTTTCTATCCTAAACTTTTCAAAATACTAAAAACAATATACTTCACAAGGCGAAACAGAAACTATTCATCTAAATACTGCCATTACAGAACATTGAACCCCAGTAACTTCCTTGATAAGCACAGTTTATGCCTGCCAGCCGTGTTCAATGATGTTATATAATCTTGTTATTAATAGTGACGAGGAATATTTCCAGTCACCTCACTCATGCACAATTATTTCCTCTCTTACTCACTCGTTTCACCCGCCATAATTATGACTCATTCCGGTTTTCCAGTACCGAGGCTGACTCGAGGTCCTAAAATGTGTCCGGGTTCTTTGAGGGGCGTGTGTATACATACAGCCAGCGTGAGTTGTGTTTGTTTGTCGTGCTCACGGTGTCACTGCGCGGCAACAAAGGATGTAATGACTAGCGCACTGTTTGACAGTACTGCAGAGACAGTTTTGTCATTCAGGGATTGGCTTTGACCAAAATAAATGAAAGTAGAACTCGAGTTATTGATTAATAATTTCCTCGGAAACCGCATCGGCGTTTTCAGCTGGCCCCTGGTAGTCCTTCACCATTACATCACCATCATCATTATTATCATATTCATAATGATCATTGCGCTTCTTCTTCTACTACTACTACTACTACTACTACTACTACTACTACTACTACTACTACTACTACTACTACTACTACTACTACTACCACTACTGTTACTACTACTACTACAACCACTACTGCTGCTGCTGCTACTACTGCTGCTATTGCTGCTGTTACCACTACAACAACAACAACAACAACAACTACTACTACTACTACTACTACTACTACTACTACTACTTCAGCTACTACTACTACTACTACTACTACTACTACTACTACTACTACTACTACTACTACTTCAGCTACTACTACTACTACTACTACTACTACTACTACTACTACTACTACTACTACTACTACTACTACTACTACCGTCTCCGTGGCGACTAGGTTACCGACGCAGTTTGTGATCTCGCATACCCGCGTTAGAAATACAGTTGCGCCCGATTTGGTAGCAGACCGCGTTGCGTTTGTTTTATACGAAATGGTATTGGTCCCGGTCGTTCAGAAAATAATGGCAAAGTACTAAACGTAAACTTGCCAAGAGATCACAACAGCAAAAAATTCTAGTAACTAACTTAACTACTACTACTATTGCTACTACTACTACTACTACTACTACTACTACTACTACTACTATTACTACTACTACTACTACTACTACTACTACTACTACTACTACTACTACTACTACTACTACTAAAATGAATACTACTACTACTACTACTACTACTACTACTACTACTACTGGAACCAGTACAACCGTATCTACATCTGCTGCGATGACCACCACTAGCTGTCCTGCTGCTTCACCCACTGAGCTGTCACCACAAACGTTAAATCAGAACAACTGCATGGATCGCAGATAAGACCAGCGATTGACAATACTAATAAACTAGGTCAGGAACCAATGACAGGCCCAGCAATCCGCTAGGGAATTTATTTGATCCTAGACAAATACCGCTCATGAATCATGGAGGAAACTGGAGGAAAAGAGCTAGTCATAGGCGCTGGAACTTCAATAACCCCTCCCCACGACGCTTAACGGCATAATTGGAAGAACAAAACAACAACTAATAATAATAATAAACTACGAACATTTGACATAGTGCTTTTGAGTTCAACACACCCAGATGCCCAAGAGAAAATAAACCATCTCCTAAATGTTTCAGGACAAATTGGTCTCCAAATTAACACAGCAAAAACAAAAACTATTGATCTTACCAACAGTTCAGACGACACCAAATTAAACAACCATGTTCTGGGAAAAATCAACAGCTTCACATACCTAGGAAGCAAAATGACATCTACAGGGGACTCAGCGCCAGAAATATTATCTAGAATCGCACTGGCATCTGGTGCCTTCAATAAACTGTCAAACATCTGGAAGTCAAAGACACTCAGCAAACATACGAAACTTAAAATCTTCAATTCTTGTGTGGTTCCAGTGTTAACGTATGGATGTGAGAGTTGGAAATCAACGGTTGCTTTAGATAAAAAAATTTGACAATTTTGAGAACACATGTCTTAGAAGAATTCTAAACCTCCACTGGACAGATTTCAGAACCAATACGCAAATAAGACAAGAGACTAAGCAAGATAGTGTATCCAATTTTATAACAAAACGCCATTGGAACTACATCGGCCTTGTACTCAGAATGGACAAGACAAGACTCCCCAACCAAGCCCTCTTATGGTCACCAGTAGGGAAAAGAAAACGGGGACGACCAAGAAAGACCCTGCGTTGAACCATCATCAGAGAAGGCTCAATCAACGGCAAAGTGAACATCCAGGACTTACAACAGGTAGCAGCGAACCGCCGGACAAGCAGAGCAATGACTTTTGCCCTATGCGCCGCCTTAGGCTCAAAAGGAAAGACTAACTATCTAACGAACATTTGTTTACTTGTTAGTTATTTAGTTGCCGCCTCCGTGGCGAATGATTTACAGACGCAGTTCGTAATCCCGCATACCGCGTTGGAAACACAGGTGTCGGTGATTTGGCAGCAGACCGCCTTGCGTTGGTTTTTTTATGAAATGGTATGGATACCCCTCGTTCGGAAAGCAATCGCAAACTACTGAACGAAAATTGCCCAAGAATCACGAACAGCTAACAATGCTGGGGTTGACTGCTACGTCCTGTAAAGGATATGCACCTAGCTTTTTTTAAAGTTTTAGTCACGGTTCCAACTTCATGGCAAAGGGACTACCTATTATGATCCATTCCTGTGCCAGTGAATAACGCACAAAATGCTTCTCACTGTCCCATGTGAAAAATG
The DNA here is from genome assembly GCA_014155875.1 of Cepaea nemoralis. Lineage (NCBI taxonomy): Eukaryota > Metazoa > Mollusca > Gastropoda > Stylommatophora > Helicidae > Cepaea > Cepaea nemoralis. The sequence goes on from JACEFZ010025340.1 coordinate 35,962, forward strand.
GAACAGACATGAGTCATCACAAATCAACATCTTTTGTACCTTGGCGAAACAGAAGTCCTGAAACCGTATAACGGAGTCGTCAAGGTGGAGCTCATGAAAACAAACAAACACGTACCAGTGAACCAGGAGGTGAAGAAGAGACACTAGCGCTGGTTAGGGCATACATGGAGAACACTGAGAATAGTTTAACGAGACACTGTCTTGTCTATGACCCCCAGGGATAAGGGATTAGAGAGAGATATAACAGTCCACGGAGAGTTGCATTACAGACATTTCGCACTGCGAGCGCTAACAAGTCAAGTCGCATTATTCTGTCAAGAAGCCTGATTCGCGGGAAAAATGCCACGAGGAAAATCCAACAAGAAACACGCTGTTGCCAAGATGAGCAGCGTGGGAGCCGACAACAAGAAGAAGAACGTTGAGAGCCCACCTGCTAGCTGCATCAAAGAGCCTGATACTACAGCTATAACTGAAGCTACTACGAGGGAGAAGATTGACAGCCCAACACAGTCAAGAATCAAGACAGCAGAGAAGAAAGAGGAGAAAGACACCAGAGTCGGAAACACCGACTCAAAAACAGTCCGATGGGTTATCAAGCGGATTCCTGTGGAGCTGACAGATGAAGAAATCCTGAAGCAGCTACGTGAAGACAATCTTCACATCCGATTCTTGAAGGCGGAGCGGCTTCTCACCTACTCCAAGATACCTACAACCTTGGCAGTAGTGACGTCGGAAAGCAGAGAGATGCCGACCACAGTAGCATTCAACAAGAGAATGCAGCAACCAGAGAGATTCATACCAAGAATCACGCAATGTTCCAGATGTCAAAAGGCCGGCCACAGTAGAGCTACGTGTCACAGTAAGACGGAAATCTGCCGATACTGTGCCGATCACCACGCTTTCAAGGAATGTCCGCTGGCCAAGCTGGACACGGACTTCCGAGCACCCAACAACAAAAGAAAGTGCGCCAACTGTCTGGGCAAGCATGGCGCAAGATACTTGGGCTGTCCGTACCTACAGAGACAGAGAGACGTCTTAAAAATCGCCATCATCACAAAGACTCCATTCAAGGAAGCAATGCAGAGGGGCGAGACAGCCACGGGTATAGCACAAACCGAAAGAGATCAACTTCAAAAGCAGATCGACGAGTTAAAGAAACAAGTCAAGCTACTGCAAACAACGGCACCAACTAGCGACAATGAGAAACTACTTGCCGAAATAAAGGAGATCCAGCGGGACATCAAACAAGAGGTGGAGAATATGAGGCAGATGGTAAAGATAAATGAAGAGATTCTGCGAGACATCAAATCGGCCAGAGAAATTCTAACAATCGAAAGGGAACCAACCCAAAGCAATTCAGCACAAGAAACAAAAAAACACACAGAGAAACCGCAAGAAGACATCCAACAAGAGGACGAGCCGGATCCGCTAGACACAGCCAGCAACCCACCCACGACAATATCGCGTCAGACAGTTGAAGCAAACCAAGACGAGCGCCCTGTAGAAGACACGGAGCGGCCCGGGGGAAGGACTTTGGAAGAGCTACGAGAGTTCCTAAGGAAGGAGTCAATCAGAGACCAGGAATTCGAAAGGTGCTGGATTGAAAGAGAAAAGAAGAAACCAAAAAAACTCAGGCGACCGGTAGAATGGCCACAAAAAATCATAGAAAGAGATACCGACTACAATTACTACATAAAAGATGGAGAGAAAGTACCATGGCTGACCGCGGAGGAAAGAAAGATATGGCCGAAGCTAAAACTCGAAGATGACAAAAAGTTCAAGAAGGAAAATAGAAACGTCGAAAAGCTACTACACAAAATACACAACGAAGAAGACTAAATGACCTAATCAAAAGTCCTTATAAGGACTGCAGCCAGTAAAGCCAGACGAACCAGGAGCCTACACCAACTAAGAAAACCACAACAACAGAAGAGCACAAAGGACAGCCACGGACCGACCCCCCAGCTGGAGGGGGATTACGAAAAGTCCTTATAAGGACTGCAGCCAGACGAGCCAGGAGCCTACACCAACAAAGAAAACCATAACAACAGAAGAGCACAAAGGATAGCCGCCGACCACTGCTGACGTCACAGACACAAACGCTACATAACCAGTCCGAGATAGGACTCACAAGACAAGAATTAGGGTGAATAAACCCACAAAAACCACGATCCTCAATTATAACCACAGCTGATGAAGCAGGTTAGACGAGGACGAATTTGGAATTTTTGTTTTTGAAATTTGGAATTGGAATTGGAATTGGCATTACAGACAGATATGAATACTATCGGGAAGACTTAAAGGGAACTGAAAGAGCAAAATATGGAATCATCTGACGCGTGTTGGGTGAGGCTCGGTGCACAAGTTGGGGTTAAAGGGAAGAGGAAGAAGAAGAAGAAGAAGAAGAGAAGAAGAAGAAGAAGAAGAAGAAGAAGAAGAAGAAGAAGAAGAAGAAGAAGAAGAAAAACAAGTAGAAGAACAAGAAGATATTCATGATGATGATTGCTGAGGAAGAAGAATAAGTTGATAATGTTGCTGCTTCTGATGATGCTAATCATGATATCGACGACGATGTATGTGGCTGCAGACACATGTTAAAAATCCCAGTTGCTTAAGGTAACACCGTGGAATACAATAGAATACAAACACCAGTACGCTGTCAGAAAGTAGCACATAATGTCAGAAGCAGATCGCTCAGCGACGAGGTATAAGCGTTTTTCAAGAAAACTGCTGACACCCGGAAAAGTAATATACCCGAGTTATGTGACAGTTAACGAAAATCCAGAAAGCTGCGGGTGCTTGAGGGCATCCCTCAGATTAACACTGTAGAAGCGGGGCGTTTAAAGCCGTGAAAATTGACTTCAATGCACCGGCATTGATCCCATATGGCTCGGTTCTTTCAGCAGAGTAGTCTACCCAAAAGCGTCGCGCGGCGAACGAACTGCGTAGCTAAAGTGCAGCTCCCAGGTGTCTCCGAGAAAACCGTACTCGTGAACCGAAATGTCAGGATAGAAATCCAGGACTTTTGGAGCTCGTGGCAGCTGTCTTGGCCACTTGGCCAAGGAGACACCACATCAACAGTTGGAAATCTGTTGGTAGATTTATGGGCCTCTACCCAGGCAGGAATTCTAACTAAGAGAAACTAAGCCCGCGTTTGTGGCGAACGGGTTACGATTTCAGTTTGTAATCCCGCATACCGGGTTCGAAACACAGCTGTGGGCGATTTGGAAGCAGACCGTCTTGTGTTGGTTTCCATACAATGGTATGAGTGTCAATCGTTCAGAAAGCAATGGCAATCTACTGAACGTATAAACATTCCCATGAATCACAAACAGGTAAAAATGTTGATATTGATTGCGATGTCCTATAAAGGATGTGCAATTAAGTAACTAGAACTTACTAGAACTGACTAGAACTTACGTGGCGAAGTGGTCAAGCTGTTTGATTCGGGCTCCGAAGGTTGTGGGTTCGATTCCGAGCCGCGTCCGTTCACGAGTGAAATTATTTCGGAGACTCCTGTGGGTCGTCGCTAGAGCTACGGAGTTCGTGCTTTGTGCGACGCTTTCCGCGCTGCGGAAAGAGTCCGTGCCATATGAGATTAATAACCCGGTGCAATGAAGTCGACCCCGTCGACTATTAAGCGACTTTATTTTTTAAAGAACTTTCCAGAACCTACTACAACTTACTACAGCTGCTGCTGCTGCTGCTGCTGCTGCTGCTGCTACTACTACTACTACTACTACTACTACTACTACTACTACTACTACTACTACTACTACTACTACTAGAAGGAGGTGTAGAAGATGTTGCAGTAGCAGCAGAAGAAGAAGAAGAAGAAGAAGAAGAAGAAGGAGGAGGAGGAGGAGTAGGAGGAGAGGATGGAGGAAGAGGAGGGGTGGAGAAGGAGGAGGTAGAGAAGGAGGAGGAGGAGGAGGAGGTAGGGAGGATGGATGATGAGGGGTGCAGAAGGAGGAGGTAGGGGAGGAGGAGGAGGAGGGGGGACGAGGAGAAGCAAAGACTAGATCCACAGCTCATAAATGTAATACTGGAAATGCACTCTAGTCTCTTCACAAGAGCCCCTGAAAGGGAAAATGAAGAATTTACGTCACAAGTCGATGATCTGTTTTCCAGGTGTTGTGGTGTTTATGTTTTTCTCCAACGTCTTCGACCTCAAAACTAGGTCACGATGAGAGCAGCTGGGAACTTCATCTGCTGCATCAAAAGAAATAATTCTGTAAATCTCTAGCGGACATGCTTCAGTGCCTGGTTATTAGGGCTATTAAAAAATATTTCTAGTGTCACGAGGTGCATTTAGATAAAAGAAATATTGTACGTCTGTTTGGCAAAGGGGTGGTTGAGAATTCGGCAACAGATTGTTCTCTTTTTGTTGTTTTTATTGACATGGGATTAAAATGTTGTTGGGATAGTTCTTCGTCATACAGATCACACCCCTAGACATTTAACTTGGTGTTGGCGTTGCTGTTGATATTGTTCTTCCTCTTCTTGTTCTACTACTACCACCATTTCTTCTTCTTCTTCTTCTTCTTCTTCTTCTTCTTCTTCTTCTTCTTCTTCTTCTTCTTCTTCTTCTTCTTCTTCTTCTTCTTCTTCTCCTCCTCTCTTTTCTTCTTCTTCTTCTTCTTCTTCTTCTTCTTCTTCTTCTTCTTCTTCTTCTTCTTCTTCTTCTTCTTCTTCTTCTTCTTCTTCTTCTTCTTCGAAGCCACCGCCGTGATTTTGCCCAGTCATACATCAACGCAAATATATTTAAATACATATCACAAATCGCCAATTAGTAGCTACGGAACTGTAGACATGCCAAAAGGTTCTCTAGCTGCCCTGAAGATGTCACTAGCCATGATTGAGCTACCGTATGATAGTAGACAGTATTACCTGCTTTCTGTTAGCGCCAAATGTTGGGTCTTAGTCAGATGTGATTGAGCTATCGTCAGATGTGACAGAGCTATTGTCAGAATGTGACTGAGCTACCGTTTGGCAGTAGATGGTACTACGTGCTTTCAGTTAGCGCCGAACGTTGGGTCAGATGTGACTGAGGTACCGTGCCGTATGATAGTAGACAGTAATGCCTGCTTTCTGTTAGCTTTCTCATGTGCGATGCTAACGAAACCCGACCCCCCCCCCCCCCCTTCCCCTCCATTGTGCCAACGGCTTCGGGCGAAGGAGTACAATTGCGAGTATACAAGCCTTATCCTGGTGCGAGATATTGCGACTTAAGGTTAAATGTCGTGGTAGGGTAGACCCAGTCCTAAGCATTGGTCAACAACTGGTCTAGGATCGAGCTCCAACATGCGGACAGTTAGAGCACTGCTTTGCTGATCCGGTAGCTTCTGCAGCTTCCTTGTTCCAGGTGTATTGGTGTTACATTTTCTCTGGAATAAACTAGGCAGGCCGAGGGAGGGATCAATCTGCATGGTCGCATGGATTCTACAGTACATCCCAGGCATTCTGCTATGGAGAGGTGTAACTCTATTCCTGGTCCCCGCCATGGGTTGTAATTGTTATGTCTGTTGTGAAGCACAATATAACAAACTAATGTTTGTCAACACGGTAATGTTCCAATGGATTATGCAGTTCCGTCTGCTGTCTGAGTGGTCCCTATGTAAAGTGTTCATTCCGTAGGTATATTGATATATTGTTTTACATTTTACATTTTTTTCCAAACCAAGTGGGCGATAGCTTCAGCACACCTTTTCTTGGTGCTAAGCCAATCATGTGATCGCTGTCGTTCAACCTGGGGTATTGGCAAGGAACGCGAGCGTTTTCTGGGGAAAAAAACAATCACGCACACTCACGCAGACACACTAGCGCATGGACAAACAGGATAGGCTCAACGAGGGTAAATCCCCCTGCCAGCGTATTTTCGCGGAAAAGATTATAGTTACCAGCTATACAATCGGCTATACTGCAAAGAGGGCATGTCCATGAAGTAATCAGTTTCCCGAAAGTGGCAGAAGTGAAGTAAAAGGAATATTTTACACGGCTTGAGGCTTATTGGTATTGGGCATACAGATATAACACCGTATTTCTATAGACCTTGCTCCCCGGCGGAGTTTTCATCATTAGACTCATCAGCGTTAGATGGATGCTGGGGTCACTATCATGTAGATCGCATTTACTGCCCAGAACAGTGAGTGGTACCCATGTTAGGCTGTGCCGAGTCCTACAAGAAACAGTTGCAAACCGCAAACTGATTAGAGACATTAGACGTAGACACTCACACATTTTTGGTCACGTTATCAGAAGAAAAAAATTGGAGAACTTGGTGACAACTGGCAAGATTGAGGGGAAAAGAACAAGGGAAAGGCAGAGAAGTAAGCGCCTGGATGGTTTGACCACGTGATATTGTAGGGATTAAAATGAACGCAGAACTGATTCACGACGCATGTGATCAATTGAGATGGCAAAACATGACCGCTCACGCTTATCGACACGGCACGCGATGATGATCAGTTTAGCCTGTCTTTTCTGGCCCCATGTGAAGTAACAGCTGTACGTCTCGAAGGGGTTCGAACAAATGTCCACCGTGAGCTGGCTAGCGTGTCCGCCTCTCGGTTAGAGACTAGACAGTAGACAGTAAGTTGTGTGGAAAATGTTATAGCTTACGAAACATGACCGCTCACGCTTATCGACACGGCACGCGATGATGATCAGTTTAGCCTGTCTTTTCTGGCCCCATGTGAAGTAACAGCTGTACGTCTCGAAGGGGTTCGAACAAATGTCCACCGTGAGCTGGCTAGCGTGTCCGCCTCTCGGTTAGAGACTAGACAGTAGACAGTAAGTTGTGTGGAAAATGTTATAGCTTACGAACGAGGGTATGTCAGAAAGTTATGCACCACAATTATTATCTCTTTAACCGTTAGTAACATACACATGAAATTTAGTCACAATGTTCATGCACATGTGCAGCAAACATATCTACTTCTTTTTTAAACTTTGTCCCACGTATGACATTCTTAATGGGACCGACAAGATGGAAATCAGAAACTGCCAGGTCTGGACTGTAAGGTGGATAGGGCAGTATATTCCACCACGATTATCGATTGTACAAATGTAGGACAGGACATTTGCATTTTAAAAACGCTAGGCGGAGAAATAGACGCGACAACTTTGTGACAACTAGCAAACGTGATGAGAAAAGAGCTAGGGGAAGACAGAGACACATACCTAGATAGTTTGTCAACATGTCATAACTGGGACGAGACCAGCGAGCTGATCCACGACCGATGATCTCTGAGATGATCAACAGTAAGAGGCCATGCCTGTCGGTATGGCACGTGGTGGCGATAGTTTCAACAATTTATTTCTGGTAACCTGTGTGTTGGTGTGGGGTGGAATCATCAGTTAGAAAGTGATCTGTGGTGATAACTTTCAGATAACAACGACCAATAATGACCTGAAATTTACCGTCACAAATGATCTTCTTCTTCTTCTTCTTCTTCGTTCATCCGGAGTTTTTTTTCGGATGTGATTGCGTTGTGCCTGTTTACAGCAGGGCTGCGTTCTTGCGCCGTTAGGCCGACACATCCGACTTCTGCGGGCATTTGTTGACCGGGTTAACCTTCCCGGGACAAATGATCTTATGGTACAGATCTTGAATAAATTAGACAGGTTCTAGGGGTCAGGTAGGCCGAGTAGATTAACGCGCCCGATCTTAAACACCCGGTGTGCTGATGGTGATATAAGGGGTTCAACCCCTACACCGGTCAGTTGGACTAAAATGTTGACTCCTCGTCCTTGACTTGTGGACGTAAATTAAAAGCACATCAGAAGTTGGAGTGGGTTCCTCTGATGGTGAGGGATACTGGTAATAGGAAAAGCTAACCCACACGCAAAATTCAGCCCTGTACACTAGAGGTTCGTCTATGGGCAAACAACATTTGTTGGCTATACGATGAGAAATTCTGCACTGGAAACATCGGGTGACAGGAAGGATCAGTCGAGGAAAAAGGCAAACAGAGGGAAATGATGATGGATGGACTGAGACGGTAGCAGGCAAGGAAGTCAACATATTTACTCGGAAAAGTCACAGGCAGGGATCCTTAGCGAGAAATAAACGCCTAGACTAATTGACACGGCATATGATGGTAATGCGTGACAATATAATTTTGCGTACCTTTGATTATAAGAATAACGTAACCGTTTTTCAAGTTACAAGACCAGGCAATCCCACCCGTGCCATCACTTCGCAGAATATTTCGTGCCACTGTTTAAAAAAAAAAAAGACAGACATGTTTAAAACGTAGACTGATCGTGTGTTTAGGTAAAGAAAACAAAACGCTGAGATGAGGGAAAGAAAGAGAGGACAAAGCGGTATTTCGGGGGAGAGGGGAGGAGGTTATCTATGCATGTTTATGTAACCTTCGCTTGGGTTTTATTTTCACTGAGCGTTGATGTTCTCACATGATGTGTGTATGTTTTGTGGTTGGGCTTTGGCGAAATGTGTCCATCTGTTGTGTGTGTAACGGTTGTGTGTGGTTATATTGTCAGTCTGTATGTGTAATCTATCTATCTATCTATCTATCTATCTATCTATCTATCTATCTATCTATCTATATATCTATCTGTCTGTCTATCTATCTATCTATCTGTCTATCTATCTATCTATCTATCTATCTATCTATCTATCTATCTATCTATCTATCTATCTATCTATCTATCTATCCATCGGTCGGTCAAGGTCGGTCGGTCGGTCCGTCCGTCCGTCGGGTGGGCGGCCTGTCTGTCTGTCTGTCTGTCTGTCTGTCTGTCTGTCTCTTCTTCTTCTTCTTCTGTTGATTCTTCTGTTTTCTCATACTCTTCATGTTCGTATTCTTCTTCTACTTCCTCTTATTCTTTTATTCCTGCTGCTTCTGCCGTGTAGCGTCACATAAAGGAGACAGATGTAATTTTCTGTTTCGATTGTTGTATTGCTTTTACTAACGTCATATTTGATTTCTTCAATGTCTCTTTTACTCTATCTATCCAACTCTTCCTGTGTCGTCCTCTCGCCTTGTATCCCATGTTCTCACGTAGAACACTCTAGCCGCTTGTTGATCTTGTTCCATTCTAACTAAAAGCCCGATTAATGTATTTATTTTATTTTATATAAAGCCAGTAATCTGGATCTGTGGAGAGCCATGAGCGCCTACGCTAGCTGGCAGGGCACTTGATGATGATGATAAATCGGTGTTATCCGTACACATGTTCTTACTTTCTCATCTGTCTCTCTATCTCTTCTTGTTTTCCCAACTGCATTTCTTACGCATCTCATCTCACAGCATATGATTTAAATTCAGGTGTGTCTTATGATTGTCCATGTCTAGCACTGATAACACAACTATGGAATCTTCTATCAGCTTCTTTGTTGTATACATCCTATTTTATCCTGGATTTAAAAATGAAAGTGCGCTAATGTGTTCTGCTAGATCGACTCAGCTAGAGGTTGACAAGTGCAACGTTCCCGCAGGTAATACATTAAGCATCGTCCTCTGACGTGATTACCTGCATCATGTCTGAAAGATACATTAAGGATCCGAGCTTTCCGACCATATGATCAAGTATTTTGATGTTTAGCAATTGCTTAAATCAATCTCGGGTACTAGCTTGTGATCTCTGTGGCTGAACAGTAGGGTGTACACTTTTATCGCTGGGATCCAATCTTCAATACCTGTTAACGGTTTCAGTCCCACACACGGCACTACGTGTACGTGGTAATTGTTCATGTGTGTTAACCAACGTGTCATGTGTGATTGGCTGATTTCATGTGTGTTAACAAACATGTCATGTGTGATTGGCTGATTTCATGTGTGTTAACCAACGTGTCATGTGTGATTGGCTGATTTCATGTGTGTTAACCAACATGTCATGTGTGATTGGCTGATTTTATGTGTATTAACCAACGTGTCATGTGTGATTGGCTGGTTTCATGTGTATGTGTGATTGGCTGATTTCATGTGTATTAACCAACGTGTCATGTGTGATTGGCTGATTTCATGTGTGTTAGCCAACGTATCATGTGTGATTGGCCGATTTATGTGTATGTGTGATTGGCTGATTTCATGTGTATTAATCAACGTGTCATGTGTGATTGGTTGATTTCATGTGTTTGTGTGATTGGCTGATTGTATGTATATTAACCAAAGTGTCATGTGTGATTGGCTGATTTCATGTGTGTTAGCCAACGTGTCATGTGTGATTGGTTGATTTCATGTGTATGTGTGATTGGCTGATTTCATGTGTATTAACCAACGTGTCATGTGTGTTTGGCTGATTTCATGTGTATTAACCAACGTGTCATGTGTGATTAGCTGTTTTCATGTGTGTTAACCAACGTTTCATGTGTGATTGGTTGATTTCATGTGTATTAACCAACGTGTCATGTGTGATTGGTTGATTTCATGTGTATGTGTGATTGGTTGATTTCATGTGTATTAACCAACGTGTCATGTGTGATTGGCTGATTTCGTGTGTATTAACCAACGTATCAGGTGTGGTTTTTTCCACCACTTGGTTCCCTGGTACTTATCTAATTCTTCCTATGAGCTCCACATTGGTGATTCTGTCATTCCAATTTACTCCTTATGGTTTGCACGGATACCAGTTATTCAGTGTTTGTAGTTTATCTGTAATCGTTTTCGTCTTTCTCCGCGTTTCGTACTGCAGCACCGATTTAACGTTAGAGTTGAATAGTCTACATCTACACTATGCAAGGAAATGAATACGTATGCGCGCATGAATGTGTCATCATCTGGAATGACTTATCTATTGGCATAGGGTGGCTCAGTTCTCTTGTTGTAGCCCAAGTTGGCTTGTGCTGAGCTGAGTTGTTGTTCACTGGGCGAATGGTTGTCCGCACTTGGCAGGTATAAGTCACCCATAAAAACGTGTCACCGAGGGGGAATAACTCACATGTTTGAGATAGTGCTAGGTAAGGTAGATCCATGCCAGATACGGCACTTATAGTTTAAGTACAGTAAAACCCCAGTTTTCGGTGATAAACCGTCCGACAACAATTGGCAAAATCCGAAGCCGACGAAAACCGAGGCAGTTATTTCCATATGAAATTAACGTAAATCCAATTAATTCGTTCTAGACCAGTGTTTCCCAACATGGGGCCCACGCCTCACAGTAGGGGGGGGGGGGGGGGGGGGGGGGGGTGGCAATTCGATTGTTAAGTGGGGTAATTCGAAAATGGAAGAAATCGGCTGTATATAACAAAACGCGGAGACTTGAGACTGAAGTTAACTAAATTGGAACTGACATAAAATCTCTTTGCAGCAAGCATCAAGCGCAATGATCTCACTAAATTTAAATAATAAATAATTACTAATACAGTGGTACCTCTGGTTACGAATGCCTCAGGTCACGAAAAATTCAGGTTACGAACAACAACTTCGAAAATTGTATGTCTCGGGTTAACGAAACAGTGCCTCGGGTTACGAACGAAGGCGAGAGAGAGAGAGAGAGAGAGAGAGAGAGAGAGAGAGAGAGAGAGAGAGAGAGAGAGAGAGAGAGAGAGAGAGAGAGAGCAGGTGTTAACGTTGGAGACAAACGATTGCGTACAGTACAAACAGTATTACAGATGAGCTTGTGGATCTTCAGAATTAACAGCTAAAGACATTAGAGGAGCAGTCGTTCGATGATGAGGAGGCAGTGACCGTTTTAACTGCCAGGATTAAAATAATTTGCAGCAAGTGGACAGATGTCGAAGACTTCATTGTGAACCATCATCCAAACAAATTTGTTGCTAACAGGGCAGTAAACCTGATGAATGATAACACGATGGCCAACTTCAGAAAGATTCTCCAGCAAAGGAAGCGACAAATTTCCCTTGATAGTTTCTTGGTACAGAAAGATTCATAGTCGGCTGCCAAGAAACAGCGACAAGATACTCCTGAAACTAATGATTCAGAATAACAAAAAAAGTGACAAATTTACCATGATCGTTTTCTTGGTAATAAAGACTGACTAAATCCCTTTTTATTTTACATTTAATTCATTTGGGTGTTTTCTTTCTCGTTATTTAAAACGTGAAGTACACGTATTCTTTGTGTTTTGTCAGGTAAACGACCGGATGTTAATAAAAAAGAATGACACTTTCATCTTGAAACGGATTGTCTTTATTTCATTGATTTCAATGTTTTGGGTTACGAACGTTTCGGGTTACGAACCGAGTTCTGGAAAGAATTAAGTTCGTAACCCGAGGTACCACTCTAATTAAAATAATGTAGAAAACTCTTTCATGAAAATTATTTTGTACTTGAATTTCAGTTCTCCATTATATGTTTTGAAAATTTACTTACTGTGTTTGCTCAATAATTTCCTAGTGATTTCTTCCTAAAACCTATCATTCAAGTATTTTTAGTGAACATTTCAATTTTTGAATATTAAAAATAATGTATATGGGGGGGGGGGGGGGGGCATAAGAATTTTAGAAAGGCTTAGGTGGGGCATAGCACAAAAAAGGTTGGGAAACACTGTTCTAGACAGTCCATAATACATACCAAAAACACATTTTATAGAGAATAAATGTATTGTTTAATACTATTTTTCGGCCCCAATCTTGTCCGAACTCTCACCTTCGCCATGAGGAGTAAAACTATATACCAGTGCGCCTCTTGAATTTTTCAAACCATCCTCTGCTGGCCTTGAAATTACTAGTACACTATCACTCGTCCCAAGCATTTTAGTAATGAGATCAGCATACAACAGTCTGGTTTTTCTTTTTCTATATATGATTGCTTCCGGAACAGAATCGCCACCATCATGGTGTTGATTTATTGAAATTAATAATAACTGTTTGACATCTTCAATTATTTGCGATCTCGGTTTCGTTAGCACATTCATGCCTTTCGCTACATTAGCCTCCTTTAGTAGTAATAGGTCTCTTTCAATCCTGCAGAACGATATATTTGTGCCTCTGGGGAGATACCTGACAGTGCCGCTGGTGACTATATAATCCAATGCAAGAGTTACAATCTCTCTCACAATTTCCGCATCTATAAGACGAGGCAGGCCCGCAGTAACTCAGTAAGTGACTGCATTTTATGCCTGCGCCTCCTATCCTCAGTTGTTTTGCATCAGATTGCGCTCAAGGAGCACCAGTCCGTTTCGTACATATCTTCTCTAGGAACATCTGTCTGCTGCAACACTTTCCCACGTGTCTTGATCTATGCCGAGGGATTTCATAACCTCCTTTATTACTTCCTTTTCGACAAAATGGAACTTATCGTGGATGGCGAATACCCGTACATGCGGCCGGTCTAAGCAATCTTAATGCTACTCTCGTATGTTATTATTAGCAAGTGATGCTCACATAACGAAAAACAACGCCACAGTGAGCAGAAGAACGATTAGGTTCATTTCTTTTCCGCAAAATTAGCAGTGAGGTCATGTGGGCACGCCGAAGAAATCCGAGGCAATCGACGAAAACTGAGACAGATTGTTCGTGGAAACGACGAAAACCGAAACCGATGATAACCGAAGGCAACGAAAACCGAGGTTTTACTGTCTTAGAACGTAACACACCGTACAACATTAACGGAGGTGATCAGTTCCCTTCCTCGCGCTTTTTCTTCCCGTAAAACCCCCGGTAAGCTCTGAATGTTGTCCGCTACTTATTTTATGAAGCTGGGTCGACGCTACACTCGTACAGATATGAAGAAAAAAAAACAATTCTGCCAGTTCAGGGCATTGAACTTAGACCACTTTGTAGGCAAGAGCACATTTAGACCACTTTTTTTGGCAGGCAATAATTTAGACCACTTTGTTGTCAGACAAGAACTTAGACCATATTGTTGGCAGGTAATAACTTAGACCACTTTGTTGTTGGGCAATAACTTAGACCACATTGTTGGCGGGCAATAACTTAGACCATTTTGTTGTTGGGCAATAACTTAGACCACATTGTTGGCAGGCAATAACTTAGACCACTTTGTTGTTGGGCAATAACTTAGACCACATTGTTGGCAGGCAATAACGTAGACCACTTTGTTGTTGGGCAATAACTTAGACCACATTGTTGGCAGGCAATAACGTAGACCACTTTGTTGGCGGTCAATAACTTAGACCACATTGTTGGCAGGCAATAACTTAGACCACATTGTTGGCAGGCAATAACGTAGACCACTTTGTTGGCGGTCAATAATTTAGACCACATTGTTGGCAGGCAATAACTTAGACCACTTTGTTGGCAGGCAATAACGTAGATCACATTGTTGGCAGGCAATAACTTAGACCACATTGTTGGCAGGCAATAACGTAGACCACTTTGTTGTTGGGCAATAACTTAGACCACATTGTTGGCAGGCAATAACGTAGACCACTTTGTTGGCGGTCAATAGCTTAGACCACAATGCAACATTGTTGGCAGGCAATAACTTAGACCACTTTGTTGGCGGGCAATAACTTAGACCACAATGCCACATTGTTGGCAGGCAATAACTTAGACCACTTTGTTGGTGGGCAACAACTTAGACCACTGTGTTGGCGGGTAATAACTTAGACCACAATGCCACATTGTTGGCAGGCAATAACTTAGACCACTTTGTTGGCGGGCAATAACTTAGACCACATTGTTGGCGGGAATTAACTTAGACCACATTGTTGGCAGGCAATAACTTAGACCACTTTATTGGTGGGCAATAACTTAGACCACATTGTTGGCAGGCAATAACTTAGACCACTTTTTTGGTGGGCAATAACTTAGACCACATTGTTGGCAGGCAATAACTTAGACCACTTTGTTGGTGGGCAATAACTTACACCACTTTGTTGGCAGGCAATAACTTTGACCACTTTATTGGCGGGCAAGAACTTTGACCACTTTCTTGTCATACATGAACCTAGAACATGTTGTTGGCAGACAAGAACGTAGACCACTTTGTTGATAGACAAGAGCTTAGATCACATTGTTGGCAAACAAGAACTTAGACCTCTTTATTGGCAGATAAAAACTTAGACCACTTTGTTTGCAGACAAGAACATAGACCCCTTTGTTGGCAGGCAATAACTTAGACCCTTTGTTTGCCATCATGAACTTAGATCACTTTGTTAGTAGGAAGGAATTTTGATAACTTTGTTGGCAAGCAAGAACTTACACCACTATGTTGGCGGGCAAGGACTTTGACCACTTTGTTGTTAGACAAGAACTTAAACCACTTTGTGACTATCAAAAACTTAGACCACCATTTGCAGACAGGAACTTGGACCACTTTGTTGACATTCAATAACTTAGACCACTATGTTGGCAAGCACAAACTGACCATTCATCCGCAACCCATGTTGTGTTAGGTAGTTAACGTGTTCCTACGTTCTTGGGGTGTAGGGTAGGATTGTGGGACAGGCTCCTGCGTAACTGAACGGCTTTGGTGTCCGCTATTTGATCAGAAGTTACAGTCGAATCTCCCAGAATAGAACTGTTAATGTTGTACCTAGGAAGTAGTGCAGGCTTAAGCTGCAATGGATGCTGGACATCACAAAGAGCATGCCGTAGTTGCTGTGCTCTGGAAAACCTTTAAGAAGCCAAATATGTACCCGATGCAAGTCGACTTGACTGAATGGGCAATCTCTGAGTTAGGAAGCTCCTGGATCATAATACTAACGGTGGTAATAGTAATAGTAGCAATAATACTAATTATGTTGTACTGTACTGTACTGGCACCTTGTCGTCATGACAAATGTTTGCTTGTTACACTTCACGTCTTAAAAAAAGGCATAGTAAATAAAACCCATTTCGGAAACCAGAGATGAAGTTATACCTCTATATAGCAAAAGGCCTTGCGGTAATGATAATTAAAATAATGGTAATGGCAGTAATAATAATAATAATAATAATAGTAATGCTAATAATGATAATGGTAATAATAACAGCAAAAATACTAATGACAATAACAATAATAGTAATACTGATGATAATAATAATCAGAAGAAGAACAAAGAAGAAAAGACGAACGAACGAACGAAATTTATTTTAAAAGGGTAACAAATTGGGCACGCAGACCCAGTCTTACATTCGGCCCTTTCGATCACTCATCTTTCATTCATCAAATGTGCATGTTACATTTACATGGGGAAAAAAAAACATTGTCAAATTGATTTTGTAAGCATAAACAATGCATATTACGTATGGTACATTCACATGGGGGAAAACATTGTCAAATTAAAGTTGTAAACATAAACAGTGCATATTGCATCCCCCATCCACCCTCACACCCTGCAGCCACCCACACATCCCTCAGCCACCCACACATCCCCCACCCACCACACACCCACCCACCCACACATACCTCCACGCACTCACACAGACTCAAGCAAACATACATGCCGCCACCCACGCACCGATCCCCCACCCACACACATTTCCCCACCCACACATACATCCCCCACTCATCCCATAACCGGCACGCACACACCCACCCACATATTCTCCACCACCCACCCACACACCCGCAACCACCCAGCAAAACACATCACAAAACCACAGACACATGCCCCCGTCAACCCACACATCCCGCACCTATCAATACATACATCCTGCACCCTCACAATTTTCCCCACCCACCCACACACACATCAGCCAACCTACACCCACTCACCCACCCAATATCCGCCACCTCTCAACAACACATCCTCCAACTATACACACATCCCCACCAACAAAATGAAGAAGAAGAAGAAGAAGAAGAAGAAGAAGAAGAAGAAGAAGAAGAAGAAGAAGAAGAAGAAGAAGAAGAAGAAGAAGAAGAAACATTTCATTATTAACTTGAAATAAACACAAATAAACCTCCATACTGTACCGAAACACTTTCACGTAGACTGATTCCCACATGTTTATTTATTCGACAGCAGATTAATATCACTTTGAAACAACAAAACAAATGCAGTTAACTTCACTATATTTTATTTCAACTTGTTCCTCTTGTACCTTGCGGTGTCGAGGTGAAGCATACACAGCCGGAGAATGCCCGTTTATGAGCTTTATGTATCCGGATTCGTATGGACTCTGTTATTCCCTCTGTCCATCTTTTACATGGCCGGCCTCTTCCTCTGCTTCCATTTGGCGTGTACATTATTGCTTGTTGTGGTATACTGTATAACAGAATCAACATTAATTAAACACGATCAGCATTTTGCTTACTCACACTCCCTGAAATTACTACCAGTCCCAAAAACCCCAGTACGTATTATCTACGCCAGACCCAACCGTTGTCATCGGCTTCAATATCTCATGTAAGACATCTGTTATCTGTTGGAGTATCATCATTGCGCTCCGGACAAGTCCATAGGTGCTCAGATCCTCTCCCCATCATATGCATCAGCGTCCCAGTAGTGCCATTTCTGGTTGGTTGAACGAGGCCCTTCCTTCTCCCGAAATGCTTCCCGTGTCTGGTTATGTCACGTCACTGTCTTATGCTTCTTCTCTAATTATAGAGGGTCATAGATCGAAATCGAGCGAAGTCCACTTTGTGCTACTACTAGTAGTAAGTGCACTGGTCTACATTTGCATGCAGGTTAGCTTTCCGTATTACCAATGTCCCTCGCCATTAGGCCAAGCCACAGCGACTTCTGTCAAGCGAGTAAACGATCCATTTACACGCTTAAATACGCAACGTGCCGCATGATGATACACCCATATTTGTATAAACCCATCGGCAATCGGTGGCTGACGGGGTCTGTGTCACACCAGCTGCCTTTACTTCCTATGATTATACTGGTATCCCATGTTAGCGCCCATCGACACAGGAAATAAACATGATTCGAATTTGCGGACCTGTGTATTGAACTCACACCCACCGGGTGTGTAGGCGGGAGTCTAGCCACTCCACTCACGATGTTTCCAGCTACTTCTGAGGTACTTGTTATTTAAGCCCCCAAATCAACGGCTCTGTGGCGAAGGGAGTTGGGAATATATTTCGCAATCCCGCATACCGCTTTCGAAACACATCTGCCAGGGATTTGGCAGCAGACTGATTTGCATTGGTTTCCATACCATGGTATGAATGTCTGTCGTTCGAAAAGCAATGGCAAATTACTGAACGTAATCTTGCTCAGGAATCACAAACAGCTAACAATGCTGGAGTTGACTGCTTCGTCCTGTAAAAGATATGCAGCTAACTAAATTCAAGAACGAGAAGTCAATATTTTAAGTCTAACTGACCGGCGCTTGGAATTAAGCCAGTACGCTATGGGCAGGTGAATCGAGCATTCATTTTCTGCTTATCTCTGTGCTACGAGGTAATAGAAGTGCCTGGAGGTTCGTGAAGAAAGTTGGTGGATGGAGTTTGATGCAGGAGAACCTGGCATATGATACCACACCATCTTGTTTTATAATGGAGGTGGAGGCAGCCATGGTGGCGTTCCTCTGGCTATAGGACAAACATGACATGCATATCATGATTGTAACACACTCACACAGTATGATCCGAAAGGTGAAGACATGCATGCTTCTGGCAGAGTGGCAGACTTCCATTCAACAATCAAATATAGAGACCGTCTGTTGGAATGTTTCCCCAGAACATGCTGGTGTGGTGGGAATCGAGACAGAGGACAGATTGGCTGGGTCTGCACCGTTGGGTGCGGTATTGGTGCTTGATAATGTAGACGTGGTCCTTTGGGATCATGTGTATAGTGCAGATGATTGGGTAGATATCACGGCCTGGAGAGAATGGTGCTGCAGGGAGTGACCAGAGGATACTCAGGACTTCGAGGAAAGGCCAGGAAGACACATAACCAGACTGCTACTGGCATCATTAGTATTAGGACTCTTCGCTGGCTGTTGCAGGTGAGGACAATTCCATATGGAAATTTCCGAGTGCTGTGATGTCCGTTCTTGAATTCAGCTCAACTCAGTTCTGCTTACAATGACAAACTACTGAGCTAAAATTGCATAGTAAATCACAAACAATCAGTAAATCACAAACGATCAATAAAATCACAAACAGTCAGTACATTTCAAACAATCAATAAATGAAGCGGTTGATTTCATCCTCCTGTGATGGATATGCGACTGTCTGTAACGACTTCTTACGCCATCAAATAATGTGTCTAATACACAAGCCCACGAGGCAGTGATGTATTCTACTGCTGCAATCTCCCTGACATCGGACTAGTTAAATAGTAGTAGCCACTTCTAGTTATTCACCTTCTTTCAGTACCAGTTAGTACCTAGTATTTTCGCAAGAGAAATTATATCACGATTATAATATTCCACGCTATTCGTTCGTTTTCTTTGGCAAATAGTAAGTCACATGTTTTCTGTCAAGATCACGTGAAGAACAGCCAGGGCTTTATGACAACCACGCGGCACAGATGCGGTTGGAGAAAGGTGTTGCGCAGATGCGATAAGCACCGCGGGAGGTCTGTTAGCAATATAGTTGCCGCAATAAACAAATGTGTCATGAGTTCGATTGTTTCAGCCCTATTGTAACTTCTAGGGGAAGTCAAATCAAAATAATGAATGCATAGAAGCTAAAAACACATTGCTGTGTCTGTTGGCAGTGTTGATGTTTGGTAATGACTCGAAGAGTGTCGTGCAGGTGGTATCTTAGTGCAGACAGACAACGTGGCATCACAGTTTATTATTCTCAGGTCTTTGTTACCTTCTTCTTCTTCTTCTTCTTCTTCTTCTTCTTCTTCTTCTTCTTCTTCTTCTTCTTCTTCTTCTTCTTCTTCTTCTTCTTCTTTTCTCCTCCTCCTCCTCCTCCTCCTCCTCCCCTTCTTCTTCTTCTTCTTCTTCTTCTTCTTCTTCTTCTTCTTCTTCTTCTTCTTCTTCTTCTTCTTCTTCTTCTTCTTCTTCTTCTTCTTCTTCTTCTTCTTCTTCTTCTTCCTCTTCTTCTGCTTCTTCTTCTTCTTCTTCTTCTTCTTCTTCTTCTTCTTCTTCTTCTTCTTCTTCTTCTTCTTCTTCTTCTTCTTCAATCTCCTATGTCTATCTATTGCAATGTGCTATGTCCATCTCGTGCAATATCCCATGTCCGGCTCCTACAATATCCCATGTCCGGCTCCTGCAATATCCCATGTCCGGCTCCTACAATATCCCATATCCATTTCGTGCAATATCCTATGTCCATCTCATGCAACATTCTATGTCCATCTCGTGCTATGTCCTATGTCCATCTATTGCAATGTTCTATGTCAATCTCGTGCAATGCCCTATGTCAATTTCGTGCAGTGTCCTATATTCATCTCTTTCATTGTCCAATGTCCTTATCTTGCAATGTCCAATATCCATCTCTTGCAGAGTCCTATGTCCATCTCTTGCTATGTCCTTTGTCCATCGCTTGCAATGTTCTATGTCAATTTCTTGCAATGTATTATGTAAATTTGTTTCAAGTCGGCCTCATCCTCTCCTCCCCTGAACCACGCCTTCCCTGAACCACGCTCTCCCTGAACCACGCCTTCCCAGAACCACGCCTTCCCTGAACCACGCCTTCCCTGAACCACGCCTTGCAGCATTCATCTCTCCAAGCCACACCAACTTATGTCTGATTTACTGCCTTGACGTGATTAATCGTCTTAAGCGACTTCCAGTATCTGCCACTGGCATATATGTCGCGAAATATTGTCATTGCATTATATTATTATAAGTACAACATATCTTTTACCATGTTAACAACTTTTAAGTCAAAACGGTGACACACCCTTACTTCCCATTTTCCGCCATCCATTTTTACTTTGTCCAAACCTACTTTTTACTTGGCACAGAATCTGTTAATATGACCAAAATATACTTTCCCAGATACGATACTGTTAAGAAGCAGTTTCCCACGATGCAAACATCTTGTAGAATGGCAGTGCTCTTCTTCGTCTTCTTAGTCCACTCTATTCAAAGAACATATGTTAACATTACAGCCCAAAAGCTCCAGTTTTCTTCGAATTCTTGCTCCACGATATTCAAAGACCATTTGTTAACATTGAAGCCCAAAAGCTCCAGTTGTCCTCTTTATTGATTGCGAAATACTCCATGACTCACATCTGTATGTTGCCACGTCAGCATATGGCTCAATTCCAGATAAATCGGAATAACAATGAATCCTGGGCAATTAGTAAAAAGCAAGAAACATCAATTCAAGCCGCATAACTTTGGTTCTACAGAAGATTGCTTATCGTATTTCGAATAGTAAAGATGGTTAATCTAAATGGCGTCAAAGAGATTAAGACATAAACATAGCTTTTCCCAGTTGCAGAAAAAGATGTTCGACATGTGAAAACCACATGTTGAGTAGAGAAACACTTGTACATTCCATAACAGCAGGAAAGATTAATGGAACAGGAGATAGAAGAAGACGGCGAGAGAACAAACTGACACGTTGCATCAGGGTTAAAGGGTGTATCTGATGTGATATACTTCTGTAGAAAATTGCGAGATGTGATAAAAATAATAACCCGCAAGTAGTTAGCATGGCATTATATGACAACTCACTGTAAAATACTTTCTGCCCGTAAATATCACGTGATTGCGTTGAGTCAAGAACACATATCACATTCCCATATGGGTTCCGTTCCTACCGTCAACTAACAGCGAAGAGTCCCAATACTAATAGTTGCTATTGCAGTCTGGTTATGTGTCCGTCTGGCCGTTTCTCGGAGTACTCAGTATCGGTAGTATTTGTGTGTGTGTGTGTATGTGGGTGTGTGTGTCTGTGTGTGTGAGTGTGTGTGTGTGTGTGTGTGTGTGTCTGTGTCTGTGTGTGTGTTTGCGTGAGTGTGTGTGTGTGTGTCTGTATGTGTGTATATATGTAATACTGTACTACCTGCTTTCTATTAGCGCCGAATGTTGGGTCTTAGCCAGGCACGACTGATCTACCGTAAGACAGTAGACGGCACTACCTGCTTTCTGTTTGCGCGACTGTTGAGCGGCGCTTACCAAACCCGACACTGCACATTGTGCCAACTGTTTCTGAGGGAGGAGAGCAATTGGGAGGGTACACACGTTATTCTGTCAAAAACTGTCATATACTGCCAATATAGTACCTTGCAGTGTATGATAGGGGGGTCTTGAACCTAAGGAATTAAGGCCGCCTGGCCAGTGCAGTGGCCGCGAACTGTGCAGGTTAGAGTTTTCTTTTTGCCCCCGATAAAAAAAGAATCCACACCTTACCGAGGATTCGAACCTGGGTCTCCCGAAGGAGAATCTGGCATTCTAGCCACTTGGCCTGCGTTATTCTGGTATGTGAAAATGCAGTCTAAAGACAAAAAATGTTATGGCAGGGCAGATCAGACTCTAAACACTAGTCGGTCACTAGTATATATGATCAAAGCACCGAGAGGCGGGCAGTTTGAGCATGGTTTCGCTGTTTCTGCAGCTGGCCTTGTTCCAGATGTATTGGTGTTACCTGTCCTCTGGAGTAACTAGGCTGGCCAAGAGAGGAATCATGCTGCGTAAGCAACACATGGTTTCAACAAATTATCCCGCTCTTTATGTTATGGAGACGTATACCATTCGCTACCGCCATGGGTTATAGTTGTTATGCCTTGTTTGAATCACAGTGTAACAAAGTATTGTGCTTCAAATGAAAACCGTAAATATTTTTTAAGTGAATATATTCAGAAAAAGTACAGAACAAATGTATCATTTTTCGATGAAGTTACCACTGCATTGAATGCAAGGGCCCCCCCCCCTCCCCCTTGCCCCCAGCGCCAATAAAGTGCTTCGATTCTTGTAGAAAAAAATTCTCTTCGTCGCATGTGTAACCACTCTGGGGTCACTACTCGGTGTACCTGACCTACTCGTGAACAGGCTGTCACAGAAGTCACGCCGTTTTGAAAGTTCTTACTCCACTCATACACTTGCTGGACTGACATGCATGCATCACCATATTGGACCTTCATTCCCTGACGAATTTCTATAGGTTTCACCCCTTCACTGATTAAAACAAAAAAATAACAACGAATAATAGAAATCTACTATTCTTTGGTGAATGTCAAAAGTAGGGCGGCCATTTTAAACTGCCCTTATGACGTTACCGTGTTCGTCTGCGCCGTAATATATCGTGCTTAACACTCTTGACATCCTCAATAACAACATTGACAGGTTTCAAGGCAATGGCATGTTATTGCAATTCCTATCACACATTTAAGGTTTTCATTTGAAGCACCCTCGAATAATGAAGTAACGTAATGAATCATTTAAAGTTAAATAAACAAAACACTTGTCATATGTCTCACTGTCACCACGGGCTGTTTTAAAGAGATTGTCATGTCTGTTTTTATTACACATTCGTGGCTTAGTCAAGTGTATAGCGTACGCCGCGGCCTATTGAAACAGCTGCCAGTTACATTGTGATATGTGGGTGGGTGGGTAGATAGGTAGGTAGGTATGTAGATAGGTTGGTAGAAAGGTAGGTAGGTAGGTAGGTAGGTAGGTAGGTAGGTAGGCAGGTATTCAAGTAGGTAGGCAAGGAGGGAGTCAGATAGACAGGCATTCAGACTGACACAGACAGTCACAGAAAGACAGAAAGACTGACTGACTGACAGACAGGTATAGACATTGTGAATAGATAGGTAGATACCTAGAAATGTAAGTAGGTAGGTAAGGAGAGAATCAGACAGAAAGACATTCAGACAGACATTCAGACACAGTTACACACAGACAGACATAGAGACTGACTGACTGACTGACAGATAGATATCTGAATAAGTTGGTAGTATTGTAGGCATTTAGAGAGGTAGGTATGTGGGTGGGTAGGTATGTAGGTAGGCAGGTAGGTAGATATGTAGGTATGTTAGTAGGTAGGTAAGTATGTAGGTAGGTAAGCAGGTAGGTATTGATTGATTGATTGATTTAGGAACCGAAATCACAGCATTCGGGGCATTCCCATAAGCGCTCCGTCCCCCATCCTCAGCAGCCAGCGAAGAGTTCCAACACTAGCAGAACCAGTAGCAATCTGATTATATGTGCGCCTTTCCTTTGAGCGTCGATCGTCGGCCAGATCCCCTCGTCACTCCTCGCTGTCTCATTCTTGCCAGACCATGGTGATCCATTTGCTCCTCCGAGGCGTACACGTGCTGCCACAAGGCCGCAACCACGTCTGCCTTATCATGCATCAATACTCCACCAAATTTTGCAGAGCCAGCCAATCTGTCCGCCTGTTCATTCCCCAGCACACCAGCATGCCCCGGAAAAAAGATCTAGACGATGCTTGTCACCCGTGACTTCCGAAGCGAAGAAAGCCATTCTGCACGAAGCTTGCCTGTCCTCACCTTACTCAGCATGCTTTCTGAGTCAGTTACAATCAAGATGCATGTGTGTATCGTATTCTTTATCCAGCGGAAAGCTGCACTGACCGCCTCCACCTCCATTCTTAAGCTAGACGTTGTGGTATCATATGCCAGGCTCTCCTGCACCAAACGTCGACCATTAGCTTTTGCTAAGAACCTCCAGGCACTTCTCCTGCCTCTCAACACAGAACCATCTGTGTATATAATCACATCACCCGGGCGAGCATTATCCTGAATTAGTTGCTGGATTTCCACTTCCGTGGCCCCTGATGGCCACTCCCTGCACTCCTGGCTTAATGTGATTATAACTCTGCACAAGTCTGACTGCTCCGCTGTCACTCTGACCCACTCCTCTCCTCGCCTAATGTTCTCCAAGGGGCACACCTGTCTGATCGTATCCTCCGCCTGAGCCATCCATGATTTCCCTCTTATCAGTCTCTGACCCTTAACTGCGTCCAGCGCCTCATGCAACGGGTGATCTGTGTCAGCAACTACTCTGAGGTATGCCTTCGCCTGCAGGTAGGTATTTAGGTAGGTACATAGGTAGGTATGTGCGATAGTGAAACATGGTCGCCTACGCTTATCGGCATGGCACATGATGATGATGTAGGCAGGTATGCAGGTAGGTAGATGGGTAGGTTGGTAGATAAGTAGGTAGATAGATAAATAGACAGACAGACAGACAGACAGACAGACAGACTAGACAGACAGGTAGGTAGGTAGGTAGGTAGGTAGGTAGGAGCTAGGTAGGTCGGTCGGTAGGTAGGTAGGTAGGTAGGTATGTACATCATTAAATATAATTGTTAAATTTCGAGTTAAAAATCTACCCAAAGTATTTCAGGATCCTCGCCGGTGCTACGGAGTTCGTGCACTGAGCTGAGATTCTCCTTACGCAGGCTTGAGTTAGGAGTAGAACGGAGCACTTATGGGTTACACCCGTGTGCAGTGATGTTCCATCGACTAAACTAAACTAACTCTAAATATAAGTGTTACAGAAGTGTAATATAAATTGGATGCAAAAAAAAAAAACGAGGTCAGGGAACGAGACCTATGCAAAATCGAGGAAAATGGAATAGTTCTGCCCGTGAAACAGACATGACTTTCTAGAACAGGTGATTATGAATGGGGGAGTAACGGGGGAGAACAACAAGGGGAAAATGTAATCGTTGATGGATTCAAGATGTAATAGATAATTTACACGTGGCAGTGACACAGCCAAGTCATCTGGACTGTGTTAGAGAGCAGGTTTAATGGACCGTTATAGGGACATGGTTCTGCTCAGGACATTCTACTATATAATGGTAAGATAGGAATGAGTTGAGTTGTGTTGAGTCATGAGTCGATATCACAACATTCGGGACATTCCCATAAGTGCTCTGTCCTTATCTTTAATAGCCAGCGAAGAGTCGCAATACTAATGATACGATAGGAAGACAAAAACTCGATAGGTGAAATATAAAGGAATAACGCATAGGAACGAACAAACGAACGAACGAACACACGAACCAACAAATTGTGTTTTCAAAGGGTTAAGATTTGGGCATGCACGCCCGTCTAACATTCTGCCTTTCTCTCTCTCTCTCTCTCTCTCTCTCTCTCTCTCTCTCTCTCTCTCTCTCTCTCTCTCTCTCTGTCTGTCTCTGTCTCTGTCTGTCTGTCTGTCTGTCTGTCTGTCTGTCTGTCTCTCTCTCTCTCTCTCTCTCTCTCTCTCTCTCTCTCTCTCTCTCTCTCTCTCTCTCTCTCTCTCTTATGATTTAATGTGTATATCACATATGAGGCTAATCAAGAACAAAAATAACAACATCAATATGTGCATTATACTGGCAACTATTATTATTATGGGCTGAAATGTAGATATAACGATTTGCCCATGTGGCATGATCCCTCTTTCGGTTTACCTAGTTGCGCAATTGAAATACCATTACTTCTATCGTTTCTTTACTTATTCAGTCGGTGGAGATTTGCCCGCAACAGACGAGCAATATCTCCGGCTGGCCTATTCTCGCTGGTCGCGAGATCCGCACAGTGGAAGGATGGGAGATTTGCTCGCAACAGACGAGCAATATCTCCGGCGATATCTCCGGCGGGCCTATTCCCGGTGGTCGCGGGATCCGCACAAGTCTGGCGGTGATTCTGACGGTAGTACACGCTTTACACAGGTCCAGACACTTGTGATTGACAGATGTACGCGTCCTATGGTCCAGACGCGTACGAGGCCCTCACCTGTGGGACTTGGCTGAACGCATCTAAGTCGGGTCTCTTGGGTTCCAGGGTCTGGCCACCACTCGCCACCTGCTCGTGGAGGCGAGATCTCGGAGGTTTGACGTTGAGCCGCCAGCGTCTGCAGCCTACCTTGTTCCTGACGTATTGGTTACCCATTCTTCTGGAGTACACAAGGCAAGGCCGAGAAAGGGAACATGTCGTTTGGGCACCACATGTTTTTCTCAAGCTCTGCCCAGGCATTGTGATGGAATTTTGGCCACATTCCAACTCACATACTTCTGTCAAAACTGTAAAGTGCCACTCACATCTGGAACAAGACAAGCTGCAGACGCTGCCGGATCAGCAAAACAATGCTCTAACTGTCCGCTTCTAGGAGCTTCGATCCTACACCAGTTGCCAACAAAGGCTTATAATCTGGTCTGCCCTGTCATGACATTTAGTTGTTAGGTTGCATTTTCTGGCACCATGATAAGGTTTTTACCCTCCCAATTGCGCTCCTCTGCCCTAAGTCGTTGGCACAATGTTGGGTGTCGGGTTTGGTAAGCGGCGCCCAACATTTGGCGCTAACAGAAAGCAAGTAGTACCGTCTACTGTCATACGGCAGCTCATTCATATCTGACTAAGACCTGCCATTATATGCATTATAAAGGGTTAAGAAATGTGCAAAAATCCTTACTACATGACTCACTATTATTAACAGATTCTGTGCCAAATAAAATGTAGGTTTTGATTTTTAAAAAAAAGAAAAAGAAATCAAGAACGGCGCTGTATGGATAGAGGGGTTGATGTAACAGTTATGACGGCGCTGTATGGATAGAGGGGTTGTGTCACAGTTATGACTTACACGATGTTAACATGGTAGCAGATATGTTGTATTATAACGCAATAACAGCATTTCGGCAGATACAATAACTCACTTGGAACGATACATCATCCTATTGTTCTTATTAAGTTAATTATTGACGTGACAATTGTAGTTAGCAGAGGGAGACATACTTTACTACCAATAGAGGACTGACTGCTATACTAGGGTTGTATTATTATTATTATTATTATTATTATTATTATTATTATTATTATTATTATTATTATTATTATTATTTGCATTATTATTATTATATTTGAATTATTATTATTATTATATTATTATTATTATTATTATTATTATTATGGAAGATAATAGGGAAACAAAACTCGCTTACACTCAGGAAATAAATGACAGTAGACCCCGAGGTAGACCAAGAAGACGGTGGAGAGATAATACATGTACAGATCTACAAGCACTTGGAATCAACGACTGGCAAGAGAAGGTCCACCAGAGAGACGAATGGAGACGGATTGTATTTGCAGCAAAGAACCTCAATGGCTCGGAAAGCTGAAGAAGATTATTATTATTATTATTATTATTATTATTATTATTATTATTATTATTATTATTCAGGGTGCAAGCATTCTGCACTGAGATTGTGTTCGAATAGTTTATGATTGTATGTGTAGGGATTGGTGACAAAGCAGACGCGAGGATTGGGGGGCATAAACAATACTTGATTAAGAAAAATCTTTCAGGAAAGAGAGATCAATCTAGGCCCCACATAAATGACAACATGTAAGGAAGACAACACGCTTTTGGAAATAGATAAATAAAGAACATAAATAAAGTACAGAGGGAAGTTTAAGAAAGATAAAAGTGTTGATAAAGAAACAGCCAGAACATATCAAGATAATTCAAGCGGATAAGATGAAGAGAAAAAAAACATGACCATAAATTTAACACAGACAGAAGGAAAAGAAGAAAGTAGGATTAAAGATGGCAGACAGACAGAAAGGCAAGACGAAAGTAGGATTACAGATGGTCGACAGATAGAAATAGCAGAAGAACGTAGGATCAAACATGGCCGACAGACAGAAAGACAAGCAGGATCTAGAATCAAAGATGGCAGAAGTGCTGACATGGTATGACAACTCTGTCTAATGAAGTCCCGCATCGCCAGTGATCTCCCCTTGTTATCCTTGGACAGAAACGATTGACCCATTTCCGGTAGCCATCACGGATCGCCATAGCAACGCGTAGATCAGTTTGTTATACTCCAGTTATCGGCCGGCCAACTGACAAAATCAATCACTTCTGTAATCTAGGCTATCGATCAGGTTATATGCAGACACTGGTGTGTGGTGGTGCGCTTTTGAGGCAGTAGCTTTGTAGTTTGTGAAGTCTCCTTATCTATTCCGCACACACCGCTGATTTCTCATCTTGGAGAAGTGATGGAAAGCAATGCAATGCAATCACCGCGGAGATTTGTACTTCGTGCGGTGTCAGAGGGGCAACATCTATGTCAATTTTCTTGCTTGCTTGCTTGATTCACAAACAAAAATTCAAATTCGGTCTCGTTCAACCTGCTTCTTCAGCCTTGGTTAGAGTTGAGATCCGTGGTTTTTGTTGGCGTAATCCTGTTTTTGTCTATGCGCTCTTACGAGTTAGTCCTAACTCGGACTGGTTATATAAGGGTTTGTGTCTGTTACGTCAGCTAGGGAGTTGGTCGGCGAGTTATCCTTTGTGCCCGTCTCCTCTGGTGGTTTTTTATTTGGTCATTGAAGGCTCCTGGCTCATCTAGCTTGACTGGTTGCAGTCTTTATAAGGACTCTTTATTTGATCTTTGGTTAGCTTTCCTCTTGCTCTAAGTTTATTGTCACCTTCATGTAGTTTTCATGATATTCTTCGTCCATTGTTTTCCCTGATGTGTTGCATTTCCTAGTGATATATTTCGTTCCATGTGGAGAGGCTGTTTTCGTACTCCTTGCGTCGTAGTCTAGCTTGCCTTTCCCTCTCTTCGAATTCAGCTTGCCATATTTGTCTCCTCTTGTATAAAAGCTTAGATGGGACTGTTTTCCTAGTCTGTGCTCCGGTTATCTTCAGGTGTATCGGAAAGCTCCTCTAGGCTAGCTTTATCTACCTGGCAGGATACTGATTTCCCCTTGAGTTGCCTAGACTTCGTGGTTGGATTGCTGGTTTTAACTTGCGGTTTCCGGTTGTTCTTTGGTTTTGTTTCGTCTTGTGGCTTCTCTGCGGCCTTACGTGTGGCTTCTGCTGGTTTGTTCCGGGGTTATTTCCCTTTCGGCTTTTAGCAGTTCTTCTCGGTCTCGATGTTTTGTAGAATTTCTTCGTTATCCTTTTTTAATCTGTGTCATGCGTCCACCTCTTGCTTGATGCTGTGCTGGATTTCCTTCAAGTCAGCCCGCAGTTTCTCGTTGTCTCTGGTTGGTGCCAGTGTTTGAAATAGCTGGACTTGTTTCTTTAGCTCGTCAATCTAGTTTTGCAGTTGAGATCTTTCCGCTTGTGAGATGCACGTGGCTGTCTCGCACCTCCGCATTGCTTCCTTGTATGGTGTATTTGTAGTTATGGCGGTCTTTAAGACATCTCTATGTCTTTGGAGGTACGGACAACCCAGGTATCTTGCTCCATGCTTGCCAAGGCAGTTGGCACACTTTCTATTGTTGTTGGGCGCTCGGAAGTCCTTGTCCTGTTTGCCAGCGGACATTCCTTTAATGCATGGTGTTCGGCGCAGTACCGACAGGTCTCTATCTTGCTGCGGCATGTTGTTATGCTGTGGTCGGCCCTCTGGCATCTTGAACATTGAGTGATTCTCGGATTGAATCTTTCAGGCTGTTGAGTTTTCTTGTTCATAGGTACTGTGATCGGCATCTCGCTGCCCTCTGTTGTTACCATCGCTAGTGTAGTAGGTATCTTAGAGTACGCCAGAATCCGCTCCGCCTTCAAGGTTCGGATATGGAGATTCTCCTGTTGTAGCTGCTTCAGGATCTGTTCATCTGTCAGCTCCACTTGGATACGCTTGACAACTCATCTGATCGCCTGTGAGTCGGTGTTTCCGGCTCTGGTATCTTTCTTCTCTCTCTTCTTCTCAGCTGTCTTGGCTCTTGTTTGTAGTGAGTTGTTGTCGGTCTTCCTCGTGGTAGCTTCATTTGATGTTGCTGTAGGTTTAGGTTCTTTTGTTGCAGCTCGCATGCAGGTTCTCTCCTGTCGTCTTCTTTAATGTCTTGGCAGCCTCCACGCTGCTTATTTTGTAGGTCGGGTGTCTTTTAGTGTTTTTCTTGTCATGTGCCATTTTCCTCCCCAATATCAGGCTTCTTGAACAGTTTGGGCGCCGTGTGCTCGATAGCGCTCGGCGGCGAATGCGACAGGTGACTATGGCAACCTCACTCAAACATATTTAAGCCCCGTTCAGAGTTAACATATCTTCAAAGCAAAAGGTTCAAATGATCTGAACGGAAAGAACATCGGAGTTAAAAACACAATCTCAACATTATGTCCCGGGGAAGCCTATATATGGTCTAATTTGTGTATGTTTCTAGTAGATTCTTGGTCGAGACGCCAACTATATATGGTGTGATTTTGTTTGTTTCCAGAAGATTCATAGTTGAGAAGTCAGTTATGTATGATCCGATTTGTGTATGCTTCTAGAAGATTCATGGTCGAGAAGCCAGCTAAAGGATATGCAACTAACTTCTGTTTTGGGGATGTTTCCAGAAGATTATTAATCGAGAAACCAACTCTACATGGTCAGATTTTGTTTGTTTCCAGAAGATTCCCGTAGAAGCCTAAATGTGATCTAATTTTGTATGATATAATGTGATTTCTGACTGTGTTAATGATTGATTGATTGATTGATTGATTGATTAGGTACCGACATCACAGCATTCGAGGCCTTTTCAGAAGCGCTCCGTCCCCATCCTCAGCAGCCAGCGAAGAGTTCCAACACCAATAGTTCCAGTAGCAATCTGATTATATGTCCGCCTGGCCTTTTCTCTGAGCGTCTAGTGTCGGCCAGATCCCATCGTCACACCTCGCTGCCTCATTCTTGCCAGACTATGGTGATCCATTTGCTTCTCCGAGGTGTACACGTGCTGCCACAAGGCCGCAACCACGTCTGCCTTGTCATGCATCAATACTCCACCAAGTTTTGCCGAGCCAGCCAATCTGTCCGCCTGTTCATTCCCCAGCACACTGGCATGCCCCGGAGAAAAGATCCAGGTGATGCTTGCCACCAGTGACCTCCGAAGCGAAGCAAGCCACTCTGCACGAATCCTGCCTGTCCTCACCCTCCTCAGCATGCTGTCTGAATCAGTTACAATCACGATGACTATGTTAAAAGTTAGTTGCAGATCATTTACAGGACGTCGCTGTCAACCACAGCATTTCTTGACAAGTTTACGTTCAATAGTTTTATGTGTAGCCGGCTATATTCAGTTTTATTGTTTGTCTATTTTCAGAAGATTCCTGCCCGAGAAACCCAGACACAAAAGACAGACCCTGCAGGACATGACCCGCCCTCTGAAGCAGTGGTTGTACAAGCATCGGGCGAACCCGTACCCCTCCAAACAGGAGAAGGTTGAATTGGTTAAACACAGCCACATGACTTTAACTCAGGTCAGTTTCTAGTTGGTCGGGCGTCATAATTCACTTCTTTTCTTTCACAAATAGGCGGGAATCTTCATCATTATCATCACATTATCATCATCAACAGGTGCCCCGCCAGTCAGCGTCAACGCGCATGTCTCTCCACAGATCTCGGCTTTTGACGCCTTGGATCAACTCTGCTGATGTTATTCCTCCATGCCACTGTCTCAGATCTTCTAGCATCATGTTTCTTTGTCTGTTTCTGCCTCTTTTACAACTGACCTTTCCAGTTACTCACAATGCCTCTTCTGATTACGTTACTGAAGAATGCTGTTTTTTTTATTATAGGTGTATATAATTTTTAGTTTTATTAAACTCTGCCAAGTAATCGTTGCTAGTTACAACCCGTAATCATATCTGGCACGACTGTCGGACATGATTGAGCTAACGTAATACAGTAGACAGTACTATCTGCTTTCTGTTAGCGCCGAATGTTGGACGGCACTTGCCGAACGCGACACCTCAGATTGTGCCAACGGCTTCAGATGGAGGAGCGCAGTTGGGAAATACAAGCCTTATCCTGGTGCGAGGCAATGCAACCTAAAGACTAAATGTCATGGCAGGGTAGACCAGGCCCTAAGCCTTGGTCGGCAACTGGTCTACGATTGAAGCTGTGACAGGTGGACAGTTAGAGAATTGCTTTTATGATCCAGCAGCTTCTGCAGCTTGTCTTGTTCCGAATGTATTGGTGTTACTTTTCCTATGAAGTAAACTAGGCAGACCTAGGGAGTGATCATGCTGCATGGGCAACACATGGTCTCTACAATTCAGCCCAGGCTTTGTGTCATGGAGAGGTTATTATGCCTCTATCTTAAAGCATAGTGTAACAAACTATAGTCTGTCAAGACTGACAGTCCAAGGAATTCACAACATTCGTCTAGGAAACATATTTCCGTTACTTCTAAGCTCTT
The DNA here is from genome assembly GCA_014155875.1 of Cepaea nemoralis. Taxonomy (NCBI): domain Eukaryota; kingdom Metazoa; phylum Mollusca; class Gastropoda; order Stylommatophora; family Helicidae; genus Cepaea; species Cepaea nemoralis. The sequence goes on from JACEFZ010025340.1 coordinate 68,782, forward strand.
TCCAAGTTGTCCAGTCACGTTCAAGGATGTACAGCAAAGCAGGTTCTATATAACTTTTCATCACGCTCTTTATTACATTGTATGATAGTGACTTATTGCAAAAGATACGTTTAGTTTTTGAAATGCAGCTGTTGGTTGCTCTTTCTGCTCGTATAATATGTCGTGCATCTTTCATTCGATGTTATTATTGCCCTTCATCATCATCAAGTGCCCTGCCAGCTGGCTTAGGCGTTCACATTTCTCCATAGATCGCGATCCTTGGTTGTCTGGATCAACTCTGTTGATGATATTTCTCCATGCCACCGTCTTAGTGCCGGTCTCTCTGGCCGAGGGGTTACAACACTTTCTCCGTAATCCCGTTTATCACGCAGAGTCTCGTAGCAGGGCGAGAGCTGGGAGCGGTTCGACCCCCGCTGGTGACTTGCGGGATAACTGAGCCGGCCGCTCAGAAAGCAATGGCAAACTACTGAGCGTAATCTTGCCAAGAAATCAACATACAGCTGAAAGATGCTGATGTTGACAGCGATGTCCTGTAAAGGATATGAAAAAAAAAAAACCGTCTTAGTCCATCCAGCATAATTTCTCTTGGTCTCCTTCTGTATCTCTTTCCCTTGATCTTTACAATTGGCACGATGTTCTCCAATGCCTCTCTTTATCACATGATCACAGAAAGCAGTGTGTCTCTTTCTTATTGTCAGTAGGGTTCTTGGTAAGATTTATATCTGCTTAACAGATCCAGTGCCAAACAAAAAGTCGATTTGAACCTAACAAAAATGAATGGGAGAAAATGGGGAGTCTCGGCACAATTATAACTTACAAGTTGTTAATGTGGTAGCAGGCATGTTATATTATATATACAATTAAAGGGGGTTTCATAGTGAAAACTACTGTATTGATATTTTAATTATAGTTTGATTTTTATATTAACAACTTGTACGTCATAACTGTGACACATCCCTACTTCCGATTTTCTGCCTTTAATTTTTTGTTGGGTCCAAACCTTGTTTTTCTCAGAATGTGTTAAATAATTTTTGTATATCTATATTGCTTTTTTCTTAATTAGTTGATCTTAATGCAACTGTAACGAGCAATTGACATTAACGGGTGTAACCACCAGGTCAGTAACTGGTTCGCCAACGCCCGGCGGCGTCTGAAGAACACTGTCCAGGGAGATGACTTGTCGTGGGCAAAGAGGATCAAGGACTACAACCAGTACGCTGAAGGCAACGCTGAACTCTTCAGCGTTCCCTCTTCCGAAGAGGATGAGCCCTGGGACGCCACTGAAGAGTTCAACGGTGAGTTTGCTGTGTAGAACTGATGTTTTATGGGTGCCAATAATGGACAATTAATCATCGCCCAGTGCCGTTCCGACTGGATCTCCAGCAAACATATTGCCGAGTCTTTCTTGTACACTCAGTTAGGTATTAATTATCCTGACCAAATCTTGACGCTGCTTGTCCATTTGTATCTTTGACGACGTCTGGTTCTGTTGCTGTCAAATTGTCCCTCAATTCTTGTTTCGTGGCTCTTTGTTTATAAGAACCAACGTTATAGCACTCCGGACACAACTAAAAATGCTTCGTCTTCCACAGCAAATACCAACGTGTGAAGATGCTGTACGAGAGGTCAGCGTGGCCGCGAGACTTAAACATCCCGTGAGCTGACTGTGGTGTACGGGATTCATGCCCTACATCTGTCAGTTAAACCTCAAAAGGTAGCTTTTGCAAAATGGATTACATACTGACCAATAAAAAGATGTCACTTGCAACGAGAAAAATAGTGTTGAAGTGCTACTTAAAACCTGTACTTTTGTATGGAAGTGATACGTTTTCAATGAACAGACAAGTTGAAAAACATCTAATAGCAGTTTCTGGGGAAAATTCAAAGAATACCATGGACAGATAGAGACTTCAATGAGCAAGTTCTACAAGAAGCAAATGAAAACCGTAAACTGAACGGAGATATTAGACGCATACAGTAAAATTTGTTGTTGTTGAGAACTTGGGGAAAAGAACAAGGGGAAGGCAGAGAAGTAAATATTTAGATGGCTTGACCATATGGCATTGTTGAGACAAGATCACAGAACTTATCCACAACTCTGGTAAGTTATACCTTATCGGCATGGCACATGATGATGACACCTCACTATTTACTTCTCGTTGAGAAAGCAATGGCAAACTACGTAACGTAAAATCAATTAGTAAATCATCATTGGGGCTCGGGATAGGGCTGATCACAACGTTCTGCAAGTGGTAGTGCTAGTTGTCGTGGTGGTAGTAGTGGTGGTGGTTTAATGAAAGACAAGAAATAGGTAGAAGAAGAAGAAGAAGAAAAAGAAGAAGAAGAAGAAGAAGAAGAAGAAGAAGAAGAAGGAGAAGAAGAAGAAGAAGAAGAAGAAGAAGAAGAAGAAGAAGAAGAAGAAGAAGAAGAAGAAGAAGAAGAAGAAGATGAAGGAGAAGGAAAAGCGCATTCTGGTTGAGTTCTCTGCTCATTATAAAGTCTACAAATATATTTCTACAAACGTGTAATTCAGAGAGCAGTTCTGTCAGATCTTTAAGAACACGAAAACAATAAAACCGACTCATCTCTACTACAACACTTCGTAAACTAGAAATAGTTTCACCCCCCATTTTTGCAGCAACACATTGTCATATAAGTAGATATCGCGTGTCATAAACATCATCTCTTTTATACGGTCCAATAAAAGCCGGATACAAAGGATTTATAAAGCGCACAGACAATAAACAATAGCACACACAGAACCGAACCCCCACAAGCATCAAACACACAAGCGCCAAATTTTTCCTTTGTGATGTCTATGAACGAAGAAGAAAGACTTCAAAGAAGCGACAAGAAAATCATGTAACCAGACACTGTGTTATAAATAAGACAGGCATAAAAACAGGACAGAAATGTGATACTAAAAGTGGTGGTAATGAAACAATATGCGTGACTCACAGAGCTGGCGTGGTTAGAATGTGAGACATAAAATGGGCTGGGCACGATCGGATGTGAACGCGATATCAGCGCTCGACGTCCGATATGGGAGGTAATGATTACTACTACTACTACTACTACTACTACTACTACTACTACTACTACTACTACTACTACTACTACTGCCCTGCTGCTGCTGCTGCTACTGCTGCTACTACTACTACTGCTATTACTACTACTATTACTACTGCTGCTGCAACTACTACTAGAGATCACTCAGGCCTACAGCATGTGATAGTGCTAACACGTCACATACCCACTCAAGACTCCTGCTAAGGGACTTTCTTCCTTCTTCATTGGTTCACCGACATTATCTGAAGTGAATATCTGATGGAAGTCCATCACCATCTTTATGTGCCATGATAGATTATAGATTATTGGACCAGTATGACTGTGTCAATCCACTCTGGTATTGTCTCCCGCTGTGGACCTCCGTCTATAACACTCTTAATTTTCCCAGCTGTCACAACTTTCTCGGGATCCTGTCGTCCGTGCCGGGGGCGTTGGTGATCATGTCGTCCACAGCTTTCTGCCTCATGTAAAGCCAGTTTCTTATATTCCATGCCGTGTGGTACTGGTGATCATGTCTGTCCACAGCCTTCCGTCTCGCGCACTGCCAGTTTTCTTATAGTTCATACCGTTTGGTATTGGTGATCATGTCTGTCCACAACCTTCTGTCTCATGTACTGCCAATTTTCGTATAGTCCATGCCGTGTGGCACTGGAGATCATGTCTGTCCACAGCCTTCTGACTCGTGTACTGCCAGTCTGCTTATACTCCGTGCCGTGTGGCGTTGGTGATCATGTCTATCCAGCCTTGTGACTCATGTACTGCCAATCTGCTTATAATCCAAGCTATGTGGATTTCTGTCTCATGTACTGCCAATCATTTCTAATACCGATGTTCTTCCATGCTTTAATGACAACCTGTCTAACATATTCTCTCTCTGTGTACCCTTCCCTCTCCTAATTTCTTGTTGTGAAGACAATCCAGCATTCCCCCACTCGCGACATGTCCAAATAAAAGAGAGTGTCCACTTCTGACGCCAGTAACCAGTTTCCTTTGTGTGTCTTTCAAGATGATGTATTCATGACGTATTGTATTCTTCCATGTTGTTCACACCATTGTCCGTGATGCCATTTGTCTGTAATTTCAACACAATCCCTCTCTTGTCTGCAAATTGTTCATGATTCATTCCGTATTTGCTCAACATAGCTCTTACGATCTCTTTGTCTCTCGTCTATTAACAAAGATAAATTGCATAGAATATTATCCATCAAGTGAAAGGCCATTTTTGCCTGGGCTATTCTACATTAAACAACTTTAATACATCGCACTCAAACACTTTAATACATCGTCAGTCTATTGTTCTCCAAGTACTCAAATACTTAAATACATTATTTAAGACTAGTTCACTTTATGTTGATGTTGTATTTGAAAAAAAAAAAACTATGTCTTTGTAATTACCACTACTTTTGTTTTTCTTTTCATCATCATCATCATCATCATCATCATCATCATCATCATCATCATCATCATCACCATCATCATCATCATCATCATCATCATCATCATCATCATCATCATCATCATCATCATCATAACCCTCACCTTCATCATAATCATCACCATCATCATCATCATCATCATCCTCACAATCATCATCATAATCATCATCATCACCATCTTCATCACCATCACCATCATCATTACCATCATCATCAGCCCATCACCATCATCATTATCATCATCACCATCATTATTATCACCATCACCATTACCATCACCATCATCACCATCATCATCAACACCATCATCATCATCATCACCATCATCACGATCATCACCATCATCATCATCATCATCATCATCATCATCACCACCACCACCACCACCATCATCACCGTCATCATTATCATCATCATCATCATCATCTGCTCTGCGAACTGACGTAAGCCATCATGTTTGTGTGACGTGACACCTTTCTGTGCCATGACACCTTTCTGTCCCATGACACTTTTCTGTGATTTGAATCCTTTCTGTTCTATGACACCTTTCTGTGAAATGGCAATTTTTGTTCTATGACACCGTTCTATGAAATCATACATTTAAGGAAACGACAACTTGCAGTGACATGAAACCGTTCTGCGCCATGATACTTTTCTGTGAAATGAAACCTTTCTGTGTCATAACACTTGTGTGTGAAATGACACCTGTATGTTCTATGACACCTTTCTGTGAAATGATCCCTTCTTTCTATGACACCTTTCTGTGAAGTCATACCTTGATGTGAAATGACAACTTGCTGTGACATGATACATTTCTGTGTCATGACACGTCTCTGTGAAATAAAACCTTTCTGTGTCATGACACCTTTCTGTAAAATGGCCCTTTCTTCTATGACACCCTTCTGTGAAATCAGGCCTTTATGTGAAATTAAACCTTTCTGTGACATGACATCTTTCTGTTTTTTGGCACCGTTTTGTGACATGACACCTTCCTGTTGTATGGCACCTTTCTGTGCATGACATCTTTCTGTGACATGACACCTATCTTTAGCATGATACCTATGTGTAACATAACACTTTCCCGCAAAATGACACCTTTCTGTGACATGACACCTTTCTATCCCAAGACAAACAAGTTAACGGACACAATATTCTCAATGAACTTGTTTAATTAACCTTTAATATTTTAACGATGGCTGCCTGCCAGGCCTCGGGGTTTAATGCGCTTGAACTTCCTGTGTGCTGATGACCGGATAGGGCGACTGTCCGATGATGTGAAAGTAACTGCAATCTACTGAGCATAAACTTCTCTAGAAAATTAACTTGGTGTTGAGGTTGAATAAAATGCCCTGCAAAGGTCGTGTAACATGTTTTAAAACAAATCTTTAACGATGCATGTATTTTGCTTACCCGTCTCAACACATGACCATCTTTCGATGTTTGATTACAACATTCCAGTCAATGGAGATCCGGGCAGGTACAGCCACTCGACCATCTCCGAGTCCACAACATCTTCGCCTGTTCCAACCCTGACATCATCATTGGGTGATCCCGCTCTGACATCACCACCCGCGACCCAGTCTTTTCCTGCATCACCCAGCATGGCCATTCGGTACAGTCCTAGCCTGGATGAGCAGCAGGGGTCGTGCCAGAAGTACAAACATTCCATCCTTCAGGTAAGTCCTCTTCTGGAATAGGCATGGTCAGCTCGCAGTGCTAAAACAATGGTTTAGGTTTGTTTCCTATTACAAGTAAGTCGTTCTTGTGGTGGCATGGTTATAGAGCGCTCGCAATTCTAAGATAGGGGCTTAGGTTCGTTTCCTTTTAGAAATAAGTCATTCTTGTGGTGGCGTGGTTAGGAGTGCTGGCATTACTAAGATAGGGGCTTAGATTCGTTTCCTATTAGAGGCAAGCGTTCTTGTGGTGGCATGGTTATAGAGTGCTCGCATTGCTTTGACATGGGTTTAGGTTCATTTCCTAGAAGTTCTAAGTTTCCTTTATGCAAACATTGGAGCCTGCGTCTGCTTGTCGTGAACTGGATAAGCCTTCCGCCTAGCATTCTGAAGAACGTGAATTCGTTCGCAGGCCACGAGTGCAGGTTTCCGGAGACTCCCACTAGTAATTGCTGGAGCTAAGGAGCTTTGTACAATGCTCTTGGCTAGGGCTTGCCATTCTGTGCAGAGAAACCGAGCTAGTTGGAGTTAAACCCGGTGCAATGAAGTCGATTCGCTCGATTTTTGTATCTGTATTTCTTTAAACATTGGAGCTACCACTAGTACAGTGATTACAGCTCCAGCCTGCAGAAACAACGGAGGTGGTCGTTCATGCTCAGTGACTAGAATGCTGGATTCTCCTTCGGGAGATCCGGGTTCGAATCCTCGGCAAAGTGTGGATTTTTTTTCTGTCGGGGGCTTAAATAAACCACTAACCTGGACAGTTCGTGGTGTCTGCACTAGCCAGGCGGCCTTAATTATTCAGGCTGAAGACCCCCCCCCCCCCCCTCCCTGTCCTACACCGTAAGGTACTATAGACAGTAAATGACAGTCAGCGCACAGACAGAGAGACAGACGTGCATACATATTCACATACATGCGAAAGGGTTACCGACGCAGTTCGTAATTCCGCTATACCGCGTTCGAAACACAGCTGTGTTGGTTTCAATAAAATTGTATGGGAGTCGGTCGTTCAGAAAGCAATGGTAAACTACTGAATGAAACTTACCCAGGAAACACGAACAGCCAAAAATGCCGGGGTTGACTGCTACGTCCGTAACTTACTAACTAACTAACAATCATGCACATATACACAGTCATATGGACGGGTGGGTCGTCGAACGTACAGATAGTGGACACACAAAAAGACTGACACAATCACAGAAAATGACACACAAACAATGGACACAAAGAAGGACAGACTTACAGGATACAGCATACAGAAAGACATACGAATAATACACAGACAGACACTCAATGGGCACGCAGACAGACAGACAGACAGACAGACAGACAGGCAGGCAGGCAGGCAGACAGGCAGACAATTGACAGACAAACTGACAATGGACACAGAAACACAGACAGGCAATGAACAAAAACAAACAGGCAATGAACAAAAACAGACAGGCAATGAACAAAAACAAACAGGCAATGAACACAGACAGACAGACAATAGACCCACATACAGAAATCAGACAGACAGACAGACAATGTACACACAGACAGGCATACAACTGACACACAAACAGACATTGAACACATAAAAACAGACAGGCAATGGACAAAGACAAACAGGCAATGAACACACGCAGACAGACAATACAGCCACAGGCAGACAACGGGAAAACAGAATGGGCTCCCGGGCCAACACAGTCTAAATTTAGCTACCAATAAATGTCATGGGAAATAAAGGCGGACGCAATGATACTGACTACATCACCCAGCGAGTGCCGAGTATAAAATAGTGAGATGGCACCATATACCCGTTACTTCTCAAGGCACATGAAAGGATCTTCTTCTCTTACCTTTACCTATATGACTAACTGTCGGCTTTGTCGCTTAGGGGCAAGGAGCGCGTTTCACACATCCCTCGACAGACCAAGTCGAGGGTAGAAAATCAGCTATAGACAGTTTGGAAGCAGGCCGTCTTGCGTTGATTTCTATGGTATGAGCGTCGGTCGTTCAGAAGGCAGGGGCAAACTACTAAACATAAAAGTCGCCTAGAAAATCACACACAGCCAAATAAAAAGTGCTTATGTTGAATGCGATGTCCTGTAAAGGGTATATTTAACATGACTACCTACCTACATATTATCGTACTAACCTAAGTTCATGAAATTATGTTGATGCGTGTATGTGTGCTTGTATGTCGGTCCTTCTTTCGTCCTGCTAATCAACATCTCAAATGTGTCCTTTAAATATAACTTTCCGGTCCAGTCGCTTTGTTGGAATCATAATGGTGGATTTCATGAAATAAGTATCCAGTCTACAACAAAAAAATATATGAGTAACTTGTATACTTATATTGTCATGTCGTTGTATCGGTGTGTATGTGATTGTTGTTTCTGTGCTGATAAAGGCTGTGACCGCAACGTTCGTTTTGTTACTTGTGACCTTCTTCTTGTGAAGTTCACCCTCTATTTCTTGTGTTTTACTGATTTCCATTCTACCATTACTCCTACCCCGTTCAACCTCAGAAGAGAAGTGATATTAGGGTCTATCGCCAGGCCCAAATTAATAATCATGTGACCGAGTCAGCCACAAACTGCATATTAATTGGAAGGTGATTGTTGTCTAAAGACGGTAATGATGATCATTATTCATTCTACTTTACAATTTCGACAGCGCTACCTACATGACGCATCCCAGCAAATGTCCATACCTGAAGATGATATGACCACATCACGCGTTCGACACAGGAACTTGTCGTCGTCCACTGGGTCACATGACTTTGAGTACCTGTCGACATCTTCCGTGAGCTCACCTTCACATGAGATGCCGCACGATTCCTTTGATGGTGAGTTCTGTTCATTGATTGATCAACCCACCCATCTGGTCAACTGTCCACCCATTCATCCAGCCTATCTATCCACCCATCGTCCATCAACTCATCACCCACCCACCATCCAAACATCATCCACCCATAATCCACCCATCCACCAAGCATCCACCCATCATCCAGTCATCCACCGACTCATCCACCCATCATTCTCCCATCATCGACACAGCAACCACCCATTCATCTATTCAGGCATCATCCATCCATGCATCCATCCACCAACCATCAACTCATACACCCATCATCCACATACTAATCGATCCACCTATTCTTCCATCCACCCATCATCCACCCAGAATCCATCCGCCCATACATTATTCACCCACCATCCACCCATAAATTATCCACCCACCATCCACCCATCCATCATCATTTTGATGTCATGTTTTATTGATCATTGCGCATTGTCCATGCGTTTATAATGCATATATTGTTTCTATTTGTTGTCGTTGTTGTCAAGATTAGCTTCATAAGTGGTGTATGAATGAAATAATGTACGAAAGCAGTTAGATAAAAAATGTTAGAATGTCAGATGGATGCCAAACTTTTAACCCTTGCAAATAAAGTTAGTTTGATTTCTCGTTCCTTCATTAGCTAAACATTCGTAGTTAGTCAACGTCACGGATAGTGCATGGAATATAAGAAAATTGGCAGTAAACGAGACAGAAGGTTGTGGACACTCATGATCATCAAAGCCACACGACATAGACTATAGGAAGATTGGCTGTACAAGAGACAGAATGCTGTGGCCATACATGATCGCCAACCCTATTCATCATAGGCTATTTTTAAAAAAAAGAACGAGGCGGGTGTCAAAGTATCTGACACTACTCATTGGTGATTGAACTAGGACCCTATCTGCTGAAAGCAAGACATTGTCCACAATTTACCGGCATAGGCTTCGAATATTGGTTGTTTTATGCATCTATAGCTAATATTCCGATGTTTACATTTCGTCACTGTGACCTAGATGTTAGCATCTGTTGCAGGGAATCGATACTACACTTCATACTACCAAATTGGTCTGTCTGTTTCTACCTGTCTCTGTATCTGTCTTACTCTCTCACACTCTATCATTGTCTCTCCCAGTTTCTCTATCTCTTTCTGTCACTCTCACTAACACACTCTCTATCTTTCTGTCTTTGTTTCAATCATACAAACATACACACTCTGTCAAACACACTATGTCTCTCACACTCTTTGTCTCTTTTTTTTCCTGTTTCTCTTACTAGCACACTTTTCCTCTCTCACTGACACACACTCTTTGTATTCTCTCTGACTCTGCCTCTCTCATACACCCGCTCTCTCTCACTCTCCGTATCTGTAAGTCACGCTCTCCAAATCACTCTCGGTGACTCACTCTCTCTTTCGCTCACTCACTCATACAACCCCTCTTTCACACTCTCTCCTTCTCTCCGTGTCTCTCTATCTCTCTCTGTTGAACTCTCTCACACTCTCTCACTCACATATCCTTTCCCTCACACACTCTTTCTCTCACACTCTCCACCTCTTTATCGCGTTATGTCACCTATTCTATCTTACTGGCTGTTAGTATATATCTCTCATTCTCATTGTCTCTCTTTCATTCTCTCCCTCTCTCTCTCTCTCTCTCTCTCTGTCTCACTCTGTTCATATTACTCTCACTCACTCACTCACACACTCTCTCACTCTCACACACACACCCTTTCTCTCTCTCACTCTCTCACACGTCCCACCCACCCCTCTCAAACATTGTCACTGTCCCAATCTGGGAAATTCCGCCCCGCACGCCAGGGAATTCTCCCGCCACACCCGCTGCAATATTGATTTGCCTCGCTATCATTGGCAATTATATTTAGAACAGGGCCCAATTAATGGCGGCGGCAGCGAGCTGACAATATGCTGACAGGCGCAGTCAGTCATATCTGCTGACTTCAGCGTTTGTATCAACGGCCGCCGCTAGCTGTGTCATCGACAGCTTGTGGACAATGGAAATAACGATCTGCGGGCCCAGGGGTAGCCTGCTGCAGGCTTGTCGTGGAGGTGGAGGCGGCCTGTATGTTGACTTGGTTGAAGAGGGCGACAGAAGGATACAAGCAACAACTGTAGTTAGCCTCTGTTGTGTCGTGTCATATCTCGTCATCTTCATGGACCACAATGTCGTCTATTCCTACTCCTGTTCTCATTATCAAGTTACTTGTCTCTCTCTCTCTTTCTCTCTCTCTCTCTCTCTCTCTCTCTCTCTCTCTCTCTCTCTCTCTCTCTCTCTCTCTCTCTCTCTCTCTCTCTCTCCTTCTTTCTTTCTTTCACTCCTTCTCTCTGTCACCCCTCTAGCTCCCATTCTGTCTATCTGTAGGTGTCGCTGTTTCTAAATCACACAGTTTCTGTCTGTCTGTCTGTCTGTCTGTCTGTCTTTCTTTCTTTCTGTAGGTGTCGCTGTTTCTAAATCACACAGTTTCTGTCTGTCTGTCTGTCTGTCTGTCTTTCTTTCTTTCTTTCTTTCTTTCTTTCTTTCTTTCTTTCTTTCTTTCTTTCTTTTCTTTCTTTCTTTCTTTCTTTCCTTCTCTGTCTGTCTGTCTGTCTGTCTGTCTGTCTGTCTGTCTGTCTGTCTGTCTGTCTGTCTGTCTGTCTGTCTGTCTGTCTGTCTGTCTGTCTGTCTGTCTGTCTGTCTGTCTTTCTTTCTTTCTCTGTCTGTCTGTCTGTCTGTCTGTCTGTCTGTCTGTCTGTCTGTCTTTTCTTTCTTTCTTTTTTTCTTTCTTTCTTTCTTTCTTTCTTTCTTTCATTCTTTCCGTTCCTGGATTCTTGTGTTCTTGTTTTGTTGTTGCTCTATCCCTTCAATCCCCAGTGAAGAAAATGCTTTCAACCAACTCCCCCCCCCCCCTCCCTCGCCATCTTTAGCTACCCCATGCAGCTCTGCCCGTGATCTTCCCATATTGTTCACGTCTGTTCCAATTTCCCTTTCCCGTGAGTTGTCGGGTCTTCCTCTAATCTGCGTTCCGGACTCCTTGTGGCTTTCTCCACATGTCACCATGTCTGTTCCCGTAGTGGATTTGAGTACAGACGACACAAACAATAAACTTCACGGCTTATTGCCTGGCACATTTCGCTGTATCACGTCAGGTGTATGCCTCATAATTCACACATCACACACTAAAGCAATTAGATGAACCCTTCAAGCTGAGAGAGACTTAAAGTGTTTCGTGTTTCCGTGGAAATGGGTTCCAATCACACTGAGAAGGTTTGTGAAATAATGACCTGAGCTCCGAGATGGACCCAGCCTAACAGGAGCAACTGGAAATGTTTTAGGGAGTAAAGGCTGCCTGTGTGTACTGACCATCTCACCTGGTCAGTGCCGATTGATCTATAACAATATTCGTCTTTAAAAACAAAGCCTTAAAAGTCGAGAGGATCGACTTCATTGCCCCGGGTTTTATCCCACATGGCTCGGTCTCTTTCGGCAGGATGGCCTGTCGAAAGCGTCGCACAAAACACGAACTCCGTAGCTCCGGCGACGACCTCCAAAGGTTTCCGAGAAAATGCACTCGTTAACCGAAAGACGTAGCCCGGAATTGAACCCAAACCTTCGGAGCGCAAGGCAGACGGCCTGACTACTTCGCCACGGAGAGTCCCTAGAAAAATATCCTGCTTGGGAAGTGAACCAATATCACATGACCCCGAGTCTGGAGTTCTATCCACTCAGCCACCTGTTATATCTATTTATATGCGTTATAACAATATGTGTTTAGCATCAAATGTTCAATGCACAAATAAGTGTTTAAAATGGTGTTTTTTAAATGCAGCTGAGCATTGTGTCATCCCTTTGTCTGTGTTAGACAGTGGATGCCATTATAGACACACTGTCTAGGACATCGTGTAGAGGACACCATTATAGACACACTGTCTAGGACATAGTGTAGAGGACGTCAATATAGGCATATTGTCTAGGACATCGTGTAGAGGACACCATTATAAACACACTGTCTAGGACATCGTGTAGAGGACGCCATTATAAACACACTGTCTAGGACATCGTGTAGAGGACGCCATTATAAACACACTGTCTAGGACATCGTGTAGAGGACACCATTATAAACACACTGTCTAGGACATCATGTAGAGGACGCCATTATAAACACACTGTCTAGGACATCGTGTAGAGGACGCCATTATAAACACACTGTCTAGGACATCGTGTAGAGGACACCATTATAAACACACTGTCTAGGACATCGTGTAGAGGGCACCATTATAAACACACTGTCTAGGACATCGTGTAGAGGACGCCATTATAAACACACTGTCTAGGACATCGTGTAGAGGGCACCATTATAAACACACTGTCTAGGACATCGTGTAGAGGACACCATTATAAACACACTGTCTAGGACATCGTGTAGAGGACACCATTATAAACACACTGTCTAGGACATCGTGTAGAGGACACCATTATAAACACACTGTCTAGGACATCGTGTAGAGGACGCCATTATAAACACACTGTCTAGGACATCGGGTAGAGGACACCATTATAAACACACTGTCCAGGACATCGTGTAGAGGACACCATTATAGACACACTGTCTAGGACATCGTGTAGAGGACGTCAATATAGGCATATTGTCTAGGACATCGTGTAGAGGACACCATTATAGACACACTTGTCTAGACATCGTGTAGAGGATATCCATTATAGACACACTGTCTAGGACATCGTGTAGAGGACACCATTATAGACACATAGTCTAGAAAATAGTGTAGAGGACGTCAATATAGGCATATTGTCTAGGACATCGTGTAGATGGACGCCATTATAAACACACTGTCTAGGACATCGTGTAGAGGACACCATTATAGGCATATTGTCTAGGACATCGTGCAGAAGACGGCATTATAGGCACATTGGCTAGGACATAGTGTAGAGGACGCCTATAGGCACATTGGCTAGGACATAGTGTAGAGGACGCCATTATAGTCACACTGTCTAGGACATCGTGTAGAGGACGTCAATATAGGCATATTGTCTAGGACATCGTGTAGAGGACACCATTATAGACACATTGGCTAGGACATCGTGTAGAGAATGCCATTGTAGGCACACTTGACAGGACATCGTGTCCTGTAAAAGGACATTGATCACATAAATAACTGCACTATGTGGTGTTTACAATTGCTCAGCGCTTCGTGACTAGCATTTACAAGTATGCGTTTTCTTTTACAGAATTTTCCGAAGAGTTTGAAACAATTGCTATCAGGAGAAGAGCACCAGACAACTCAACAACGTAAGCTGAAATGTGGACTACCTGCTTGTGTATATGTCTGTCTGTATGTGTGTAAATGCGTGGCTGGGTGGATCGATAGACAGTCAGGTAGGTTTCTAAGTATATATGTATGCATGTATGTATGTGTGCTTGCAGTTCTGTCTGTCTGTCTGTCTGTCTGTCTGTCTGTCTGTCTGTCTGTCTGTCTGTCTGTCTGTCTGTCTGTCTGTCTGTGTTATCGTCCAGTTGACTTGCTGTCTGTCTTGTTGTCTAAGATTAGCGTCACAAGTAATGTATGAATGAAATATATATGAGTGCAGAGAGATAAGGAGGACAGAATGTCAGACGGGACTGCATGCCCAATTCTTAACCCTTTGAAAACGAAGTTCGTTCGTTCATTTGTTCTTGATGTGTGGGTAAGGATGAAACGATGCATATATGCTAGTAACAAAAGGAATACGAGACTGTCAGTCTGCCTGCCTGCCTATCTGTCTGTCTGTCTATCTGCCTGCCTGCCTGTCTGTCTGTATATGTGTCTGTCTTGCAGTCTGTGCCTTCACGATGTCTCTTTACTCTGGGATCTTGTAAAGTCTGTGCCTTCACTATGTCTCTTACACTGGGATCTTGTAAAGTCTGTGCCTCCACGATGTCTCTTACACTGTGATCCTATCTTGTCTTGAAGTCTGTGCCTTCACGATGTCTCCTAAACTGTGATTTTGTCTTGTCTTGAAGTCTGTGCTTTCATGATGCCTCCTACACTATCGACTTGTCCTGTCATGAACTATGTGCTCTCACGATGTTTCCTACAATGTGAACTTGTCCTATCCTGAACTCTGTGCTTTCACGATGTCTCCTACACTGTCGACTTGTCCTGTCCTAAAGTCTGTGACTTCACAATGTCTCTAACACTGGGAACTTGTCAAGTCCTAAACTCTGTGACTTCACAATGTCTCTAACATTGTGACTCACTATTGCTACCACGCCTGAGTGCCTTCATCATCAACACGGAGGACACCGTGGGACAGGGTCCACATGTAAGTGCAATGTCAGACGCCAGTGTGTCCTTGCTACAGCTGAGACATGTAACGTGGCATGGATTCCTCTAGGGTGAGGAGTCATTCCTGGGCATTACAATTTGCGTTTAGGTATCATTTCGACATCTAGTGAGGAATACACAAGAACGGATTCTACTCAAGTGGCATAAGTTACAGTTAGTTGCATATCCTTTACAGGACATCGCAATCAACCCCAGCATTTCTCATATGTTTATTATTTCTGGGCAGGTTTACGTTCAGTAGTGTGCCATTGCTTCCTCAACGGCCGACACTCATACCATTTTATAAAAACCAACGCAAGGCGATCTTCTGCCAAATCGACCGCAGCTGTGTTTCTACCGCGGTATGCGGGTTGCGAAACTGCCCTTAGTTATAGAGCGGATAGACATAGCTCTAGGAAATATTCAGCCGTTGACTTAGTTTTGGGTTGGTCCAGGCAGACAAGACCAAATTCCACTGGCCGGTGAAAACTGTACTAACATAGTACAAGTAGTTGTTTATACACCATCATCATGTGCCATGCGGATACGCATGGGCGGTCATGTTTCGCCATCTCACTCGATTGCCAGAGTCGTCGATCAGCTCCGTGTTCTTGTCTCGACCATACCACGTGGTCAAGCCATTAAACACTTACTTCTCTGCCTTCCACTTGTTCTTTCCCCCTAATCTTGCCAATTGTCAACAAGTTCTCCAGTTTATTTTTTTTCTCATAACGTGTCCAGAAAATGTTGACTGTCTACGTCTAATTTCCACAATCACTTTACTATATTCATCTGCTTCTTGTAGGACTTGCTCATTTTCTTTTCCGTCTGCCCATGGCATTCTTTGCATTTTTCTCAGAAATCAAATTCCCCGTGCCATTAGTTCAGCTTGTCTGCTCATTGTCCACGTCTGACATCCATACAAAAAACACATGTTCTATGTAGCACTTCAAAATTCTTTTTCTCGTTGCAATTGACATATCTTTAATGGCCATTATCTTTTCCATCTTTCAAAAGGCTACCTTTGCAAAATTCTTGTTCATTATAGTTTCATGATGGCAACGGCAGATAGAGGATTTCTGTACAGAGTCAATGGCTGCTGTCACCGACAAAGAGGGACTGCCAAGAAGAACAGTATTCCCAGTCTACCTCCTTTACAAATGCCTAGACAATCATGATCCCAAAACTCTCACATTACACAATCAATTAGGAGGGGATTCAAATGAAAACCTTCAAAGTGTGACAGAAATTACAATAACTGTGCTAACTTGTCAGTATTGTTGCTCTCTCTCTCTCTCTCTCTCTCTCTCTCTCTCTCTCTCTCTCTCTCTCTCTCTCTCTCTCTCTCTCTCTCTCTCTCTCTCTCTCTCTCTGTGATTCTCTATTTAAGGATGTCAAGAGTTGTAAGCACGTGACATCTCGGTGCAGACGAACACGGTGACAATAAAGGACAGTTTAAAGATGGCCGGTCTACTTCTGACATAGACAAAAGAGGAGCAGCGTTCTGTTATCCGTATTGTTAATCCTTAAAGGCGTGAAACCTTTAAAACTTCACCGGCGAAAGAAGGTTCAGTATGGTGTTGTATATCTGTCAGTCCAGCAAGTGTATGAGTGGAGTAGGAAGTTTCAAAACATTTCGGTCCGATGAAAAAGTACTGTACATTAGTGGTTAAAAAACAATTTAAAGTTTTCATTTAAAGCCTCATTAGAATAATTGTCTTCATGTTTCTCTGTCACAGACAAGACAAGGAAGACATGTATTGGAAGGAGATCGGCGCAGCCTTAGCATTGGCCAGTCTTGCCCGGGCACACACCAGTAAATAGACGTGGCGTGTACAGAGTTTTATGGACTTCTGGAGATCATCAGTTCAGAGCAGCACTGTATGCCAGGTGTCTTCTGTGATGTTGGCACAGGTACCTGGTGAACCTCATACATTCGTCTAGAGGCCCGCTCATGGTCATCTTGTGGGCTATATACAGATATCTCGTCGGCTGCTTACAGACATCTCATCAGCTGAAAACAGACATCCCGTGAGCTGAGTACAGTCATCTCATGGGCTGAATACAGACATCTGGTGGGCCACAAACAGACAACTGGTGGACTGCATATACACAACTGTCGGGTCACACCTAAACATCTTGTGGGTCACACCTAGACATCTCGTGGGCCACACCTAGACATCTGGTGGGCCACACTTAGACATCTGGTGGGCCGCAAGCAGACAACTTGTGGACTGCATATACACAACTGTCGGGTCACACCTAAACATCTTGTGGGTCACACCTAGACATCTCGTGGGCCACACCTAGACATCTTGTGGGCCACACTTAGACATCTGGTGGGCCGCAAGCAGACAACTTGTGGACTGCATAAACACAACTGTTGGGTCACACCTAAACATCTCGTGGGTCATATCTAGACATCTGGTAAGCCACACTTAGACATCTGGTGGGCCACACTTAGACATCTGGTGGGCGACACTTAAACATCTGGTAGGCCACACCTAGACATCTTGTAAGCCACACCTAGACATATTGTGGGACACATTTAGACATCTGGTAGGTCCCATTTAGACTTCTCGTAGGTCCCACTTAGACATCTGGTGGTTCACACTTTGACATCAGGTAGGCCACACTTATACATCTGGTAGGTCCAACTTAGACATCTGGTGAGCCACACTTAGACATCTGGTAGGTCCCACTCTGACATCTGGTTGGCCACACTTAGAAATCTGGTAGGTCCCACTTAGACATCTGGTGTGTCACACTCAGACATCTGGTGTGCCACACTTAGAAATCTGGTAGGTCCCACTTAGACATCTGGTGAGCCACACTTAGACATCTGATAGGTCCCACTCTGACATCTGGTTGGCCACACTTAGAAATCTGGTAGGTCTCACTTAGGTATGTGGTGGGTCCCACTTAGACATCTGGTGGTCCACACTTAGACATCTGGTAGGTCCTTCTTAGACATCTGGTGGGCCACACCTAGACATCTTGTGGGCCACACTAAGACATCTGGTAGGCTACACTTAGACATCTGGTAGGTCCCACTTAGACATCTTGTGGGTCCCACTTAGAGATCTGGTGGGCCACACTGAAACAATGTGTGGGTCACACATAAACCTTCATCTTAAAATAGATAATATTATAGAGTTTAGTTAAGTTCAGCTGAGTCATGAACCCACATCACAGCACTCGTGACATTCAGATTTGTGCTCCGTCCTCATCTTCAACAGCTAGCAAAGTGCCCCAGTGTAGTTGTAATCTGATTGTGTCCGTCTGGCCTTTCCTCGGAGTACAGAGTGTCAACAGATCCTCTGGTCACTCCTTTCCGTTCCATTCTCTCCTGGATATGTTGATTTATTTGTTGATTCACGATATACACATGATCGCACAGAGCTCTGGATCACATCCGCCTTATCATGCACCCATAATCCCACCCAACAGTCCAGACCCAGCCAACCCCTCCCCCTGCTCGTTTCCCACATTACCAGGATGCCCCGGGGAAAAGATCCAACAGATGCTCCATATCTGTTAATTTTTAACTGTAATCTAGTAAACTACATGCAATTTAATCTTTCGAAAACATATGAGTTTAATGGATGGCATATAATCCATCTGAAGATATCATATTAAGACCTGGTGGCCTGCATATATCCATGTGTATTAAATTGGAGACATCTCGTGGACAGCGTACAGGCAGGGTCATATGGTGTGCATGCACTGTGTGATCAATAAATAGACATCTATAACTTGTTTGATAACTACATATGTGCGTTTGGTGAATCCCACATAGACATACAACAAACTATACATATAATGGGAAAACGTCTTACAGATATTTGACAGAAGTTCTCTGGAAATATGATGGTGTTTGCATAAAGAGTGTGATGCATTTTATGAGGATTTTCCATGTTCTTTGAGTGGGCAACACAGATACCATTTGGTGAGATCCACACAGCCAGATGAGATCCTCACAGACTAATTGATGTGATCCACACAGATTTATTGATAAGATCCAAGCAGACTAATTGATGAGATCTGCAAAGACTAATTGATGAGATCCGCACAGACTAGTTGATGAGATCCACACAGACTAAAGATAATTACATATATTCTCTAATGAGGTTCACATAAATAATATAACGAAATTCACATAGATCAAGAGATGAGTTTCACATAGATTAACTGATGAGTTTCGAATAGATCAACTGATGACATAGATCAACTGATGAGTTTCACATAGATCAACTGAAGAGTTTCGCATAGATCAACTGATGACATAGATCAACTGATGCGTTTCACATAGATCAGCTGATGGCTTTTATATACATCAATTGATGACTTTCATGTAGATCACCTGATGAGTGTCACATAGATCAGCTGATGAGTGTCACATAGATCAACTCATGAGTGCCACATAGATGAACAATTGCGTTTAACATAGCTCACCTAATGAGTATGGCATATATCTACTGATAAGTTTAATATAGATCAGCTTATGACTTTCACATAGATTATCTAAAGAGTTTCACATAGATCAACTGATAGCTTTCATATAGATTATCTAAAGAGTTTCACATAGATCAACTGATGGATTTCATATAGATTATCTAAAGAGTTTCACATAGATCAACTGATAGCTTTCATATAGATTATCTAAAGAGTTTTACATAGATCAACTGATGGCTTTCGTATAGATTATCTAAATAGTGTCACATAGATCAACTGGCGAGTTTCACATAGATCAACTGATGAGTATCACATAGATCAACTGATGAGATTAACAGAGATCAACAATTGATTTTCACATAGATCACTATTAGTGTCAGGTCTTAGTCATATATGACTGAGCTACAGTAGGCAGTACCATCTGCTTTCTGTTAGCGCCGAATGTTTGGGGGCGCTCACCAAACCCGACACCCCACGTTGCGCCAACGGCTTCAGGGGGGGGGGGGGTGCAATTGGGTGGGTACAAACCTTACCCTAGTACGAGGAAATGCAGCCTAATGATTAATATCGAAGCAGAGTTAGGATCGGCTAGCCTCTCCTAGGAGGGGCGAAAAGTGAAAATTAGTAGCCTGCCGATGACCCGCAGACTACACAAGTCAACCCCACCTCCACGTGGTGCAGACTGGAAAACCATGACAGCGAGGTCATGGGCTAACGGGGATATGGCTCGCCATAGGGGATGGACTCCTTATGGTCAGATTTTTGTCCTAAACTTGTGACTGGCCTAGCAAGCCGGCAGGGGATCTTCATACTGCTCGTAGAAAAACTAAGAAGTATAAACGGACTGACCCTAATGGATATAGACCCGGCAATGTTAATGGACTACGAGATAGATCAGCGATTCAAAAAATAGGCACAATGAACGTCTGCGGTTTTAATAGTAAAGAAGAAGAACTTATAGAAACAATGGAAGAGAGGAAAATTGGACTTATGGGAATAGCGGACACCAGAATAAAGGGGGAAGGATGCAAGGAGATCCACCACAGTTACACGTTTGTCTACTCTGGAGTGGAACAGCAAGAAAGGGCAAGACACGGTGTGGGAATAGTTATTGAACCACGGCTAGCAAGAGGAATACTAGACATAAAATATATATCAGAAAGAATCATAACAGTGAGAATAAAAGAACAAACAATTACAACATATGTACAAATATACGCACCATGTAATACAAACAATAATGAGCAAGAATGCGAGGACTTCTACGAAGACATCCATGACGTGCTAAATAAAATAGATAAGCAGGACAACATCATAGTTATGGGAGACTTCAATGCAAGACTAGGACATAACAGAGTGGGCATAGAAAAACATCTTGGAGCATTTGGAGACCAACATAATGAAAGAAATGATAACGGAAGTAGACTGATAGAGCTATGCAGCCAACACGACCTCTATATAACAAATACATTCTATAAACACAAAGACTCACAAATATACACCTGGTATAAATGGAATGATCTAGATACTAAAAGCCAAATTGATTTTATATTAACAAGAAATAACAGAAAGAGAAATATATTAGATGCAAGGGCAGTGCCCAACTTAGGTATAAACACAGACCACAAAGCAGTCGTTGCCACAATAAGAATCATCAGTAGAAGGAAGCAAAGACCAGGAAAATACATGCCATGCGAATCAGTAAACTTAAAAAACCTCAAAGACGAGGCAGTGAGGGAAAATTATGAAAAGAGCTACCTGAAATCTTTGTAAAATTTACCTATAGAAAGAAAGACAGTGGAAGAAGAATGGGAGATGTTCAAATCAAGCATTTTAAATACTGCAAAGATAACATGTGGAACCACGAAAAAACGCAAAACACGGATAAAGAAAATAACAAGTTGGTGGAACGCAGAAGTAAAGAAAGCTGTAAAAGACAAAAAGGAAAAATATAAAAAAGTGGCCGAAGAGCAAACAGGAATGCGATTACATAGAATATAGAATAGCGAGAAGGCATGCGAATAGAATAAATAGTAAAGAGAGAAAAACAAAAAGACTTGGAGGAGTATGGAGAAACTCTAAATAAAAACTACAAGGAGGCAACTAGAAATTCTATAAAAAGATAAGTGCAATGAGAACCAGAGGAGAACACTTTGACCCAACAGAAATAATTAACAACGAAAATGGAGAACCAATAAGTGAACAAAAGCAAATCCTAATAAGATGGAAACAGTACTTCGAACAACTTCTCAACATCCCATCAGATGTCACAGGAATTCAAGAAACCGACACAGATGCCACCGAAGAACTAGAACCAGACATACTGAAAGAAGAAATTATAGAAGCCGTCAGATTAGCCCCATTGAACAAATCACCAGGACAAGATGAAATACCAAATGAACTAATTAAAGCAGCAAGAGAAGTAGGAACAGCATGGCTACATAGACTATTCAACCATGTTTGGGTAGAACAACAAACACCACGAGACTGGGGAAACGCCATAAT
This sequence comes from Cepaea nemoralis, assembly GCA_014155875.1. Taxonomy (NCBI): domain Eukaryota; kingdom Metazoa; phylum Mollusca; class Gastropoda; order Stylommatophora; family Helicidae; genus Cepaea; species Cepaea nemoralis. Next base: position 91,071 of record JACEFZ010025340.1, read on the forward strand.
TATCCCAATTTGGAAAAACAAAGGCAGCAAAAGAGACTGCACACAATACAGAGGCATTTCACTGTTGAGTCATACTGGGAAAATATTTTGCAAAATTCTTGAAAAAAGATTAAGAACTATTATAGAACCCCAGCTAAGCGAAACACAACTTGGATTTAGGAAAAACAAAGGATGCACAGATGCCATTTTTTCTCTTAGACAACTTATAGAAAAATCAATCGAATTCAATGAAACACTCTACTTAGCCTTTGTCGACCAAGAAAAGGCATTTGATAGAGTAGATAGAAACAAGCTGTGGGAAATCCTTAAACAATATGGAGTGAGTACACATCTAATGAACCTATGTAGAAGCTTATACAACAACAGTGAATGCATAGTGAGAGCAACTGGAGGACACTCAGAACCCTTCACCATAAGATCCGGAGTACGACAAGGTTGTGTCCTGTCCCCTCTCTTGTTTATAACATATATAGACAACATATGTAAAGAAACAAGCCAAACAGAGACCGCAATAACACCGCATGACGAGAACACAGAAGCAGAACCATCTGCAAATCTAACCATTATAGAACTCTTGTTTCCGGACGACCAAGCACTAATAGCAAAATCAGAAGCTGAATTACAAGACCACATGAATAGTCTAAACGAAATGTGTAGGGAACATAACATGAAAATTAGCACAAGTAAAACAGAGGTACTGACTATAACTAAAGAAGAAAAAGCAACAACGATTTACCTAAACGAACATCCCTTGAAACAAGTAAAGAGTTTCAAGTACCTAGGAAATATAATATCATCAAATGGCAATCAGAAGACGAGATCGAAAATAGATGCAACAAGGCAAACCAACTCATTGGACAAATGGCACCAATACTAAAGAACAAACATGTATCAATAACTACTAAGAAAGCACTTTACAACACAATCTTCCTACCAACTCTATGTTACCAATGCCAAACCTGGACAATGACAGAAAAAGAGAAAAGAAAAATCACAACAACAGAAATGAGATTCCTGAGAAGAATACTCAATGTAACAAGAAGAGATAAGATCAGAAATGAAGAAATCAGGACTAAAGTGGGGGTTACAGCTGCACTAAATTTTATTAGAAAGCAGCAAGTCAAATGGTTTGGCCATGCAAGTAGATTACCAACTAACAGTATACCACAACAAGCAATGATGTACAGACCAGAGGGGAACATAGGAAGAGGCCGACCACGTAAACGATGGACGCAGGGAATAACAGAGTCCATGGGAATATCGATACATGAAGCCCATAAGCGGGCACTCTCCCGCTGTTTATACTTCACCTCGACACCGCAAGGTACAAGAGGAACATGATGAGATGAGATGAGAGATGAGATGATTAATGTCGAGGCAGGTCAGATCAGGCACTAAGCCTTGGACTACAACTGGTCTAAGATGGAAGCTCTGACATGCGGACCGTTAGAGCATTGCTTTGCTGATTCAGCAGCTTCCGCAGCTTGCCTTGTTCCAGACGTATTGGTTTTACCTTTCCTCTGGAGTAAACTAGGCAGGCCGAGAGAGGGATCATGCTGTATGGGCAACACATGGTCTCTAAATTAAGCCCAGGCTTTGTGTTATGGAGAGGTATAACTTTATTTTACAAACTATCGTCTGTCGAGTCGGCAGGATGCCAGCCAGTCAGATCACCTAATGAGTTTCACATAGCTCACCTAATGAGTTCCACAAAGATCAACTAATGAGTTTCACATAGCTCACCTAATGAGTTCCACAAAGATCACCAAATGAGTTTCACATAGATCACATAATGTGTTTCACATAGATCACATAATGTGTTTCACATAGATCACCTAATGAGTTTCACAAAGATCACCTAATGAGTTTCACATAGATCACATAATGTGTTTCACATAGATCACCTAATGAGTTTCACATAGATCACATAATGTGTTTCACATAGATCACCTAATGAGTTTCACATAGATCACCTAATGAGTTTCACATAGCTCACCTTATGAGTTCCACAAAGATCACCTAATGAGTTTCACATAGATCACATAATGTGTTTCACATAGATCACCTAATGAGTTTCACATAGATCACCTAATGAGTTTCACATAGATCACATAATGAGTGTCACATAGATCACATAATGTGTTTCACAAAGATCAACTGATGAGTGTCACGTAGATCATCTGATAAGTGTCACATATATCAACTGGTGAGTTTCACATAGATCAGCTGTTGAGTTTCACATTAATCAACTGATCATATCCCCACAAACTAACCTCTAAGACTCATCTAGACTAGTTTATGAGACCCACATACGTGAACTTATTAAATCTACCTAGACTTGTTTAAGCAATCTATGTAGACCCCACAGAAGAGATCCACGTGAACTAGTTTATGAGATCCTACATTCATCAACTGTTGAGATAGCAGAATAGCAGAAAAGAATCACATAACCAACTGTTGGAATCCACATAGACTGTATGATGAGATTCACATAAAGCGTATGACAAATTTCACATAAATCGGCAGATGTGACTGACACAGAGCAACTGATGAGATTCACCTGGATCATGTGTTGAGATTCACATTGAAATTATGAATTTCAAATTTACCATCTGGTGGGTTCAGATAGGTTAACTATTAAAATCATTGCCAATATGTGAATTTCACATATAATTTATGCTGACCTGGCAAAGTCACTTTGTGAACTTCATGCAAAGTTTATAAACGTAGAAGTGCTGAATAAGAAACGTTTTGTATAAATGCTTTCATGTCATCTATTTCAAAATCTTAAATGATTATTGACATTTTCATTTCATTGAAACACATACATACCATCCGAAGAATTTCAGAATGACATCTCACGGATTAAAAGAGAACTACAGAAAGACATTTCATAACACTTTGTATGGACTAGTTGAAGAACTGTACAAATACTGAAAGACACTTCGTATGGACTAGTTGAAGAACTGTACAAAGACATCTGATAGAATAAAAGACACTCATTACAGACGGTCTGAAGAACTTTACAATGACAGTTCATATATTTAACAAAACTTCTTACAGATCATATGTAAGTACTTCACAATTACATCTCATAGACTGAAAGACAATATAGACTAATTGGAGGTCTTCACAGAGACATTCTTAAATTGAATGACACCCTTTACAGATCTTCAGAACAACTCTACAAAGTGATCTCAATGACCAAAAGACGCTCCTTAAAGGTCATCTGTAGATCTTCATGACCTCATAGACTGAAAGACACTTCCTAGGACCATCTTAAAAAATTCACAAAGACATTTCATGGACTTAAAGACACTTATCGGCTGACCATCTGATGAATTTCACAAAGACATTTCACAAACAGAAAGATACTTCTAAACTAGTTTAAGTGTCATTGGATAATTAACCGTCTTAAACGATTTCCCCAATCTACCGTAGGTTTATATATCGCCGCAGTATTGACATGGCGTTATAATACAACATGTCTGCTACCAAATTAGCAACTTTTAAGTCATAACTGTGACACACTCCTACTTCCCATTTCCCGCCAGCCGTGTTTGTTTTGTCCAGACCTACATTTTTGTTTGGAACTGAATCTGTTAAGGCCATCTGCAGATCTTCACGACGACATCTTACAAACTGAAAGACACTTCTCACTGGCCATCTGAAGATCTCCACGAAGACATCTCACAGACTGAATGATACACTTCTCACTGGCCTTCTCAGAGACCTCATCTGACCTCATCTGGCAGAGGACTGACGAGGACAAGGGCAAAGCCCTCTTTGAACGCTACCTTGAGCAGAGCAACCAGACAGACATGGGAGGCCGGAATCTGGCCAAGGAGGTCACCTCAGACAGATGCAAGGCCCAGAACACTTCGGATGAAGACACAGTGACAGTGAAAGAAATCAAGGCTGTGCTTCGACGATCAAAAAACAGTGCTCCAGGTCCTGATGGCATAAGATACGACGACATAAATAGGTGTACCGACAATGAGCTAGAGAAACTAGCAGACATGTACAACAACAGTATAGGGAGTGCTAGCATCAAGGAGGAATGGTTACACAGCTATCTGATTCCCTTGCCGAAGCCTGACAAAGACCACACAAAAATTCAGGGATATCGAATTATAACCATGCAGAATACAATAGGCAAGCTGCTGGAGAAGGTAATTGCCAGGAAAATATCAAGCCAACTAGAGAGGCAAGGTGTTTTCCCACCTACCCTGGGTGGGTACCGTCCCAACAGAGAAACCTGGACCAATGCAGCAGTCTTTGACCAGGATGTCTATGAAGGTTTCCACTCAGGCACTGAAACCGTTGCTGCAGCGATTGATCTTGAGGACGCATACAACAGAGTACCACTGGATTTTTTAATGTTTCAGCTTCTCGAACTAAACGTAAGTCCATTCCTCCTTAGTTGGATCGCTGCAGCCCTCTTCCAACGGAAAGTAGTTTTTAGATGTGGCAGTTGGACTTCGGAACCAACAACAATATATCCTGGCCTACCACAGGGATCACCATTATCTCCGGTACTGTTCAACGCCTACACAGTGAGAATCACCAGTGAGCAGATCACTGGACCTGGCAGGACATTGTCATATGCCGATGATGTTTTAGTGTATCGTCAGGGTAAGGATAGAGAGGAGGTTGCTGTGGAACTACAAACCGAACTCAATCGCATAAGTACTTGGTGTGATGAAGCTGGGGCAATGGTCAACCCAACAAAGGCAACAGTGACTTGGTTCTCGTTGAATAATCATATTGTCAACACTCCAACACCAACTGTAATGCTGTGTTCAGAGACGGTGGAAAGAACGCAGGCAATGAATTACCTGGGGATACGGTTTGATCGAAGCCTTGCTTATAATGTGCACATAGACCAGGTGATAACAAAGGCCAAGCGGGGTTTGGCAGCGATGCGGGTGATGGCGGCAGCAAACTGTGAGCAGCGCCATCTATGTCTTCTGTACGAGGGGCTGGTCATGTCTGTTTTGGAGTATGCAATGGCAATCCTGACTCTCAGCCATAAGCAGATAGAAAGGATGGAAAGGATACAGAATGAAGCTATGCGCATTATTCTTGGATGTACAAGAGATACAGCATGCAGGGCGATGCGCTACCTTCTTGATTTTCCAACCATTGAAGAGAGAATACAAGGTTGCAGGGCACGCGCCTACCTCAGAATTAACGCAAACACACAACATCCACTGCATAGTGAAATTAGGAAGGTGAAGGACAGCAGGTTAAAAAGAGGACGGTCGTGGATGGGTCAAGCCGAAGACATTCTTCAACAGGTGTGTTCACTTGAGGACTTAGAACCTGGCGAGGAGTGGGTGCAAGTGCCAACAGACTTCTGCACATCCTTTTCAGTTTGCATCCAACTAGATAGAAAATGCAGACAAGAAAATCCGGCTGCTGTTGAGGCTGAAGTACAAGCGTTGATTTTCGAGAATTCGCTAGACGGTGACGCGGTCATCTACACAGATGGGTCGGTCGTCCGACATGTGAGAAGCTCATGGGCCTTTACAGCTCGGGCCGGAGGGAGAATTGTGAAGGAGGACTCTGGTGCTTTCACTGAAACCACAAGTAGCCTGACCATGGAAGTCATGGCAGTAAGTAAAGCAATAACATGGCTCGAGACACAGACATTCACTAGGGCTTGTTTCCTTAGCGACTCAATGAACATGATCAAGAGGATAGAGGAGGGGTCGATCCGAAGAGAATGGTTGCTGCCTCTGGAGCGGTCTCGGACTGGCAAAGATTAGTTTCATCTTCGTGCCAGGGCATGCAAGAGTACAAGGAAATGAGCGGGCTGACAAGCTCGCAGGTGAGGCTACTGTGGAGGGCGGACGCGCCATGGACCAGGCCGACATTCTGAATGCTCTACGAGAAGTAAGACTTTTGCGAGAACCAAGTGATGACTATGAATCTACAACAATGGCCAGACTGCGAGAGCAGCAAATTAAAAGAGGGGTGGCCAAACAAGAACACTACGCAGGAAGCCAAAGAAGATTGATAAACCAACACAGAACTGGCGTCGTTAGCCGCTACACGTTGCGGGATTTGCTGAGGAGGGGATCCGAGCACTTAGGTACTGAATGGTTCGATGTGCAATGAGGATGATCTGTCGACTAACTAACTAACTAACTAACTGGCCATCTGAAGAACACCACAAAGCCATCTTATGAATTGAAAGCCACTTCTTACAGACTACATATTGAGCTTCACGCAAAGATCTCATAGATCTAAAGTCATGAAGAGCCACGACTTAGATATAGACAATCATCGTAGGCAATCATCACTTGGAAATCTCGTTGACTCAGATGACAATCATCACGTAGACATCACTTAGACTTAGATATACACCATGTAACAATTATCACGTAGACATCTCTTAGACTTAGATATACACCATCCAAAAATCATCACGTAGACATCTCTTAGACTTAGATATACACCATGCAACAATCATCACGTAGACATCTCTTAGACTTAGATATACACCATCCAACAATCATCATGTTGACATCTCTTAGACTTAGATATACACCATCCAACAATCACCACGTAGACATCTCGTTGACTTAGATATACACCATCCAACAACCATCACGTAGACATCTCGTTGTCTTAGATATAGACCATCCAACAATCATCACGTAGACATCTCGTTGTCTTAGATATACACCATCCAACAACCATCACGTAGACATCTCGTTGTCTTAGATATAGACCATCCAACAATCACCACGTTGACATCTCTTAGACTTAGATATACACCATCTAACAACCATCACGTAGACATCTCGTTGTCTTAGATATAGACCATCCAACAATCATCACGTAGACATCTCGTTGTCTTAGATATACACCATCCAACAACCATCACGTGGACATCTCGTTGTCTTAGATATAGACCATCCAACAATCATCACGTAGACATCTCTTAGACTTAGATATACACCATCCAACAATCACCACGTTGACATCTCGTTGACTTAGATATACACCATCCAACAACCATCACGTAGACATCTCTTAGACTTAGATATACACCATCCAACAATCATCACGTAGACATCTCTTAGACTTAGATTTACACCATCCAACAATCATCACGTAGACATCTCGTTGACTTAGATATACACCATCCAACAATCACCACGTAGACATCTCTTAGACTTAGATATAGACCATCCAACAATCACCACGTAGACATCTCTTAGACTTAGATATACACCATCCAACAATCACCATGTAGACATCTCGTTGACTTAGATATACACCATCCAACAATCATCACGTAGACATTTCGTTGTCTTAGATATAGACCATCCAACAATCATCACGTAGACATCTCTTAGACTTAGATATACACCATCCAACAATCATCACGTAGACATCTCGTTGACTTAGATATAGACCATCCAACAATCATCACGTTGACATCTCGTTGTCTTAGATATACACCATCCAACAACCATCACGTGGACATCTCGTTGTCTTAGATATAGACCATCCAACAATCTTCACGTAGACATCTCTTAGACTTAGATATACACCATCCAACAATCACCACGTTGACATCTCGTTGACTTAGATATACACCATTCAACAACCATCACGTAGACATCTCTTAGACTTAGATATACACCATCCAACAATCATCACGTAGACATCTCTTAGACTTAGATTTACACCATCCAACAATCATCACGTAGACATCTCGTTGACTTAGATATACACCATCCAACAATCACCACGTAGACATCTCTTAGACTTAGATATAGACCATCCAACAATCACCACGTAGACATCTCTTAGACTTAGATATACACCATCCAACAATCACCATGTAGACATCTCGTTGACTTAGATATACACCATCCAACAATCATCACGTAGACATCTCGTTGTCTTAGATATAGACCATCCAACAATCATCACGTAGACATCTCTTAGACTTAGATATACACCATCCAACAATCACCACGTAGACATCTCTTAGACTTAGATATACACCATCCAACAATCATCACGTAGACATCTCGTTGACTTAGATATAGACCATCCAACAATCATCACGTTGACATCTCGTTGACTTAGATATAGACGATCCAACAATCATCACGTTGACATCTCTTAGACTTAGATATACACCATCCAACAATCACCACGTAGACATCTCGTTGACTTAGATATACACCATCCAACAACCATCACGTAGACATCTCGTTGACCTAGATATAGACCATCCAACAATCATCACGTAGACATCTCTTAGACTTAGATATACACCATCCAACAATCACCAGTAGACTCCCGTTGACTTAGATATACCCATCCAACAATCATCACGTTGACATCTCGTTGACTTAGATATACACCATCCCAAAAATCATCACGTAGACATCTCTTAGACTTAGAATAGAAATCCAAAAATCATCACGTTGACATCCCGTTGACTTAGATATACACCATCCAACAATCATCACGAGACATCTCTTAGACGTAAAACACCCATCCAACAATCACCCCGTAGACATCTCTTAGACTTAGATATAACCATCCAACAATCACCACGTAGACATCTCTTAGACTTAGATATACCCATCCAACAATCATCACGTAGACATCTCGTTGACTTAGATATAGACCATCCAACAATCACCACGTAGACTCTCTTAGACTTAGATATAAACCCTCCAACAATCACCACGTAGACATCTCTTAGACTTAATATCACCATCCAACAATCACCACGTAGACATCTCTTAGACTTAGATATACACCATCCAACAATCACCACGTAGACATCTCTTAGACTTAGATATACACCATCCAACAATCACCACGTAGACATCTCTTAGACTTAGATATACACCATCCAACAACCATCGCGTTGACATCTCGTTGACTTAGATATAGACCATCCAACAATCATCATGTTGACATCTCTTAGACTTAGATATACACCATGCAACAATCATCACGTAGACATCTCTTAGACTTAGATATACACCATCCAACAATCATCATGTTGACATCTCTTAGACTTAGATATACACCATCCAACAATCACCACGTAGACATCTCGTTGACTTAGATATACACCATCCAACAACCATCACGTAGACATCTCGTTGTCTTAGATATAGACCATCCAACAATCATCACGTAGACATCTCGTTGTCTTAGATATACACCATCCAACAACCATCACGTAGACATCTCGTTGTCTTAGATATAGACCATCCAACAATCACCACGTTGACATCTCTTAGACTTAGATATACACCATCTAACAACCATCACGTAGACATCTCGTTGTCTTAGATATAGACACCAACAATCATCACGTTGACATCTCGTTGACTTAGATACAGACCATCCAACAATCATCACGTTGACATCTCTTGTACGTAGATATACACCATCCAACAATCACCCACGTAGACATCTCTTAGACTTAGATATACACCATCCAACAATCACCACGTTGACATCTCGTTGACTTAGATATACACCATCCAACAACCATCACGTAGACATCTCTTAGACTTAGATATACACCATCCAACAATCATCACGTAGACATCTCTTAGACTTAGATTTACACCATCCAACAATCATCACGTAGACATCTCGTTGACTTAGATATACACCATCCAACAATCACCACGTAGACATCTCTTAGACTTAGATATAGACCATCCAACAATCACCACGTAGACATCTCTTAGACTTAGATATACACCATCCAACAATCACCATGTAGACATCTCGTTGACTTAGATATACACCATCCAACAATCATCACGTAGACATTTCGTTGTCTTAGATATAGACCATCCAACAATCATCACGTAGACATCTCTTAGACTTAGATATACACCATCCAACAATCATCACGTAGACATCTCGTTGACTTAGATATACACCATCCAACAATCATCACGTAGACATCTCGTTGATCTTAGATATACACCATCCAACATCATCACGTGGACATCTCGTTGACTTAGATATAGACCATCCAAACAATCATTTCACCGTAGACATCTCTTAGACTTAGATATACACCATCCAACAATCACCACGGTAGACATCTCGTTATGACCTTAGATATACACATTCCAACAACCATCACGTAGACATCTCGTTAGACTTAGATATAGACACATCCAACAATCATCACGTAGACATCTCTTAGACTTAGATTATACACCATCCAACAATCATCACGTAGACATCTCGTTGACTTAGATATACACCATCCAACAATCACCACGTAGACATCTCTTAGACTTAGATATACACCATCCAACAATCACCACGTAGACATCTCTTAGACTTAGATATACACCATCCAACAATCACACTGTAGACATCTCGTGACTTAGATATACACCATCCAACAATCATCACGTAGACATCTCTTAGACGTAGATACACACCATCCAACAATCACCACGTAGACATCTCTTAGACTTAGATATACACCATCCAACAATCACCACGTAGACATCTCTTAGACTTAGATATACACCATCCAACAATCATCACGTAGACATCTCTTAGACTTATATATAGACCATCCAACAATCACCACGTAGACATCTCTTAGACTTAGATATACACCATCTAACAATCACCACGTAGACATCTCTTAGACTTAGATATAGACCATCCAACAATCACCACGTAGACATCTCTTAGACTTAGATATACACCATCCAACAACCATCGCGTTGACATCTCGTTGACTTAGATATAGACCATCCAACAATCATCACGTTGACATCTCTTAGACTTAGATATACACTATCACAACAATCACCACGTAGTCATCTCTTAGACTTAGATATACACCATCCAACAACCATCACGTTGACATCTCTTAGACTTAGATATACACCATCCAACAATCATCACGTAGACCATCTCTTAGACTTAGATATACACATCCAACAATCACACGTTGACATCTCTAGACTTAGATATACACCATCCAACAATAACCACGTAGACATCTCTTAGACTTAGATATACACCATCCAACAATCACCACGTAGACATCTCGTTGTCCTTAGATTAGATATACACATCCAACAATCATCACGTAGACATCTCGTTGTCTTAGATATACACCATCCAACAATCATCACGTAGACATCTCGTTGTCTTAGATATAGACCATTCCAACAATCACCACGTTAGACATCTCTTAGACTTAGATTATACACCATCAACAATCATCACGTAGACATCTCGTTGACTAGATATAGACCATCCAACAATCATCACGTTGACATCTCGTTGTCTTAGATATACACCATCCAACAACCATCACGTGGACATCTCGTTTACTTAGATATAGACCCATCCAACAATCCTCACGTAGACATCTCTTAGACTTAGATATACACCATCCAACAACACCACGTGACATCTCGTTGACTTAGATATACACCATTCAACAACCATCACGTAGACATCTCTTAGACTTAGATATACACCATCCAACAATCATCACGTAGACATCTCTTAGACTTAGATTTACACCATCCAACAATCATCACGTAGACATCTCGTTGACTTAGATATACACCATCCAACAATCACCACGTAGACATCTCTTAGACTTAGATATAGACCATCCAACAATCACCACGTAGACATCTCTTAGACTTAGATATACACCATCCAACAATCACCATGTAGACATCTCGTTGACTTAGATATACACCATCCAACAATCACACGTAGACATTTCGTTGTCTTAGATATAGACCATCCAACAATCATCACGTAGACATCTCCTTAGACTTAGATATACACCATCCAACAATCATCACGTAGACATCTCGTTGACTTAGATATAGACCATCCAACAATCATCACGTTGACATCTCGTTGACTTAGATACAGACCATCCAACAATCATCACGTTGACATCTCGTTGTCTTAGATATAGACCATCCAACAATCACCACGTTGACATCTCTTAGACTTAGATATACACCATCCAACAATCACCACGTTGACATCTCGTAGACTTAGATATACACCATCCAACAATCACCATGTAGACATCTCGTTACTTAGATATACACCATCCAACAATCATCACGTAGACATCTCGTTTTAGATATAACCATCCAACAATCATCACGTAGACATCTCTTAGACTTTGATACAAACACCATCCAACAATCACCACGTGACATCTCTTAGACTTAGATATACACCATCCAACAATCATCACGTAGACATCTCGTTGACTTAGATATAGACCATCCAACAATCATCACGTTGACATCTCGTTGACTTAGATATAGACGATCCAACAATCTCACGTTGACACTCTTAGACTTAGATATAACATCCAACAATCACCACGTAGACATCTCTTAGACTTAGATATACACCATCTAACAATCACCACGTAGACATCTCTTAGACTTAGATATAGACCATCCAACAATCACCACGTAGACATCTCTTAGACTTAGATATACACCATCCAACAACCATCGCGTTGACATCTCGTTGACTTAGATATAGACCATCCAACAATCATCACGTTGACATCTCTTAGACTTAGATATACACTATCCAACAATCACCACGTAGTCATCTCTTAGACTTAGATATACACCATCCAACAACCATCACGTTGACATCTCGTTGACTTAGATATAGACCATCCAACAATCACCACGTAGACATCTCTTAGACTTAGATATACACCATCCAACAATCATCACGTTGACATCTCGTTGATCTAGATATAGACCATCCAACAATCATCACGTTGACATCTCGTTGACCTAGATATAGACCATCCAACAACCATCACGTAGACATCTCTTAGACTTAGATATACACCATCCAACAATCACCACGTAGACATCCCGTTGACTTAGATATACACCATCCAACAATCATCACGTTGACATCTCTTAGACTTAGATATAGACCATCCAACAATCATCACGTTGACATCCCGTTGACTTAGATATACACCATCCAACAATCATCACGTAGACATCTCTTAGACGTAGATATACACCATCCAACAATCACCACGTAGACATCTCGTTGACTTAGATATACACCATCCAACAATCATCACGTAGACATCTCGTTGACTTAGATATACACCATCCAACAATCATCACGTTGACATCTTTTTGACTTAGATATAGACCATCCAACAATCATCACGTTGACATCTTTTTGACTTATATATACACCATCCAACAATCATCACGTTGACATCTTTTTGACTTAGATATAGACCATCCAACAATCATCACGTTGACATCTTTTTGACTTAGATATAGACCATCCAACAATCATCACGTTGACATCTTTTTGACTTAGATATAGACCATCCAACAATCACCACGTAGACATCTCGTTGACTTAGATATACACCATCCAACAATCACCACGTTGACATCTCTTAGACTTAGATATACACCATCCAACAATCATCACGTTGACATCTCGTTGACTTAGATATACACCATCCAACAATCATCACGTTGACATCTTTTTGACTTAGATATACACCATCCAACAATCATCACGTAGACATCTCGTTGACTTAGATATACACCATCCAACAATCATCACGTTGACATCTCGTTGACTTAGATATAGACCATCCAACAATCATCACGTAGACTTCTCTTAGTCGTAGATAAAGATCATCAGACAATCATAACGTAGACATGTCATTGACTTAAACATAGACACTTCATACAGACCATCAGACAACAAATACATTTCTTATAGGCCATATGACATTTGTCGCATAGATATCTTGTCAAAGTGGGCACAGACAAGTCTAAGCGACAAATGTATAACCAGGCCCTCATTACCTGATGCATCTGTGATATTACTGAACTGCCTGGTCATTTATATTACCCGGTGAATGTCATTATTACCCGGTTGGCAGTACACTCTGGTAGTATGGGACAAAAAATCCAAAAGAGGGTGAGAAGACAGTTCAAATAAACGAGAATTTACTGGAATAATTGGACAACTCTATATCGTGGCGAAGGAAGGGGTTACGGACGCGATTCGTAATCCCGTATACCCGAGTTCGAAACACAGCGGTGCTGTTTTTTTTTTCTTCCAGCAAGGTATAAGTGCCGGACGTTCAGAAAGCAATTGCAAACTACCGAACGACACAGGAATCACGAACAGCCACAATGTTGGGGTTGACTGCTACGTCCTGTGAAGGACATGCAACTAAAATTTTACCAAAATAAATGCCTATGAAGATCCAGACTGTCATTTGTCCTGACATTCTGCTGTCAGGGCGACATGCAACACAAACCACCCATATGGATATGGAAGATAAGGGGAAACTACCACACCATGTATCTATGAATAAGTTTAAGATGAAATTTAAAAGAGGAATAATTTGTTCAGAAGCGTGGTGCCAGGCGGACGGAATAATTTGTTCAGAAGCGTGGTGCCAGGCGGACGGAATAATGTGACAATATGCATCAACAATCCACGTATTATTTACATGTTTACCTGTGATGATCACGCAAAGAAACCACAGAATAGAATCACATGTTGAGTTTCACATTTTGTTATAAGTGAAACTCTCATTGCCTTTATATGAGTTTTCATGTTGATGTTCACATATTTTGAATCGTTTACTATCGCATTATTTTAGGAAATGAGTGGCATGATGGTAAATGAAACTAGATGTAGACAGTCACATTTTGTTGGGCATGTTATGGGAAGAAATAAAATAAAGAACTTGGCAACAAACTGGCAAAATTGAGGTGAAAAGAGCAAGGGAGAGGCTTGACTACATGGCATGGTCGGGACAAGAATACAGAGCTGATCCACGACTCTGGTGATCGTGTGATGTGGCGAAACATGACTGCCCACGCTTACCGACATGGTACATAATGCATGAGTGCTAGAGCAATTACTTACTCAGGCTCTGTTTATGGTTTATTCTGCTTCATCAACCCTAGTTTAGTTTAGTTTAGTCGTTGGATCAACATCACGGCACACGGTTTAACCCATAAGCGCTCCGTTTTCCTCCTAACTCAAACCTGAGTCTGGAGAAACTCAGCTCAATGCACGAACTCCGTTGCATCGGCGAGGATCCTGAAATACTTTGGGTAGATTTTTAACTCGAAATTTTTCCCGGGCAGCGCCATTAGGCTACTCTTTTTCGATTTCCAACTGCCAAGGGATTTTTTACGTACAATACACACGGGCGTCCGATCTCACTACCCAGAGACCAGGGGAAATTTTATTGCTGGAAGTCCAGGCGGATTTTTTAAATAAATCCCGGTCCTCACCGGGGCCTGAACCCGGGACCTCCAATACTCGAGGAGGACACCATCCTCTATGTCTGACATAACAGCAGTAGTTAGTCTTATGTTGATGGCATGGCCATGCAGTATTTGCTTGAAGTAAGTTGCTTGTGCCGGCTCTCTTGGCGGAGATAGTTATGGACGCGGTTCGTAATCCCTCTTACTTGCGTTTGAAGCGCAGCTGTGCGCGATTTGGCAGCAGACCACGTTGCGCTGGGTTTTAACGACTTGGTATGGGAGCCGGTCGTTTAGAAAGGCAATGGCAGTCTACTGAGCGTAAACTTGCCAAGACATCAATAACAGCAGTAAATTGACTGGTGTTGACAGCGATGTCCTGTAAAAAGGAATATGAAAAAAAAAGTTCCTTGTATCTCTACACATTTAGTCTTACATTTTAAACCAGTTCCCTCTCAATAAAATATCTAGTTTCGGTCTGTGTTTGTGCCATGCGCCGAGTTTCATGGCCGTGCATCCTACGTGAGCTAGTATATGTGCATCTTTGCTTCCATAGCCCTTCCATTACATTTCAGGGCATTTCCAAGTTAGGCTGAATTTAGTTGTTTTTGATTTTGTCTCCTTTGCTGTCGTTTGCTTTGAACTCAAGTGTTGTTCATACACATGTTGCTACATCTAAATATCAGGACTGATTTATGCGTGTTCATTAGATTTCCCTATTTCCTGTGTCCCTCGCCATCAGACGACTTTCTGAGGTACTTGTAATTTACCTCCCCAAGTCAAGGACGAGAAGTCAACATTTTAGTCCAAATGGCCGGCTTAAGGACTGAACTCGCTATCTGGGCATCAGAACACCGATAGTTTAAGAACAAGCGTATGCTTAGTTGTGAACAAGACAGTGCTGTCATTACTAGAAAAAGAATTATAGAATATGCCATATTGTATTTTTTTGGTGTTTATTAAAATATCGCAATTATTTGTAGCTTACTTTAGCGTCATCATGATGACATGCTAGCTGGCGTTGGCGATCATGTCTCTTCACAAATCTCGGTTCTTGTTATCTTGTATCAACTCATCTTATAATATTCCTACACTCCACCGTCTCAGTCCATCGCATCTTGTCTCTGGTTTGCCTCGACTCAGCTGATTTTTCCATTCATCACAACGTTTTTTTTAATCCCTCTGTTCTCATTATATCGCCAAAGATCCCCGTATGGCTCTTGTTTATTGTCAGGGTGTTTGTAAAGTCTCACTACACTCTGTATGTAGAAACAATTTGAAAATAACTTTCTTCCGTTAATAACATCATTCTGTTTGGAGTGCAAAAAATTACTCCAGCAGACGGTAGTCATTCGCTGCATATTGTTTCACGATGGACTGTGGAACACATTTTTTTTTTTTTTTTGACAGCATGTACTTTATTTTTCAAATTTGTTGTATATACAAAGTATACTGCCGGTCTCTCTGGCCGAGGGGTTACAACACTTTCTCCGTAATCCCGTTTATCACGCAAAGTCTCGTAGCGGGAGAAAACTTGGAGCGGTTCGTCCACCGCTGGTGATTTGCAGGATAACTGAGCCGGCCGCTCAGAAAGCAATGGCAAACTACTGAGCGTAATCTTGCCAAGAGATCAACAGACAGCTGAAAGATGCTGGTGTTGACAGCTAAGTCCTGTAAAAGGATATGCGAAATAAAAAAAATTAAAAAAACAAAGTATACTAAGACTTTACAAATACCCAGTAGTATATAATGTAATAAATTCATTAGTTTCCTTCAGACAATCGTTGTTAGTTACTCTGTCAGTCGAAGGTTTTCGCAGGAACCACATCTCTCTTGCTCCCAAGCTCTTCCTAATGTGTTCGTTCATGTCCAATGATTCACTGTCATACAGCAAAACTGGTTCTATATAACATGTCAGTAATCTCTTTATGATATTCAGCAACAGTGGCTTCAGTGCGTAAGATAGATTTAAGTAATATCTTTATAATATTCAGCAATAGCGACTTCAGTGCGTAAGATAGATTTTATTTCCTGGAATGTAGCTTTGCTTGACCTATTCTGTTGTTAATCTCTGTCGTGCAGATTTAAGCATACTCTGATTAAAATTACATTGTGTTTACTGTGCATTTAAGCGCGCATGTCCCTTTTTTTTTAATAATTGGGACACTTTCCTGCTTTTTAATGTCCAATTAAAACTTTTGGATAATATTATGACACGTTTACATCATGTTATGACATAATAATGCATTTTGTTCCTGTGAAACCAAATATTCTGACAAATACAAGCAAGTGTAAATTCAAAACAATGTTTTCCCTTTGTGAATTTAAATACAGAACTTGCGAACGATTTATTG
Organism: Cepaea nemoralis; assembly: GCA_014155875.1. Lineage (NCBI taxonomy): Eukaryota > Metazoa > Mollusca > Gastropoda > Stylommatophora > Helicidae > Cepaea > Cepaea nemoralis. The sequence goes on from JACEFZ010025340.1 coordinate 108,745, forward strand.
CCTGGCATATTTCGCTGCATATCGTCAGGTGCATCCAGCAGAGTTATATATCGTTTGAAGTGAATAACACTTACCTGGCTGTAATACATAACACACATAGTCACAGACATTCCATTGTGGAGCATCTTTATCCCCACGGAAATTTCAAATTGAAAACGAACTCTTTCTGTTAGCACAAAACTGGCTGTAAACTCCTAATTGCTAAAGTTTCACTATATTCAGTAATCGTTTACTGTTCGTAGAATACAGTACACGAAACACTCTTTCTTTGTTAGCTTTATGATCCTAGTTTAAGAGTTGTTGAGAAATCAAGGAGGTTGGTATACTTCGCGCACCAAATTAAATTGCATTTATCATTTCCAGTGTGAGTGCCAATCAGCTTACATAGGTAGAAAGGAAAGGCTGTTAGCAAGTTAAGTAACCGAATATGTAACCGTGTGGGTGAAAAAGAAAGTTAACCAGTCTTCAGGAATCCCTATCCCGCAGACATGTAAAACGCCCTCCTTCTTGATTTCTCAACAAATCATTAACAACAGTCATAAAGTTAGCATAGAAACAGCGTTTCGTTATACTGTAGTCGGTGAATTGTAAACAAATATAATTGAGATTTTAGCATTTAGGGCGGTTTCCAGCCAGTTTTGTGCAGGCAAAAAGAGTTCGTTTTTAAATAAACGTAGGGATCAGCAAATTTTCCGCATTCGAACACTACCTATGATTATGTGTTTTAAGTATTTCAACCTAAGTATTATTTATGTATTTACTTGATATAATATATAACTCTATATTATGCACATGACAAGATGCGGAGAAGTATGTGAGGCAATAAATCGTTTGTGGACTCTGTGTTTGAAAGTGTCGATGATTTTCTGACCTAACAACAAATATTTGTCTCTGCTACGAGTTTTAAAAAAAAAAAGAATTGTGCAAATAAACAGGTATTTCAGACGGTGAAAAAAAGAAGAAAGAAACAAAACAAATATGACCTTAAAAGGTCAAAATATGATTAGAATTTTAAATATTACCTTATAAGCTTTAATGAGCCGTCGTGGATAACCCTCTTGCTGTTGCTATGGACAAATTGAGCTTCGGTAGATATAAACTTTCCTTCACTGGACAAATTCTATTGCTACGGACAATTTAAGATTAGGTAAAAGTACGTCACCCTTCTTTCAAGTGGTTAACGACATTGTTCGTAATCTCGTATATCCACGTGGGAAAAACAGCAGCTGCGAGAATCGGCAGCGGTTCGCGCTGCTCTGTTAACTAACGGGGGTTTGTGAGCCCATCGTTCAGAAAGCAATGGCAAACTACTGAACGTAAAATTTGCCTAGTACATCAACAGCAGATGAAAAATGTTGGTTTGAATGTAACTCCCTGTAAGGGATATGTAACATTAAAAAAAAAAAAAATGCTATAGTTATGGAGAAGTTCATCTTCAGTAAATGTAGATACACTTTGCTTAACTTGGAAAATCCTTACATATGGATGCATTCTTCAGTTATGGATACATTCTATATTTATGGATAAATTATATAATTATGGATGAGTTCTTTTATTATGGACAAACTGAATAGTTATGGACAAACTCAATAGTTATGGACAAATTATATTGTTATGGACAGATTCTACAGTTATGGACAAGTTCAGCTTTGGAAAAGGCAGATCACCCGCCCTTTTTCTGGACATTAGTATCGATTAAATTACAGGCAAATAATTGCAAATGGACCAGGCATTATATGAAGATGGGTCAGGTATTATGTGAAGATGAAGGAATTGTTATCTATCGTTATCTTTAACTGTAACAGTAAATATTGCATTGCTATGATAACATCATCATCATGTTCCATGTCGGTAAGCGTGGGCGGTCATGTTTCACCATCTCACACGATAACCAGAGTCGTGGATCAGCTCCCTGTTCTTGTCGCGACCATTCAACATGGTCAAGCCATCCAGATATTTCTCTGCCTTTCCCCTTGTTCTTGTCCCTCAATCTTGCCAGTTGTCACCGAGGTCTCTTGTCTATTTCTGCTTATATCGTGCCCAAAATTGTTGACTGTCTACATCTAATTTATCTAATCAAATTACTGTTGTCATTTGTTTCCTGTAGGACTTGCTCATTGGTTTTTCTTTTTGTCTGAGGTATCCTTTTCATTTTACTCAGAAACCACATTTCCACTGCCACTAGTTGTTTTTCAGCTTGTTTGTCGGCATGACACATGATGATGATGATGATGATGATGATGATGATGATGATGTTGATGATGATGATGATGATAGCTTCAAGACTGCCGAGTATTTAACAACGATTACCTGAAAGAGGTTAATGAAACTAGAACATTATATACAACCATAATAAAGAGAATCCTGTGTCATTACTACTCTTCTTTATGGCAGTGAAGCCTCGTCAACTTACACCAAGAGAAACGTTTAAACAGCTTTCATATGTGGTGTCTGCGAAGAATACTTGGTATTAAGTGGCAAGACAAAATCACAAATACTGAAGTATTGGAAATATCATATTGCGTGACGGTCTGTTCTATTCTCAGTCTTCGTAGATCCAGATGGTTAGGGCACGTTAGGATGATGGGTGATGGTAGAATACCAAAGGACATCTCTTTTGGTAAATTACAGATGGGTAAAAGATCTTGGGGTCGGCCTCTACTACGATACAAAGATGTGTGTAAGTGGGACATGATTGATACAGGCATTGATAATGTACATTGGAAGTAAGTCGCCGCCGAACGTTTTGCATGAAGGGCAAATATCAGAAATGGAACAAAGACAAAGGAGAAAATGATTAAAGATAGGTCACACACTTACCGAGTGAGACGTAAATGGTTCGTGATGATGGAAATGACCATATGTTCACATACATCCATTGTGGACAAACATTTACAGCGCGAATTAGTCTGATCAGTCATATTCACTACCGTCATGGGTTGTAGTTATTATGCCTATCTGAAGCACAATATAGCAAACTATCGTCTGTCAAGACAGCAAGGTACCAATGAATAAAGAGACAAACCGATTTATGTGGGTATGTGGTGAAAAGAAAGGCATTGGAGAACATCGTGACAAATGGAAAGAGAGGCAGACCATGGGAAATGACGCTGGGTGGACTAAGACGGTGGCATGCCGGAATATCATCAGCAGAGATAATCCAGAACACCAAAGACCACGATCTGTGGACAGATTGAACTCCTACGCCAGCTGGCAGGGCACTTGATGAATCTGATGATGATATATGCAATGGTGTCTCTTGTATAAACTGCACTGTCTTAGTTAGTTCACTCAGTGGTCCGTAGAGTTTGTCTTCCACTGTTGTTTTTCCAGGCCAGGAGGTTTGCCTAGTCATACCTATTCGTGTCAGTCTTGGGGTATGTTATCTACCCTGCAACGGTTCCCTCTAAAGAAGCCACCTGTAACACAAGGAACCATGCTGCACCAAGTACAACCCCAATGTGGAGCACCCGAATATGACAAAAGCAGACACATTTGCCTAAATATAACTGGCAGTGAACAAGAAAATAATGAAGTCTTATAAGCTGGGGGGATTAAAATTAAAACTGTAAATGTTTTGTTGTTTCTTTTTCTTCATATATTTTTGGGTGAATATATTCTCAAAAATGTAAAGAACAGACGTATACTTTTTCGATGTAGTCATCACTGCATTTAATGCAAGTCCTCCAGCGTCGATAAATAGTTGGATTCCTGTAGAAAATATATTCTGGCAAGGATGTGTTTGAACGCTTGGTGCCTGGTGTGCCTTGCCAGATCGAGGTGATCTTAAAGACGTTCAGGGCAGACCGATTCATGACACATACTGCCGCATGGTTTTAAATATTAGACCTTAAAACGTTCCGGCCCACGTCTTAAGATGAAGTGTGTTTGCCCGTTCTTTTCCTCGACAATATTTCGAAATTTCAGAAATGTGCATCGGGAACGGGCAACAACTGTGATTTCCTCGTTGTCCGTTCCTTCTAAAAATCACAAGTTATTTCCCTTTTGAGGCCGCACATTCAGTAACCTTTATGATTGTATGTCTAGACACCACATATATGAATAAGATTGTGATCAGACACAAGACATATGAAAAAGATTGTGTCCAGACACAACACATATGAATAAGACTGTACCCAGACACAACGTATACAAACCGATTGTGTCCAGACACAACATTTATGAACAAGATTGTGTCCAGACACAAGACATATGGCAAAAACTGTGTCCAGACACGACACATATGAACAAGAATGTGTCCAGACACAACATATATGAACAATATTGTTTCCAGACGCAACATGATTGAATAATATTCAGAAAGCTTCAGGGCAGGAAAAAAAGCTGGAAGCAGATTGGTGGAATTTCGAGGTGGAGAAGGCTTGGGTGGATAAGCGTAGTGCTGTAAGGAGATGGCAGAATTCCAAAAAGAACAGAGCTGATCATCCTCATCCCTGCATGCACTTAGAAAGAGAGATGCACACAAAAGTAAGCTATTTCAAAAACCTGGTCAAAGTGGTTAAAAGCGAAAAATGGGCAGAGGTGTGTCAAAGAGTAAGCACAGACAAGTCACTGAAATTGTTCTGGCGACTACATAAAAGCATGAGTGGTGTAGTCAAAAATAAGAGCATTTCTGACTTCCAAGGTGCTGACCTCATCTGGCAGAGGACTGACGAGAATAAGGGCAAAGCCCTCTTTGAACGCTATCTAGAGCAGAGCAACCAGACAGACATGGGAGGCCGAAATCGGGCCAAGGAGGTCACCTCAGACAGATGCAAGGCCCAGAACACTTCGGATGAAGACACAGTGACAGTGAAAGAAATCAAGGTTGTGCTTCGACGATCAAAAAATAGCGCCCCAGGGCCAGATAGCATAAGATATGACGACATCAATAGGTGTACTGACAACGAGCTAGAGAAACTAGCAGACATGTACAACAACAGTATAGGGAGTGCTAGCATCAAGGAGGAGTGCTTTTGCGTGAACCAAGTGATGACTGTGAATCTACAACAATGGCCAGACTGCGAGAGCAGCAAATTAAAAGAGGGGTGGCCAAACAAGAACACTACGCAGGAAGCCAAAGAATATTGATAAACCAACACAGAACTGGCGTCGTTAGCCGCTACACGCTGTGGGATTTGCTGAGGAGGGGATCCGAGCACTTTTGGACTGAATGGTTCGATGTGCAATGAGGATGATCTGTCGACTAACTAACTAATTTTCCAAACACAACATATATGAACAAGATTGTATCACACACAAAATGGGTCACTAATAGTATCCGTTATTTGGTATTACCACCTATATCATTTTATCATCATCATTAAGTTCCTAGGATACTGGCGTGGTCCACGTCTCACACAAGCAAGAATGTTCACAATCTGATACGAAGCAGGAATGTTCACAGTCTTATATGAAGCAAGAATTTTCAGAGTCTTAAATGAAGCAAGAATGTTCACAATCTTATATGAAGCAAGAATGTTCAGAATCTTATATGAAGCAGGAATGTTCACAATCTTATATGAAGCAAGAATGTTCACAATCTTATATGGAGCAAGAATGTTCACAATCTTGTACGAAGCAGTAATGTTCACAATCTTAAATGAAGCAAGAATGTTCACAATCTTAAATGAAGCAAGAATTTTCACAATCTTAAATGAAGCAAGAATGTTCACAATCCTATATGAAGCAAGAATGTTCACAATCTTATATGAAGCAAGAATGTTCACAATCTTATATGAAGCAGGAATGTTCACAATCTTATATGAAGCAAGAATGTTCACAATCTTATATGGAGCAAGAATGTTCACAATCTTGTACGAAGCAGTAATGTTCACAATCTTAAATGAAGCAAGAATGTTCACAATCTTAAATAAAGCAAGAATTTTCACAATCTTAAATGAAGCAAGAATGTTCACAATCTTGTATGAAGCAAGAATGTTCACAATCTTAATGGAGCAAGAATGTTCACAATCTTAAATGAAGCAAGAATGTTTACAATCTTATATGAACCAAGAATGTTTATAATCTTGCATGAAGCAGGAATGTTCACACACACACACACACACAACACACACACACACACATACACACACACACACACACACACACACACATATATATATATATATATATATATATATATATATATATATATATATATATATATAGTTGCGCTCACTCGCTCGCTTTGAATAGCCTATACAAGTGTTACTACGAGGGTAAGTTAATAAGTAAATCACAAATGGCTGTAGAAAAATAACTAATATGATAACAACATGAAACCAGTTTATTTTTGTACATACATTGTGCCTATATTTCTCAACATAATTTTCAAAAAAAAAAAAAAAAGTCGCTTAAAAATCGACAGGGTCGACTTCATTGTACCGGGTTTTTCACCATATGGCTCGGTCTCTTTCCGCAGCACGGAAAGCGTCGCACAAAGAACGAACTCCGTAGCTTTTAGCGACGACCCACAGGCGTCGCCGAAACATTTATTTCGTAAACCGAAGGACGCGGCCCGGAATTGAACCCACAACCTTCGGAGCACGAGTCAAACGGCTTGACCACTTCGCGACAGAGACTTCACCAACATTGATTGATACACTTATCCCTTCGTTTTATCAGTGCTCCCAAACCGGCTGCATAGAACTGTGTGCCCTGTTTTCTAAACCACATTTTCACTTCACATTCAACTTCGGCGTCATTCGCGAAATGTCTCCCGCCAAGGTGGGTTTTCAGTGGACTTAGCCCCTAGCGGTTTCCAGTAAAGCGGTGCATAGTTGGGTAGAAAATGTTACGAGGGTGAGTCAATAAGTAAGTCACACAGTTCTGTGATATTTCAGGTAAATGAAAACAGGGCACGCAGATTTATGCTGCCGGTTTGGTACGACTGATAAAACGATGGGATAAGTGCATCAATGTTGGTAGAAATTATGTTGAGAAATAAAGCGACAATGTATGTATAAAAATAAAATGGTTTCAAGTTGTTATCATAGTTAGTTATTTTTCTACAGCCATTTGTGGCATACTTTTTAACTTACCCTCGTATTTCTAGTGCACTGGACGGATGTTTACCTGGAGATTAGCTTCCCCTATTACCAGTGTCCCTCGCCATATGCGATTTTTGAGGTACTTGCAATTTACACACCCAATTCAAGGACGAGAAATCAACATTGTAGCCCAAATAACCAGTGTGGTGGTTGAACCCACTACCTCGACATCAGCACACCGGATGTTTAAGAACGAGAGTTCTGGTCCATTTGGCACGCTGACCTCTAAAAGTCCATACGTAGTCAAAAGCAAGGCGAGCATTCCACTCCCAGTATACACATGGCCGGTAATCTGTGTGTTGGCGTGGGATGGAACTCCTGTTATAAGTCATTCTTACCATCTAAGCCTCATATTACTATAGCCAATCATGACCCGGAATGATGGAACGCCTGTTATAAGTAATTTTTACCATCTAAGCCTCATATTATTATAATCAATCATGACCCGGAATGTACTCCCCCAGATATATACGTCTCTGAAAGGATTGTCTCTAGCGCCTTGATGAAGTTTTATATTAGGGCTATTTGCCAACAAAAACACCGTTAAACGTTTCACCGTTTGGGCGTCTGCGATGACTCACTGTAAAAATAAGATATACCTATTGTCTTTAACCATAGCTGGAAATGATTATAACGGGATTATTAGGATTAGAACGTAATTTTGTTCACATTTTTTCTACAAGCTATAGAATTGCAGTGCTGGACGTGGCATACAATCCGTGGTGCCGCGGGAAAGAAGGATGTCGGTGCCACACGAGGAAATTTAGGGTTGTCTGGGTTGATGTGGTGGATATGGGTGTTATTGAAATAAATGCTTCATAATCATATATTGAAATAGTTTGGTCACTTGAAACGCCATAAAGTTGTGTGAAGAGAATAATAATGGAGGGATATATGCCCAGGGAGATAGGAAGAGGAAGGCCAAATCTGTGATGAGTGCAGGATGTGGCAGATGATCTTCAGATGGGTGTATCGGATGCGGGACATCTTGCTTATGACTGATAAGGTTTCCGGAGGTTCAGGTCGTCAGATGAGTCTGTCTACTGTTTCATGTTCTCATCTTCAGACCGAATAGCCGGAAGACTGGTGCTGAAGTTACCTGATGATTGTAACTTCAGTGACTCATTTTCTCATTATCAGTGTTTTGTTTTTTTATTTGTTTTTTTAAATTTAAGTTAGTCACATATCTGTTTACAGGATGTCGCACTCAACCCCAGCATTATTTTTACTGTTTGTGATTTCTTGCCAAGTTTACGTTAAGTAGTTTGTCATTGCTTTTTGAACTACCGGCACCCATATCATTTCTTTAAAAAACAACACAATGCGGTCTGCTGCCAAATCTCCCGCAGCTGTGTTTCGAAAGCGGTATGCCGGATTACAGATTGCGTTCATAATCTCTCCGCCACGGAACCAGTATTATCAGGTTAGACAAACAGCAAAGTGGTATTGAAGTTGTCTGTTCTTTGTCACCCCGATTTCTCCCTGTGAAACCATCAGGTTAATTAACCAGAAGTTCAAAACAATATATTTTCTTTGTGAATTTAAACACTGAAACCACGGGCAAAATGTTGCACCATTTATTGCCAGTTCTTATTCTCGTCAGGTGCATATTGCAGAGTTATATATCATTTACAGTGAATATGTGAATAATACTTCACCTGAAACACGTAAAACGCATAGTTACACATATTGTTCGAATGACGAGCATTTGTTATCCTCATCGTAATTTCAGATTTAAAAAGAAGTCTGTATGTTTTGAATAAAACTGACAAGAACCAACCAATTGATATCGTCTCACTATATTGCAGCAGTCATTTTTTGTTCATCGATTCGAGCAAACGATACGCTGTTTCTGTATTTCTGTAGTGGCAATTGTTTATGGGAGATTGAAAAATCAACGAGGAGGGAGTTTTACAGCCTTTCCACTGCCCAGATGCACACTAGTATATGTTAGGCTACTCCATCCATCCATCATGTGCCATGCCGGTAAGCGTGGGCGGTCATGTTCTGCCATCTCACTCGATCACCAGAGTCGTGGATCAGCTCCGTGTTTCTGTCTCGACCATGCCGCAAGGCCAAGCCATCCAGGTACTTGCTTCTAGGTCTTCCCCTTGGTCTGTTCCCCTCGATCTTACCAGTTGTCACCAAATTCTCCAAATCCATTTCTTCTCATAACATGCCCAAAAAATTTTGACTGTCTACGTCTAATTTCTCTAATCAATTTACGATCTTCATTTGTTTCTTGAAGGACTTGTTCATTGGTCTTTCTGGCTGTCCATGGTATTCTTTGCATTTTCCTCAGAAACCACATCTCTACAGCCATCAGATGTTTTTCAGCCTGACTGCTCATTGTCCACGCTTCACATCCATATAAAAGTACAGGTTCAATGTAGCATCTCAACACTCTTTTTCTCGTTTCAATTGACATCTTTTTATTGGTCAATATCTTTTTCATCTTGCTAAAGGCTATTTTTGCCATGGCGATTCTTGTTCTAATCTCTTCAAGGCATCTCCCATCAGATGTTATTACTGTTCCGAGATAATTGTACCTGCTCACTTGTTGAAGAATATTCCCATTTACTTGTATATTACATTGTGGTATTTCGTCCTTCCTAGTGACGACCATAATCTGTGTCTTTTTACAATTTAATTCTAACCCTAGTTGTTCACTGTGTGTAACAATCGCATCTACTAAATTTTGCAGGTCCTGTTCATTGTCTGCAATCAAGACTGTATCATCTGCATATCTAATGTTATTGATGCATCGTCTCCCAATGTTGATTCCTTCCATATCTTCAATATTTCTGAAAAATACTTTCACTGTACAGGGAAAACAGATCTGGAGACATTACACATCCCTGTCTCACACCCCTTTTAATAGGCTGATATTGGCTACTCCGTTTGCTAATTTTCATTCGGTTATACCTATGTGAGTTGCTTGGCCCTCACACTGGAATCTGTCTGTCTGTCTATTCGCCTGCCTGCACATAAGAATTTATATATGTTTATATATTTGCCTGTCTGTCTATAAGTCTGTCTGTCTGTTCGTTTGTCTGTCTGCTCATAATTCTGTCAGTCTGTCCGCCTGTTCTCCTGCCTGTTTATACATCTATCTATCCTAGCTGGCGAAGGGGTTACGGGCGTGTTCGTAATCTCGCATACCCGCGTTCGTAATCTCGCATACCCGCGTTTGAAATACAGCTGTTGGTTTTTTTACGAAATGATATGGGTGCAATGCAAATTACTTAACGTAAACTTGCCAAGAGATCACAACAGCAAAATATGCTGGTGTTGACTGCACCGTCCTGTAAGGGATTTACAGCTAACTTTTTAAAAACAAATCTATCCTACCGTCTGTCTACAACAGTCTGAGTGTTTTGTTTTCTTCCTGGCTGACGGGTATTTTCATCGGTTGGTAACATACACATTTTCTTTGATATTAAGTGTCACAAAGACATTTAAAATTAAATACACACACAATAAAGAGCAACAGATTCACGGAACAGACTTTCGAAAACAATAAGGTATCGTTAATTAAACATAACAGATATCACTAGACACATTGAGATCAACGAGCGAAATGAAATTTACTGAAAATAACGATCAACGCTGCTCGGCCATGCTCGTGATGGTAATGGCAATGTTGACATTTCAGAATTTGCAACTCACAACATACACACAGCTGGTGACACGTCAGACACACATGACCTTGCAATCACTCCTAGTTTAGTCCAACTGCCTACAGTTGCACATGTGTGTTTGTAAATAGTTTTATAAGATCAAGTAAATACATTTTACGCAAGTTTTACAGATGTACCGAGCAAGGGATTGTAACGCCAGACTTTCGTCTACACACCATATACCAAGTTAGAAAAGGTAGGGCAGTATAAGAGTATAATCTGTTTAATCTTGAATTGTCTTTGATGTGTGTTTTCTATTGTATGTGTCTCTGTGCTATGACAACGAGGATATTTGCCTCAGTTCTGGTCCATACAACTGGCACGATTATCTTTCTCCCTATGACTCTATATCATGGACTGCATGATACAATCATACACACATCAATGTTGTTTTATCTGACTTTGATTTTCTGATATCTAAGAAAACTTGACACCTCAAATCTGTGATGTGATTGTGATAATTTCGGTTATTAACCACGTATAGCGTGATAGAAGCAAATATATCAGTGGTGCATTGCATTTAATTAAGTATTCCTGTCGTTCAGTAACATATCCTTGCAGAACCTCGCTCCTTTAACAACCTACCGGAAAACGTCTCGATCATAAGCAAGATGTCACGCGTCCGATACACCCAAATGGAGATTATCAGCCACATCCTGCACCCATCTTCTCTTTGGCCTTCACCTTCCTCTCTCCCCAGGCATATACCCCTCCATCTTTGTTCTCTCCAAACTTTTGTAACGTTTCAAGTGACCACAATATTTCAATTTTCTTTGTTTTATCGTCTTTAATAGCCAACATTCTTCAATATTCAGCTCTTAAAGTATGGATGCATTTGTTCTTTTCTTTGTCCAAGATATTCCCAGAACCCGCCTATAACAATTATATTAAAAGACATTCATGCGCTGTTCAGCTCGTTTAGTAAGTGTCCAGGCAATTAAACATTAGATTATCACAATTTGATGGGGGTAACGATTTTCTAATATCTAAGCGAACTGGACACCTCAGCTAGGTAATGTGATGTTTGATAGTTTTGTTCCGATGTCATGGATTAGTTAGTTAGTTAGTTAGTTAGTTAGTTAGTTGGTTGGTTGGTTGGTTGGTTGGTTGAATGATTGGTTAGTTAGTCGACATATCATCCTCATTGCACATCGAACCACTCAGTCCATACGTGCTCGGATCCCCTAATCAGCAAATCCCGCAGCGTTTAGCGTCTAACGACACAAATCCTGCGTAGTGTTCATGTTTGGCCACATCTCTTTTAATTTGCTGTTCTCGCAATCTGGCCATGGATTCGCAGTCATCACTTGGTTCTCGCAAGTCTTACTTCTCGTAGTGCATTCAGAATGTCAGCCTGATCCATGGCGCGTCCTCACTCCACATTGCCATACCTGCGAGCTTGTCAGCCCGCTCATTTCCTTGTACTCCCGCATGCCCTGGCACGAAGATGAAACTAATCTTTGCCAGCCGAGACCGCTCCAGAGTCAGCAACCACTCTCTTCGGATCCACCCCGTCTCTATCCTCTTGAACATGCTCATTGAGTCACTAAGGACACATTCCCTAGTGAATGTCTGTGTCTCGAGCCATGTTATTGCTTTACTTACTGCTATGACTTCCATAGTCAGGCTACTTGTGGTCTCAACAAAAGCACCAGATTCCCCCTTAACAATTCTCCCTCCGGTCCGCGCCGTTAAGGCCCATGAGCTTCTCACATGTCGGACGACCGATCCATCTGTGTAAATGACAGCATCACTAACAATAGATTGCACGATTTATGCCTGGCAAATTTCGCTGCATCTCGTCAGGTACATACTGCAGAAATCACACAACTTACGTGAATTAACTAGATAAATCCTTCAAGTTGAAATATACACATATTCGCACAGTAATGTCAATTATCTACCACGGTAATTTTAAGCTGACTAACATGTCTTTCTGTTTGCACAATTCTGGCTTGCGTTGATTGATTATAATTGCTTCTGCAAATTTTAACAAGCGAGTATTTTGTGTGTTAAACAACACGCGAAAGGCAGTGTCTCTGTCAACCACATGGCCGCTCTCGACAATGCCGGGAGTAACAATTGTATTTACCAATTCACATGTAGATGCCAGGCCTTCTACATTGGTAGATCAGAGAGACAGCTTAACAAACGAGTGTCAGAACACATACCTCAATGGGTCAACAAGATAAAACACACAGGAGAGGCTAGCCTCGTGGGGCCGACACACCGGAAGCTCCCGGCGTCTTCAATTTGTAGAGAGCGGCCACGTGGTTGACAGAGACACTGCCTTTCGCGTGTTGTTTAACACACAAAATACTCGCTTGTTAAAATTTGCAGAAGCAATTATGATCAATCAACGCAAGCCAGAATTGTGCAAACAGAAAGACATGTTAGTCAGCTTAAAATTACCGTGGTAGATAATTGACATTACTGTGCGAATATGTGTATATTTCAACCTGAAGGATTTATCTAGTTAATTCACGTAAGTTGTGTGATTTCTGCAGTATGTACCTGACGAGATGCAGCGAAATATGCCAGGCAATAAATCGTGCAATCCATTGTTTGTGTCTTCGTTATTCAAAGACAGCATCACTGTTTAAAGAATTCTCGAAAATCAACGCTTGTACTTCCGCCTCCACAGCAGCCGGATTTTCTTGTCTGCATTTTCTGTCTAGTTGGATGCAAACTGAAAAGGACGTACAGAAATGTGTTGACACTTGTACCCACTCCTCGCCAGGTTCTAAGTCCTAATAATGGATGTAATGTATTAATGGATAATAATCATATCAGGCTTCCGGACAAGATGTCATGGATTGCTTGATACAAGTCAATATACATCATTATCGCTTTGTATCTCATTAAGTGTTAATTTATTTGACATTGATGATAGTAACGTTTTTTCTGACATCTAAGAGAACTGGACACAAGCGAGGAGATGTGATGTTATTCTGTCATAGACACTCTATTTATATAGCATATAAACTATATTATACTGTCATAGAAACTACATTTATACTATCGTAGACTCTACATTTATATTGTCAATAAAATTGCATGTATACTGTCACAGACACTATATTTATTGTATTGCATTGGCACCTTTCCGTCTTGACAGACGATAGTTTGGTACATTGTGCTTCAAAAAGGCTTAATAACTGTCATACGGCAATAACTACGATCCATGGCGGTGGCGAGTGTGGCTGGTAAGGCCAATTCTTGCTGCAAATGTTTGCCCACAGTAGGTGCATGTGAAAACATGGTCATTTCCACCATTTTGCACCATCTTACGTCTCTCACGCTCTGTGTGTGCTTTATCTGCAATCATTTTCTCATTTGTCTTTATTCCATTTCTGATAGTTGCCCTCCATGCAACACGTTCAGCGGCGACGTGCTCCCATTGTGCATTATCAATGCCTGTATCAATCATGTCCCGCTTACACCCATCTTTGTATCGTAGTAGAGGCCGACCCTGAGATCTCCTACCCGTCTGTAATTCACCAAAAAAGATGTCCTTTGGTATTCTACCATCATCCATCCTCCTAACGTGTCCTGTCCATCTAAGTCTACGAAGACTGAGCATGGAATACACCGTCACACAACCTGATCTTTCCAATACTTCAGTATTTGTGATTTTGTCTTGCCACTTAATACCAAGTATTCTTCGCAGACACCGCATATGAAAGCTGTTTAAACGTTTCTCTTGGCGTGAGTAAGTTGTCCAGGTTTCACTGCCATAAAGAAGAGTACTAAGGACACAGGCTTGGTAGACGAGGACTTTTGTTTTGGCAGTAAGCTTCCTGTTCTCCCAGACTCTTTTTGCTAACATGTTCATTGTTGTTGCTGCCTTGCCAATCCTGATGTTGATTTCCTGATCGAGGGATAATTTGCTATTTACCTCTGATCCAAGATATGTAAAATGGTCTACCATCTCTAGTTCGGCGTCATCAATAAAGATTGATGGTATACCATGTGCACCTTGTGACATAATCGGTGTCTTCTGTTTGTTAATTGTTAAACGAAATTCAGAACAAGCATTGGAGAATGCAGATAGTAGATGTTGTAATTCTTTCTCAGAGTGGATCGTAATCGCAGCATCATCCGCAAAAAGCAACTCTCTGATTAGTACCCTGCTAATTTTGGTCTTGGCCTTCGATCTCATGTCCAGGGATGGAGTTATTGCCTCTCCATAGCACAAAGCCTGGGCTAAAATAAAGAAACCATGTGTTGCCCATGCAGCATGATCCCTCTCTCGGCTTGCCTAGTTCACTCCAGAGGAAAGTTAACACCTATACATCTGGAACAAGACAAGCTGCAGAAGCTGCCGGATCAGCAAAGCAATGCTCTAACTGTCCGCTTGTCGGAGCTTCGATCCTAGACCAGATGCCAACCAAGGCTTAGGGCCTGGTCTGCCCTGCCATGACTTATTTTGTCTTTGGGTTGCATTTCCTCGCACCAGGATAAGGCTGGTACCCTCCCTATTGAGCTCTTCCGCCCGAAGCCGTTGGCACAATGTGGGGTGTCGGGTTTGGTAAGCGCCGCCCAACATTCGGCGCTGACAGAAAGCAGGTAGTATCGTCTACTGTCATACGGTAGCTAATCTATATTTATACTGTAAAATAAACTACATTTATAGTGTCATAGAAACGCTATTTATACTTTCACAGAAACCATTATTTTTTAAAAGACACTCCTTTTACACTGTCATAGAAACTACATTTACATGTTCATAGAACTACATATATACTGTCATTGACACTATGTTTATAATGTCATAGATATATACTTATCCATCCATCCATCATGTGCTATGCCGATAAGTGTGGGTAGTCATGTTTTGCCATCTCACTCGATCACTAGAGTCGTGGATCAGCTCCGTGTTTCTGTCTCGACCATGCCACGTGTCCAAGCCATCCAGGTATTTACTTCTAGGTTTTCCCCCTGGTCTCTTCCCTTCGATCTTGCCAGTTGTCACCAAGTTCTCAAATTCATTTCTTCTCATAACATGCCCAAAAAAGTTTGACTGTCTACGTCTCATGTCTCTAATCAGTTTACGATCTTTATTTGTTTCTTTAAGGGCTTGTTCATTGGTTTTTCTCTCTGTCCATTGTATTCTTTGCAATTTCCTCAGAAACCACATTTTTACAGCCATCAGATGTTTTTCATCTTGACTGCTCATTGTCCACTCTTCATATCCATACAAAAGTATAGGTTATATGTAAGTAGTGTAAGTGAGGCTAAAGCACGCGAATATTTTTGAGGAGGAGGAGGACTATATAAATCAACCATTTATCGATTTCCCACCTCAATTTGAAATCTATTTTTAGCATTTATCGATTTTCCTCCTCAAAGGGCGATAACTCCTGGTATGATTATTTTAAGTGGGCGGGGTCAAGTGACTCATCAGAGGTGACGTGGTCTAGTGACTTATCATAGGTGGCGTGCGTGGTCAAGTAATTATAGGTACAACATAAAAAATACGACATGAAACAGCAATAAAGAAAACAAACGATCAAAAGAAGGTATATAATAATGTTAATAAAATATATATATAGAAGGGAAAAAAAAAACATAGTAAGTGACCGCTTATAGTTAAGGGTGTGTGATGACGTGGTCAAGTAATGGTCAAGAGGTGGTCAAGTGGTGGTCATGTGGTGGAGTAACCACTTAAATTAAAGATGAAAGTACGTGTAGTGATGTGGTGGTGGTTAAAGTGTGCGATGACGTGGTCAAGCAGTGGTCAAGTGGTCAAGTAGTGGTCAAGTGACGAAATTTTAGTGGAAAGTAGTTGTAATGATATGGTGATGATCGTGAGGTGGTAAATTAGTTGTCAAGCAGTGGTCAAGTGAGGAAAATTTTAGTGGAAAGTAGTTGTAATGATATGGTGATGATTAAAGGGTGGTAAATTAGTGGTCAAGCAGTGGTCAAGTGAGGAAAATTTAGTGGAAAGTAGTTGTAATGATATGGTGATGGTTAAAATGTGCGATGACGTGGTCAAGCAGTGGTCAAGTGGTCAAGTAGTGGTCAAGTGACGAAATTTTAGTGGAAAGTAGTTGTAATGATATGGTGATGATCGTGAGGTGGTAAATTAGTTGTCAAGCAGTGGTCAAGTGAGGAAAATTTTAGTGGAAAGTAGTTGTAATGATATGGTGATGATTAAATGGTGGTAAATTAGTGGTCAAGCAGTGGTCAAGTGAGGAAAATTTTAGTGGAAAGTAGTTGTAATGATATGGTGATGATCATGAGGTATTCAAGCAGTGGTCAAGAGGTGGTCAAGCGGTGGTCAAGTGGTCAAGTGACCACTTAAATTGTAGAGGAAGTTACGTGTAGTGACATGGTGGTGTTTAAAACGATCGCTGACGTGGTCAAGTGGTGGTCAAGTCGTGGTCAAGCAGTGGTCACATGGTCAAGTGACCACTTAAATTATAGAGGAGAGTGCGTCTTGTGATATGGTGATGATCAAGAGGTGGTCAAGTAGTGGTCAAGTAGTGGTCAAGGGGCGGTCAAGTGGTCAAGGGGTGGTCGAGTGACCACTTAAATTATCGGGGAAAGTATGTGTAGTGAAACGGTAGTGGATAAAGTGGTAGATGACGTGTTCAAATACTGGTCAAGCAATGGTCAAGTACTGGTCAAGTGTCGAGTGACCACTTAAATTGTCAGGGAAAGTACGTGTAGTGAAACGACGGTGGTTAAAGTGAGCGATGACGTAAGAGGTAGTCAAGTGGTTTAGGCACAACATAAAACAATAACAACAAAAATAATAATATACAAACTGGAAACATTTCACATGGCTTTTATTGGTAGACAACATCTATTCGGTTACAATTTCTAAAGCTTGCTCCATGTACCACCCAAATGATCAGAGGGCATTGGTTATGGTTTCTAAACAATATCAGACAGGGAACTCTGCCAACTTGTAAATATAAAACGTGATACTGGGTATTGAATCAACACAGAATTTTGTATCTGGCCTAACTATACCAGCTGAATTTAACAAATCTACAGCATTCACTTTTGCCACAAACGCCTCGAAATCAGACCTATTGGATACTAAAAAGGGTGTAGGGAACAATGATGAATTATTCGGACATGCATGGTAAAAGCGTAGGGCTTGTGTCTCTCGATGCCTCAATATTGTATGCAGGCTGACGACAGTTTTAAAATGAGAGGTCTGGGCGTTGAAGATCGGGAATAAACGGGAACCCCAGTCAATGGTGGCATGAGAATCCGGTTGGTTAAAAAAAGTCCATTCAGACAAATAACGACCACACCGTCTGTGTGATCTAAGCGTGTTCCAATTTTCAATATAAATGTTTTTAACAGCCATTGGTAAAACGCGCAGCGAAAGACATTCACTAGCTGATGATGATGAGGCTGATGCAGATGCTGATTGTGCGTCACGCGGTAAGGCACTAGAGGTTGACTGTTGAGTCGATTTCATGTGTGATATTTCCTCATTTGCGGTCAGTAAGGTAATAGATGATGCTGTTTGAGTGTCTGTAACTATCGGCAACGGACTACCTACTGACTCGTTATTATTAAACGCCGAAAAGCTAGCTGACGGTATCTGAGTGTTTGTAAAATACGACACTCCATCATTTGATACTTGTTGGTTAGTTGACTTCCGACGTTTACCAGTAGGTTGTTCGTCTGTGGTCGGTTCGCTAACATTCTCGATACAACAAATAGTTTGTAAAATGACCGAAGTATTTGTTTTTCTGTTATCCAGTCATATAACTAAGAACCAACTTGTAAGACGAGAATATTATTCGACTATCTTATCCGTAGACATGAGCCGTTGTGTTGACTCTGTTGTAGACAATAATATTTCAACAGATGAAGCATACACTGTCTTTGTGAATATAGCAGATGAAATATTTTCAGATGAAGGCAGCAATTCCGGTCGGGTAATAATTTTAATGTCTTTGGTTATACATTTGAATAAGAAGCTAGTCAATTCCTTGTACAATAGTGCTGTGTATGTTGAACAAATCGAAAGAGTACTCGCACATGCAGGTGGATATATATATATATATATATATTTTAGCAGACACGATTGTTAACTTCCGATGAATTAGAAAAGCTGTTGAAATTATTTTGAATCAACTTCAAAACACACCCTTCCTCGTTTATTGTGAGCACTCAAATGACTACGCATTCGTTTCCTCACCAACTTGTCTGTGCTGTGCGTGAGTGGGAGTTGTATATACGAAAATAGTAGTTGAGGGTGCTAGTTTTCTAACACAAAATCTGATTGGTGGGTTTGTATTCAACCAATGGGTGAGTGAGTTACAAAAGAGTTTGGGTGTTGTTTGTTCCACACAAGTGGCGTAGAAATTCTGTACTATGCCAGTATAACGTGACCTATGTATTACTGTAAGTTGTGGTATCTTGTGTACTATGTAGTTCAAAACTAGTTTGTGTTGTATGCTGTGTAATGTGTTGTTGAAATACTATATGTCTTTTGTAGCTGTAAGAGATGATAACGTCATAATCTCCACTCTATCATGGTCGCTAAGTTATTGATATTGTCTTCAGTGCCGCGAAAAAGACTCATTGTGAGATATCGATACCTCCCTTCTCCAGAAGGAGTCCATCAATGGTGCATGACCATTATGGCCAAGCAACGACACGGCAATGACAAGACAAAATGGCGTCGAATATAGCCTAACGTACACAACTTATGAGGTCATCGACTGTCCGTTCCATCACGCTCGACAAATACGGGGTCCCTAAGTCCTCAAATTACTCACTCAAATAAACATATAGGATAATAAGGCACCGGCCCAAACAATGAAAACTGACAAAAACAATTTTTAAAAAATGACATAATCGTTAAAATGTACCACACACAAAGACAGATACAACAGTGACTAAAAAAATAATAAAAATGACACGACAAAATAACACACACACACACACACACACACACACACACACACACACACACACACACACACACACACACACACACACACACACAATGAAAACTGAAACAACCAATGAAAAATCGCTGACACGAACACTAGAAGCTGACACAAACACTAAATAAGGTACCTAAAGAAAAGCTAAACTTTGTTAACCAAAATGTGAAAGTAGGAAAATGTGATACCCAAATGTAAAACAAATAGCAAGAGAGGAATAGCTCGGCCCAACTTATAAAAATTAGGACAATATGTCAACCAACTGAGAAAAAGTTAGACCAAATACAAAAATATCTAACTCAAACTAATGAAAAGTAGGGAAACTTTGTTAACCAAAGGAAGGGAAAAACCTAGGTCAAGTAGGAAAATCTGTTACCCAAACGTGAAAAATGTCGGGCAAATACAGAAATAGTTCGTCCACACGTATGCAAACTAGGAAAATTTGTTACTCGAACACGATAAAATATTGCCCAAGTAGGGAAATTTGAGAACCAAATGTGAAAAAATATAATCCAAAGAGAGGAATATCTCGTTCCAACTTATAAAAAGAAGGAAAATTCTCAACCAAATGAGAAAAAGTTAGACCAAGTATAGTAACAGCCCAACCAAACTTATGAAAAGTAGGAAACTTTGTTAGCCAAAGCGAAAAAAACCTAGGTCAAGTAGGAAAATCTGTTAGCCAAATGTGAAAAAATGTCAGCCAAATACAGAAATGCCTCGTCCACACTTATTAAAATTAGGAAAATTTGTTAGCCAAATAGTAAAAATATTGCCCAAGTAGGAAAACTTGATAGCCAATTCTGAAACATATCACCCAAAGAGAGGAATATCTCGGCCAGAATTATAAAAAGTAGGAGAACTATTTGCCAAATGGGAAAAAGTTAGGCCAAAGACAGAAATATCTCAACCAAACATATAAAAAATAGGAAAATTGATAACCAAACGGGAAATATATTGACCAACTAGGGAAATGTGTTACTCAAAGAGGAAAAATAATGACCAAGTAACGAAATACATCGATCAAACTTATGAAAACTAGGAAACTTTGTTAGCCAAATGGAAGAAACCTTGGTCAAGTAGGAAAATCTGTTAGCCAAATGTGAAAAATGTCGGCCAAATGCCGAAATAGTTCGGCCACACGTATGCAAACAAGGAAAGGTTGTTAGCCAGATAGGAAAAGTATTAACCAAGTAAGAAAATGTGATAGCCAAAGGTGAAAAAATATCAACCAAAGAGAGAAATATCTCATCCAAACTTATAAAAAGACGGAAAATTCTCAACCAAATGAGAAAAAGTTAGACCAAATATAGTAACATATCAACCAAACTTATGAAAACTAGGAAACTTTGTTAGCCAACGAGAATAAAAACCTAGGTCAAGTAGGAAAATCTGTTAGCCAAATGTAAAAAATGTCAGCCAAATACAGAAATACCTCGTCTGCACTTATTAAAATTAGGAAAAATTTGTTAGCCAAATAGTAAAAATATTGCCCGAGTAGGAAAATTTGATAGCCAAATGTAAAAAAATATCACCCAAAGAGAGGAATATCTCGGCCAGACTTATAAAAAGTAGGAGAACTATTTGCCAAATGGGAAAAAGTTAGGCCAAATACAGAAATATCTCAACCAAACATATGAAAAAATAGGAAAATTGATAACTAAACGGGGAAATATATTGACCAACTAGGGACATGTGTTACTCAAAGAGGAAAAATAATGACCAAGTAACGAAATACATCGCTCAAACTTATGAAAACTAGGAAACTTTGTTAGCCAAAGGGAAAAAAAAAAAACCTTGTTCAAGTAGGAAAATCTGTTAGCCAAATGTGAAAAATGTCGGACAAATGCAGAAATAGTTCGGTCACACATATGCAAACTAGGAAAAGTTGTTAGCCAGATAGGAAAAGTATTGGCCAAGTAGGAAAATTTGAAAGCCAAATATGAAAAAATATCACCCAAAGAGAGAAATATCTCGTCCAGACTTATAAAAAGTTGGAAAATTTGTCAACCAAATGGGGTAAAGTTAGATCAAATACAGAAACATCTTAACCACATTTGTAAAAAACGAGGGGGAAATGTCGACCAAATACAGAAATAACTCAACCCAATTTATAAATATGGCAACCAAACTTATGAAACGTAGGAAAATGTGTTAATCAAAAGGGGAAAATATGGTACACGTAACGAAATATCTCATCCAAACTTATAAAAAGTAGGAAAATATGTCAACCAAACGCGAACAATGTCGGCCAAATACAGCAATTTCTCAACCAAACTCATGAAAAGTAGGAACAACTTCTTACCCAAATAGGAAAAATATTGGTCAAGTAAAGAAATAGCGTGGTCAAACCTATAAAAACATACCAACATTTGTTAACACAACTTGGCCACTTGTTCTTACAAACTTGCTCGCTGGCTCAAACAATCTGTCCGCTTGCTATTACAATCGGTCGACCTATCCTATCAACTCACACACTTACCATAACAACTGTCCCTTTTCCCCAACAATGTGTCCACCGACTCTCTCATATTATCGACTCGCCCTATCAACTTACCCACTGACTCTAACAACTTCCCCACAGGGGCTCACAAAATTTCCACTTGTTATTACAAATTGTCGACAGTCTCGCCCATATTATCACTTACTCTTACAAACTGTCCCAACTGCGCGCACAAAGGTGTCCACTTGTGATTTCACGGCCTTGAAATATTTTTCATGATGATATTTTTGGGTGATATTTTTTTACATTTGGCTATCAAATTTTCCTACTCGGGCAATATTTTTACTATTTGGCTAACAAATTTTCCTAATTTTAATAAGTGTGGACGAGGTATTTCTGTATTTGGCTGACATTTTTTCACATTTGGCTAACAGATTTTCCTACTTGACCTAGGCTTTTTTCGCTTTGGCTAACAAAGTTTCCTACTTTTTATAAGTTTGGTTGGGCTGTTACTATACTTGGTATAACTTTTTCTCATTTGGTTGAGAATTTTCCGTCTTTTTATAAGTTTGGATGAGATATTTCTCTCTTTGGCTGATATTTTTTCACCTTTGGCTATCACATTTTCTTACTTGGTTAATACTTTTCCTAATTGGCTAACAACCTTTCCTTGTTTGCATACGTGTGGCCGAACTATTTCTGCATTTGGCCGACATTTTTCACATTTGGCTAACAGATTTTCCTACTTGACCAAGGTTTCTTCCATTTGGCTAACAAAGTTTCCTAGTTTTCATAAGTTTGATCGATGTATTTCGTTACTTGGTCATTATTTTTCCTCTTTGAGTAACACATTTCCCTAGTTGGTCAATATATTTCCCGTTTGGTTATCAATTTTCCTATTTTTTATATGTTTGGTTGAGATATTTCTGTCTTTGGCCTAACTTTTTTCCCATTTGGCAAATAGTTCTCCTACTTTTTATAATTCTGGCCGAGATATTCCTCTCTTTGGGTGATATGTTTCAGAATTGGCTATCAAGTTTTCCTACTTGGGCAATATTTTTACTATTTGGCTAACAAATTTTCCTAATTTTAATAAGTGTGGACGAGGTATTTCTGTATTTGGCTGACATTTTTTCACATTTGGCTAACAGATTTTCCTACTTGACCTAGGTTTTTTTCGCTTTGGCTAACAAAGTTTCCTACTTTTTATAAGTTTGGTTGGGCTGTTACTATACTTGGTATAACTTTTTCTCATTTGGTTGAGAATTTTCCTTCTTTTTATAAGTTGGAACGAGATATTCCTCTCTTTGGATTATATTTTTTCACATTTGGTTCTCAAATTTCCCTACTTAGGCAATATTTTATCGTGTTCGAGTAACAAATTTTCCTAGTTTGCATACGTGTGGACGAACTATTTCTGTATTTGCCTGACATGTTTCACGTTTGGGTAACAGATTTTCCTACTTGACCTAGGTTTTTCCCTTCCTTTGGTTAACAAAGTTTCCCTACTTTTCATTAGTTTGAGTTAGATATTTTTGTATTTGGTCTAACTTTTTCCCATTTGGTTGACATATTGTCCTAATTTTTTATAAATTGGGCCGAGCTATTCCTCTCTTGCTATTTGTTTTACATTTGGGTATCACATTTTCCTACTTTCACATTTTGGTTAACAAAGTTTAGCTTTTCTTTAGGTACCTTATTTAGTGTTTGTGTCAGCTTCTAGTGTTCGTGTCAGCGATTTTTCATTGGTTGTTTCAGTTTTCATTGTGTGTGTGTGTGTGTGTGTGTGTGTGTGTGTGTGTGTTATTTTGTCGTGTCATTTTTATTATTTTTTAGTCACTGTTGTATCTGTCTTTGTGTGTGTTACATTTTAACGATTATGTCATTTTTTAAAAATTGTTTTTGTCAGTTTTCATTGTTTGGGCCGGAGCCTTATTATCCTATATGTTTATTTGAGTGAGTAATTTGAGGACTTAGGGACCACGTATTTGTCGAGCGTGATGAAACGGACAGTCGATGACCTCATAAGTTGTGTACGTTAGGCTATATTCGACGCCATTTTGTCTTGTCATTGCCGTGTCGTTGCTTGGCCATAATGGTCATGCACCATTGATGGACTCATTCTGGAGAAGGAAGGTATCGATATCTCACAATGAGTCTTTTTTCGCGGCACTAAAGACACTATCAATAATTTAGCGACCATGATAGAGTGGAGATTATGACGTTATCATCTCTTACAGCTACAAAAGACATATAGTATTTCAACAACACATTACACAGCATACAACACAAACTAGTTTTGAACTACATAGTACACAAGATACCACAACTTACAGTAATACATAGGTCACGTTATACTGGCATAGTACAGAATTTCTACGCCACTTGTGTGGAACAAACAACACCCAAACTCTTTTGTAACTCACTCACCCATTGGTTGAATACAAACCCACCAATCAGATTTTGTGTTAGAAAACTAGCACCCTCAACTACTTTTTTCGTATATACAACTCCCACTCACGCACAGCACAGACAAGTTGGTGAGGAAACGAATGCGTAGTTATTTGAGTGCTCACAATAAACGAGGAAGGGTGTGTTTTGAAGTTGATTCAAAATAATTTCAACAGCTTTTCTAATTCATCGGAAGTTAACAATCGTGTCTGCTAAAATATATATATATATATATCCACCTGCATGTGCGAGTACTCTTTCAATTTGTTCAACATACACAGCACTATTGTACAAGGAATTGACTAGCTTCTTATTCAAATGTATAACCAAAGACATTAAAATTATTACCCGACCGGAATTGCTGCCTTCATCTGAAAATATTTCATCTGCTATATTCACAAAGACAGTGTATGCTTCATCTGTTGAAATATTATTGTCTACAACAGAGTCAACACAACGGCTCATGTCTACGGATCAGTTAGTCGAATAATATTCTCGTCTTATAAGTTGGTTCTTTGTTATATGACTGGATAACAGAAAAACAAATACTTCGGTCATTTTACAAACTATTTGTTGTATCGAGAATGTTAGCTATGCAGAAGAATACATGTACTCTCTGTAATAAAAACTTCACACGTCCTGATGGTTTGTTACGACATATTGCGACTTCTCCTTATGGGGATGTTTTTAATTGTGCTTATTGTGATCGTATTTACAAGAGATACGATAATTTACGGAGACATATGAAGACCGAGCATGAAACAACAACTAACAATGACCAAGATGCAACTTGCAAGAGAAGAAGAGAACCGACCACAGACGAACAACCTACTGGTAAACGTCGGAAGTCAACTAACCAACAAGTATCAAATGATGGAGTGTCGTATTTTACAAACACTCAGATACCGTCAGCTAGCTTTTCGGCGGTTAATAATAACGAATCAGTAGGTAGTCCGTTGCCGATAGTTACAGATACTCAAACAGCATCATCTATTACCTTACTGACCGCAAATGAGGAAATATCACACATGAAATCGACTCAACAGTCAACCTCTAGTGCCTTACCGCGTGACGCACAATCAGCATCTGCATCAGCCTCATCATCATCAGCTAGTGAATGTCTTTCGCTGCGGGTTTTACCCATGGCTGTTAAAAACATTTATATTGAAAATTGGAACACGCTTAGATCACACAGACGGTGTGGTCGTTATTTGTCTGAATGGACTTTTTTTAACCAACCGGATTCTCATGCCACCATTGACTGGGGTTCCCGTTTATTCCCGATCTTCAACGCCCAAACCTCTCATTTTAAAATTGTCGTCAGCCTGCATACAATATTGAGGCATCGAGAGACACAAGCCCTACGCTTCTACCATGCATGTCCGAATAATTCATCATTGTTCCCTACACCCTTTTTAGTATCCAATAGGTCTGATTTCGAGGCGTTTGTGGCAAAAGTGAATGCTGTAGATTTGTTAAATTCAGTTGGTATAGTTAGGCCAGATACAAAATTCTGTGTTGAATCAATACCCAGTATCACGTTTTATATTTACAAGTTGGCAGAGTTCCCTGTCTGATATTGTTTAGAAACCATAACCAATGCCCTCTGATCATTTGGGTGGTACATGGAGCAAGCTTTAGAAATTGTAACCGAATAGATGTTGTCTACCAATAAAAGCCATGTGAAATGTTTCCAGTTTGTATATTATTATTTTTGTTGTTATTGTTTTATGTTGTGCCTAAACCACTTGACTACCTCTTACGTCATCGCTCACTTTAACCACCGTCGTTTCACTACACGTACTTTCCCTGACAATTTAAGTGGTCACTCGACACTTGACCAGTACTTGACCATTGCTTGACCAGTATTTGAACACGTCATCTACCACTTTATCCACTACCGTTTCACTACACATACTTTCCCCGATAATTTAAGTGGTCACTCGACCACCCCTTGACCACTTGACCGCCCCTTGACCACTACTTGACCACTACTTGACCACCTCTTGATCATCACCATATCACAAGACGCACTCTCCTCTATAATTTAAGTGGTCACTTGACCATGTGACCACTGCTTGACCACGACTTGACCACCACTTGACCACGTCAGCGATCGTTTTAAACACCACCATGTCACTACACGTAACTTCCTCTACAATTTAAGTGGTCACTTGACCACTTGACCACCGCTTGACCACCTCTTGACCACTGCTTGAATACCTCATGATCATCACCATATCATTACAACTACTTTCCACTAAAATTTTCCTCACTTGACCACTGCTTGACCACTAATTTACCACCCTTTAATCATCACCATATCATTACAACTACTTTCCACTAAAATTTTCCTCACTTGACCACTGCTTGACAACTAATTTACCACCTCACGATCATCACCATATCATTACAACTACTTTCCACTAAAATTTCGTCACTTGACCACTACTTGACCACTTGACCACTGCTTGACCACGTCATCGCACATTTTAACCATCACCATATCATTACAACTACTTTCCACTAAAATTTCGTCACTTGACCACTACTTGACCACTTGACCACTGCTTGACCACGTCATCGCACACTTTAACCACCACCACATCACTACACGTACTTTCATCTTTAATTTAAGTGGTTACTCCACCACATGACCACCACTTGACCACCTCTTGACCATTACTTGACCACGTCATCACACACCCTTAACTATAAGCGGTCACTTACTATGTTTTTTTTCCCCTTCTATATATATATATTTTATTAACATTATTATATACCTTCTTTTGATCGTTTGTTTTCTTTATTGCTGTTTCATGTCGTATTTTTTATGTCGTACCTATAATTACTTGACCACGCACGCCACCTATGATGAGTTACTAGACCACGTCACCTCTGATGAGTCACTTGACCCCGCCCACTTAAAATAATCATACCAGGAGTTATCGCCCTTTGAGGAGGAAAATCGATAAATGCTAAAAATAGATTTCAAATTGAGGTGGGAAATCGATAAATGGTTGATTTATATAGTCCTCCTCCTCCTCAAAAATTCGCGTGCTTTAGCCCCACTTACACTACTTATGTAGCACTTCAACACTCTTTTTCTCGTTTCAATAAATATCTTTTTATTGGTCAGTATGTTTTTCATCTTGCAAAAGGCTACCTTCGCAATGGCAATTCTCGTTCTAATCTCTTCAAGGCATCTCCCATCTGATGTTATGACTTCCGAGATAACTGTACCGATTCACGTGTTTAATAATATGCCCATTTACTTGAATATTACATTGCGGTATTTCCTTCTTCCCAGTGACGACCATAATCTGTGTCTTCTTACAATTCAATTTTAACATAAGTTGTTCACGGTGTGCAACAACCGTATCTACTAAATGTTGCAAGTCCTATTCATTGTCTACAATCAGGACTGTATCATCTGCATATCTAACGTTATTGATGTATTGTCCCCCAATGATGATTCCTTCCGTATCTTCTATATTTCTTAAAATATGTTCACTGTACAGGGAAAAAAGATCTGGAGACATTACACCCACCCTGTTTCACACCTCTCTTAAGAGACTGAACATATACGTATACTGCGAAAAAACGTAATTCATACTGTCATAAACACTGTATTTAAACTATTATAGAGACTATACTATTGTGCCAATGACGCTTTATTTATTGTTTCGTAGGCGCTACAGTTTATGTGTAATGTAAAATATATGCACACTGTAATATAAGCTATATTTATATTTTCATATAATATATATTTATGCTGCCATAGATGCTAAGTTGTTACTGTCATATAAATAAATGATATTTACACTGTTACAGAAACTACATTTATTGTTTCATGGAAATTACATTTATAATATCATTGAAACTGCATTTATACTATCGTCGAAACCATATTTATACTGTAATAAAAACCACATTTACGCTGTCATAAAAACCATCTTTACGCTGTTAAAGTAATGACATTTACACTTCAACGCACATTGCTGGTCAACCACAGCCTCTTCTTCTAAGTGCCACATTAACCTTCACTGTTCTTCCATGAACCACACTCAACATGACTGTTCTTCAAAGAACCACACCTCTATGACTGTTCTTCTAGCCCAGTGTAAGGTGTGACATTACCAACGTATTTAAGCTTCCAAAACTTCACGCTGTCCATGAGCTTGTTTTCTTCGATGTTCAAATACTGTAAATTATTAACATGTTTTTTCCATTATATATGAATGATTTAACTGCTACTCGAGGGCCGCAAACATCTACTTCGAGAGTCGAATGCAACCTGGGGCTGTATGTAAACATATCTATTTCACGTTTTCACTGGAATTCAATGAAGTGCCTGGTGTACACAGCAGATCTAATTCTCACTGTAGAATGTTCTGGTCTCATTTTAACCACAAACATAATTCTAGCCTAAAGTACAGCCTCCTACACATGGCATGGTTCAAACGGAAAGCAAATACTCATCTGCAAGTCACTGGGAGGGTTCTGAAACAGTCATCAGAAAATAGGTCGCTGTTTGCATGGTTTACCACTTTTGGACATAGGCCATCCAAGGTAATTGTGTGTCTGTCCGTGGGTTGGTAGAGAACACGTCATATCTAACTACAGTATGAAACAGTTTGGGGAAGAGGCTATTACGTGATATTTCTTTAAAGTATGAGACAGTTTGGGGGAGTGGGGATTACGTCATATTTCCCTAAAGTATGAGGCAGGTTGGGGAAAATATATTATGTCATATCTCCCTAAAGTATGAGACAGGTTGAGGAGAGTAGATTATGTCATATTTCCCTAAAGTATGAGAGAGCTTGGGGAGAGTAGATTATGTCATATATCTCTAAAGAATGAGACAGTTTAGTGGAGAATAGATTATGTCATTATCTCTAAATTATGAGACAGTTTAGTTTAGAGTAGGTAATGTTATAATCTTCCTAACATATGAGACATGTTGAGGAGAGTAGAATATGTTATATCTTCCTAAAGTATGAGATAGATTGAGGAGAGTAGATTATCGCCCTAAAGTATCGCCTTAGTATCGCCCTAAAGTATGAGACAGCTTGGGGAGAGTAGATTATGTCATATCTCCTTAAAGTATGAGACAGCCTGGAGAGGGAGAACACGTCATATCTCCATAAAAAATGAGACAGTCTGGAGAGGGAGAACACGTCATATCTCCCTAAAGTATGAGACAGGTTGGAAATAGGCAAACCTGTGGTTGGGAGAGGTGATGGCATCATTTCGCCTCTGCACAAAGAACGGCTGGTCAGAAGACAACAGATAATGTTATGTCTCTTCAAATAAAGACAATGGGGAGAGACAAAGACAACTCCATGATTATCCAAAGAGGGACGGTGAGGGGAAAATAGATAATGTCGTGACTCCCCAAAGAAAAGATGATGGGGAGAAAATACTTGTCATATTTATGCCCAAAGAAATGACTGCATAGAGAGAATGAATGATGTCAAAATAAAAAGTCATCAAAAATTATATTGAAGCTAGAACAAATCATGTTAGGTCTCATCAAAGAAATTCCCCCAACATGGGGGAGATAGATAAGGTCATGTCTCCAAACAATAAATGACAGGGTTGACTGAAGATCCTGCAGTTTCCCCTCCAAAGCACAATGAGAAGAGACTAATGTCATGTCTTCCCCAAATAAAGGTCAACAAGGAAAGGCAGTATCATGCCATGTCTCCCCATAAAATGGTCAATAAGAAAAGACTAAATCATGTCATGTCTCCCCATAGAAAAGTCAATTAGGGAAGACTATATTATGTCATGACTCCCTCAATGAACGGTCAATAAGGAAAGACTATATCATGTCATGTCTCCCCCATAGAAAGGTCAATAAGGGAAGACTATAACATGTCATGTTTCCCCCTAAGAAAGGTCAATACGGAAAGACTATATAATGCCATGTCTCCCCCAAAGAAAGATCAATAAGGGAAGACTATTTCATGCCATGTCTCCCCATAGAAAAGCCAATAAGAAAAGACTGTATCATACCATGTCTCCCCATAGAAAGATCAATAAGGAAAGATTATATGGTGGCATAACTCCCCCAAAGAAAGGTCAATAAGAAAAGCTATATATATCGTGTCTCCCCCTAAAGAAAGGATAATGAGAAGGTAAAAAGATCATGTCTCATCTCCCCATAAAATGACGACGTGTTGAAAACGTATGTTATATCTCTTTCTCTCCTCCCCCCACCACAGCAAAAAAAAAATTCGTGGGAAGAATATATCATTGTGACATTATGGATCAGTCACACACATTCCCAGTCCACCACATCCATAATAATACTATTAATCTTGAACGGAGACCATCTAGATAGTAGGGTTATTAATAGAATAGAACCTTCCAGAACACGGCGGGGGAGGGCAAACGGTGCCCGCCCACAATTCGATTGGCTAATACGTGGGAGCCCACGCTAACCACTAGGCCAAATTCAAATATCTGGTAGTTTGAGCTCGGTTTCCATCAGGGCAGGATGCATTGTGATGTGGTGATCATAACGCCCTAAAAATATAATGAATATTGTTCTCTGGAATAACAGAGAACAAAGGATGGTGGAGAGGCTTCATATTTTCTCTGGGACACCAAACAGGAGTCCCAGACCCAGAACTAACTCCCTATAAGTGCAATCCAGGGATAATCACAGAAGCAAACAGGCTGATATGCCAGCCTTTATCTTCATGACTATACCCTTGGTCCCAAGTCAACTGAAATTTACTGTGTTGAAACAGGAAATCAGGATTGGTCGACATTGCTAATTCTGTCTTGGAGTACAGTAAACAATGCTTTAATAAAGAAGACCCCTGTCTACAGTTTGTCTCGGTCAGGCTCATGGAAAGTTAAACCTGTGCCCCAATGGAACACCTAGTCATTCTCCTAGAATCCGAAATGCAGGAATTTCTCGGAGGGTTTTTACCTCAGCTCCCCAACCGCTGAAAGTCAATGGGAGAAAAACGGTTCTGAAGAATTCCATTATCAGGATTAATGTGGTCATTATGGTGATCAGTGTTGTGATTATTATATCAGTATCATCTGAGAACTGAGAACAAGTCTCTTGTTGTTAACCCCATTCAAAGAAACCTGGTGAAGTAACTCTTGCAGTGGATTGTTATCTGAGAATATCTTGGAGAATACCCAGCATGGTGCTCACACAGTGATTGTTGGGGAGACTTGAAAAGTAGGTGAAGTCGGACTAGCTAGGTGAGATGCTGCAAAATATTGGACTTTGTTCCTATCTCTGGGTCTCTTCAGCAAGTCATGATTAGCATGTACCGAGAATACATCTCCCATTGTCAGGAGAGTGATATCCTCAAACCATTTGAAGTACCCCAGTTGTCAGCTTCACAGGCAGTCTGGTCAACAGTGAGATTCAGTACCATATCATCACCCCAAATTCTGTTCTCAAGAGGAAATTATCTTGCATGGGACTTATTACAGGAAGTCTGCTACCTGGAGCTTTCCCAACATCAATTACTGATGATAACAGGATGCAAATGATCCAGAACAGTAGTTCTTTCCTTAAGTTTTCCCATAACAAGGATTCTATAATTTTCTCCAATGACAGTGAAGTGATGATAAATACAGTGAATCAGTGGTGTAGAAAGAGATTAGAGGAGAGGAGAGGTGGAGAGTTTGAGATTGAGTATATTGGTGGATTTTCAGAGAATGTACTCATTTTTCCATTTTAACACTCACATTGCATATGATTGTTTATTATTGAAGTGTAATGGGTGTGATGGAGCATGGGTCATTGCTCAACCACTAAGAACAGCTCAATAAAAGATGGTGTTGAGAACAGTGTTTTTAAGTACATGTCTCAGGTGAATGTCTTGTACAGTTGCTGTCAAGTATTGTTCCTGGTGAATGTCTTAAGTTACTGTGGTTGGTTACAGATATTGTGAAAAGTCCTGTATAGATGTTGTCAAGTATCTCTCATGATGTATGTCTTGTGCAATTGTTGGTGTAAACATTTCCATGTGAATGTATGTCCCACTTTTGTCAAGAACCTGTCATGTAGATGTCTTGTTCAACAGATGTTAAGTACAGTATTGTTATAGTTTGTCTGCTAATATTGAATCCTAAGGTCTAATTGGACAACTGACATAGGTCACTTTTGACACAAATACAATAAGGGAAGATCTAATGTGGCGGACGAATAGCACACTGACAACATTATGATGAGTGAATTGGATCCTCAGTTGTACAGGGGCGAATAGTCCAGATCTTCTTTTGGCCTTTGAGGGGACCTTTTTCTTCTTTTATAAATTTCTGTGTGGATACTTGGGAATCTCACAGTGGGGGTTCAGAGCCAGGAAAAATGGTTCTCCAAAAGGGCTATGCGGGAATGATTATCTATCTCATTTGAGAGACCTCTAGACAAAAACGTGCAAAATCATATCCTTTATCTTGTCTATTTATTATACAAGATATATTTCCAGAGAACACTACTAATTAGGTCCTCTGTCTACTCTTAACATGGCACAATCATGCAGTGTCGCTTCAGATAACAGATAGCGAGGAGAGGTTAGACTAATTCGTATCTCCTCAAAGAGAAGATAACTGGGAAGGAGAAGGTCACACTACCCAATGAAGTAATTATCTATTTGAATTAAAGTAATGTCACATCACAAGAGTACATAAATAACGAGCCGCTTGTTACAGGTCATTATTAGCTAGCCAGTGGTTTAGGAACATGGTCTTCCGAATCTGAAAGCTAATCAGGTGAAAGCTAACTTCTGACTGAATTGGGATAACCTAGTTATCATAAATAACACCTCTGTTTAAGATAATCAATATAGCTCTCACAAATAACACTTCTGTCTGAGCTATTCAAACTTTCCGTGGCAAATAACACCTCTGTCTGAGCTAAGTAACACTGGCTGTGGCAAATAACACCTCTGTCTGAATTACGTTGATCTAGCTTTTGAAAATAACACTCGTGTTCAGAATAAATAGTAATACCACAGCAATCCATGGACAAAAACAAGGACGTACACAAGACAGTGAAGATGTTACGAAAACAGTTTACAAACAGGAAACAGAACAATATCTTTATTTGTGCAGGGCATACAGCCAAAGAATGGTTACAGTTGTATTGTAGTTACACAGCCTATAGAAGGATACGAAAGTTGGGCTATGTAAACGTGTTCTCGACACACGAGACTTGTTCATAACCCTCCGGACTACGTTTCACATTTCTAGGCGGATATGATAAGTGTTGAACATGTGGTAGAATACATTCTTCTTCTTCTTCTTCTTCTTCTTCTTCTTCTTCTTCTTCTTCTTCTTCTTCTTCTTCTTCTTCTTCTTCTTCTTCTTCTTCTTCTTCTTCTTCTTCTTCTTCTTCTTCTTCTTCTTCTTCTTCTTCTTCTTCTTCTTCTTCCTTCTGATCCCCCTACTTCTTCCTCTTATTCTTTTAGTTTCCCTTCTCCTTCTTCTAATCATCTTCTACTTCTTCGACTTAGATATAAACGGAATAAAAACAATGGGGTTGAGTGCGACATCCTATAAAGGATATGCAACTAACTTTGTCACATAGGACGATATGAATTGCTTACAAAATTGTTAAGCTAATAATAATAATTATACTTCATTCTGTTCCTGGAATGCTTGGTGGGTCACCAACGATTCTCATTAAACTAATTGTGTCATGGTCGTCACAATTCTTTGCACTAGATCCTTCGGATAGAGCTATAGATTCCAAGAGATCATCTTCATAACCTTCCACTTTTGTTGTCAAGCGTTGTGGGGAGGAATAGTTGATTTTCCAGAGCCCACTGGTGGTACTGGATAGTGTCATTCCATGCGATTGTACAATGACTTTGATGTCAATCAATTTTCTTCTCGGGCATCCTCTTTTTCTCGTGGCTGATCTTCTTTCATGTAGCACCAGTATTGGTAGTTGGTGGTGTTGCATTCTAACGAGATGGCCAAACCATTTAATCTTCTGTCTTTCAATAAATGTGGGACAATGTGTTGATTCCACTGTGTGTCTGATAACATCTTTTCTTACTCAGTCTTGGATAGCTAAATTGGCAGCTCTTCTCAAGCATCTCATCTCACAGGTGTTGCTTTTGCGTAAGTGTTATTTGGATAGTGTCCACGTTTGACATTGGTAACAAATGCAGGTGTGAATATGTTGTTTATTTATCTGTCGTTTTACGGACATGTGTATATTTGGATGTCTGGGGTCACCGTCAAAAGCTCTCATTTACTGCCAGTATAGTACCTTGCTGTGTATGGCAGGGGGGGGGGGGGGGGGGGGGTCTTAGGCCTGAGGAATTAAGGCCGCCTGGCTAGTGCAGTCGCTGCGAACTGTGCAGGTTAGAGGATTCTTTTTTGCCCGCGACAGAAATAAAAACTTCACACCTCACCGAGGATTCGATCCAGGGTCTCTCAAGAAGAATCCAGCATTCAAGCGACTCGGCCATCCTCTCCTCAGTGATGGTTGATATATTAGAGCTCTTGCGTTTTAACATCTGATCTCGATTTCTATGCCCATTCTTCCACATTTTGTGATACTTCATAGATGTTACTTTGTTTACCATTTACTAATGTTCTAAACGTATGTGTTATGTTCTATATTGTTTCTGTACAGAAAAGGCGTATTTATCACTCATTGCCGAGGTGATTCAAGCACTACCAAACTGGGTTAATACATCTTGGAGTCCTCTTTAATTTCTTCAGCTTTATTATTAGTTTTGCGATTTCTGTTGCATGGTCACTTTTGCAATCTCTCATCATCATCATCATCATGCGCCAGGCGAATAAGCTTTTAAGGTCTTGTTTCTCCATTTCGCACGATCACAAGAGTCGTGGATTAGCTCCATATTATTTTCTATTTCACCATACCATGTGGCCAAGTCATCCAGATATTTACTTCTCTGCCTTCCCCTTGTTCTTTTCCCCTCAATCTTGCCACTTGTCACCAAGTTCTCTATTTTATTTCTGTATACAATGTGTCCAAACAATTGTGACTGTCTACGTCTAATGTCTCTAATCAGTTTACGGTTTTCAGTTGCTTCTTGTAGGGCAAACTCTACATGGTCTTGATTTTACTGACACTAGCTTGTTTCAACATCTACTGCTAATTAGGTGACCTGGTAGTTACTGTAGCACATGCTGTTCTCTAACTGACGAGGAAGTTCTTGAACTCATCTTGACGTCGCTTACGTTGAATAGTTAGTTAGTTAGTCGCGGTTCCAACTTCACGCAAAGGGCCGCACCATTGCACTGCGTTCCTGTGCTAGTAGATATCACACAAAATGCTCCTCACTGCGCCATGTGAAAAGTGGAACAGTCAGGAGTCTCACCAAACCAACAGTCAACAAGTATATTATGCATAATGTCGTCGCCAGAATGCCCACACAGAGGTTCGCCACGAAGAATAAAGTTCATCGTGGAAGGAAGCGGCAGTCACTAGAAAACCAGACCCCACACATTACTGCATACGGCAACTCAGTTAGTTCAGCGACTGGTCGGCCGCCATTATTTTGAACATGCAGTTCACGCTGCAAGCAGCCGCGGACAGATGTAAAAACACTCCACACAAAATCCACAGTTCACAGTGTCGCTTCACGCACTCAACTTAGTTGAAGGGTGACGGAACCATGCACTACCAGTCCAACATGAGGAAAATGCGTAAGCAAACCGTAGCCACAAACATAAACACTTCAGAGGCCTTAACAGCTAAACCGCCTAACCGGAAGTTTCTCACGTTCAATAAATTGTGAAAAGACATGATATGCGAGGCATCTGAAGAGAAGGTAATTTGCCACTCCTTTCCTTCTTAGCATTGAAGATTGTGGTCGTTTGACTGTAGATGTTGACTCTATTTTAAAAAATCCCTGCCTATCGTCGTGACAGTTGAAACCGTCACCGAGAACTATTTGTCGGCTGCTCTCAGCTCCATCCACTAACTGCTCGAACGGTTTCACGTCACCTTGACCAAGAGGCTAACCGTGTACTCCGTATTGACCAAGTGTCTCCCTAGGCTAGTGTAAGGCAGGAGGCACCTTACTTCTCCTTAAATAGGATATACGCCTGCCAGGCCACCATTATTGCCTAGGAAATAACAAACAGCCAATATATGCTGAGATTGATTGCGTCGACATTTAAAGGACTTATTGTATTGATCGACACTCATAGAAGTAGATGACTGAGGTGGATAATAATGATGTGACTGTTGTTTCGGAATTACAGAAATGTTTGCTTAATATCGCTACCTCCGTGTTCTACAAGTTATGGAGATCCGTGTTTAGCTCCTGCTGAGCGTGTACTGCAGTTGAATAAAAACACAACATATTTCGGGATGCTCGACGTAAGACAACACAGTGTACATTTGTGTATATTTTTCCTTTCGTTTTTCCTGATCATTATTGTCCTTCCATGTTTTGCTGTCGCCCTGGTTTCGTCACCCAAAGTTGAGTGTTTAGTGCGACTCTATGAGCTGTGAATTTGTTTCGTAATGCCTTTTGTTTGTATCAATGAAAGCTGTTTTGTGAAATGCAGATTTATAAAATGGCGGAAGAGGCATTTGGCGGCATTACTTCGGCTGCCTTATGAGAAAATGCGTGTGCATGCTGCTTGTTTTGTTCCGAAAGATGTCTTTTTCGACACTGAACTGCATATTGACGTGAAGGATGGCTTTTTGTCGATGCTCTAGGATTTGGTCTTGTCGAAGCTACTGTTTCCTTCATGAGTTGACATGGGACAATGATGAGGTTTAGTGGGATTTTCGCTGGCAAAGGAATAAAGCAACTAACGACTACTACAACTTATACTACTACTGTCTCCAACATGGCGGATATACATACCTTGTCGACTTTTAAGCGATTTTTTAAGGATATACATTTGAACGGTTAAAGCCTCTGGATTGTTTATGCTTGTGGCTACGGTTTGCATTCACATTTTCCTCATGTTGAACTGATAGTGTATGGTTCCACCGCCCTGCTATTGAGTTGAGTTGAGTTCAGTTCAGTTCAGTCGCGGTTCCAACATCACAGCAACGGGTCGTCCAGATTATGCTCCCTTCCTGTGCCAGTTAATATCACATAAAGTGTTCCTCACTGCCCCATGTTAAAAGTGGAAAAGACAGGATTCTCGACAAACAACAGCCCGCTCAGACACACTGTGCATAATGCCGCCACCAGAATGTCACCACAAACGTCCTCCACGAAGCATTCATCCTTGATGGAAGTGGTAGTCACTTTCCCAACCAGATGTTCACCTACAAAGTCTCGATGTTTCTAGATGTTGGTGTTCCGTTTCTAGATGTTTTCTAGCCAACCGCGCCATTTTATCTCCAAAATGCAGTTCACGCAACAAAACAACCTCGGACAGATGTAAACACTTTCACTGTACACAATGCTGTCGCCAGAATGCCACCACAAAGGTCCTCTATGAAACATTGCAGTTCATCTTTTATGGAAGCGGCAGTCACTACCCTAACCAGATGTTAGCCTACAAAGTTGCACACACATATACTGAGTTGAGTGCATGGAGCGACACTGTGAGCTGTTAATGTCGAGTGGAATGTTTTTTACATCTATCCGCGGTTGTTTGTAGCGTTAATTGCATGTTCGGGATTATAGCGGCCGGCCTGTCGCTGGATTGACTGGATTGCCTTATGTAGTAATGTGTATTTTTCGTGGAGTACTTTTGTGTTGTCATTCTGGCGACGGCATTATGTTCGGGCTGTTGGTTTGTCGAGACTCCTGTTTCTTCCACTTTTCATATGGAGCAACGAGCAGCATTTTGTGTGATTTTCACTGGCGCAGAAATGGAACATAATGGGGACAACCCGTTACCGTGAAGTTGGAACCGCGCCTAATGAATAATGACTAATGTCTCTGTTGTATTCTCTTCCTGATATCGTTTTGACTGTCACCTTGTCGCCTTTATAGACAACAGTTTGTAAAATGGATGTATACCTCTCCATAGAACTAAACCTGGGCTGAATTTAGATGCGTGTGTTGCCCATGCAGCATGATCACTCTCTCGGCCTGCCTAGTTTACTCTAGAGGAAAGGTACAAAATATCGTGTGGAAAAAGACAAGCTGCAGACACTGGCGGATCAGCATAGCAATGCTCTAACCCGACCGTCTGTCGGAGCTTCAATTCTAGACCATTTGCCGATCAAGGCTTAGGGACTGGTCTGCCCTGCCATGACATTTAATCTTTAAGTTGCATTTCGTCATGGTAAGGCTTGTAGCCTCCCTAATGTGATGACCAGAACTGCTTCTCTTTTGTGAGGCGTTTGATGTTACCTGATATTGATGCTGTTGCTGCTAGATTTATTGATTGTTAATGGAACACCTAGATTCGTTGAATTTCGAGTCTCGCCAACACTTGCCTTGGCAGGGCTGGGCCAAATCATTTCGGGGGCCTGACACGTCCCGCTGGCCTGATGTTCCCAACCCATGCTTTACAAGATCATAAAACACAATATCACACGTATACAATTCAACAAAAAAGTTTTGTGTGCCTGTGCCTTTTTATGTAAGCTAATTTCGGACAATGAGCAATGAAACACTGAAGTACCCGCATGCAGTGTAAAATCCTGAAAATTATGATAATTTACCTTTCCTTTATGGATACGACTTCCGTTGTCGAATGCACAGTGAGGGGAGACATCAGATGGGTCTATTTATAGACGATCGGAATTGATCATGATAAGGGAAACACATAAAAGCTAAGATTTCTAGTGTTAAGTTAAAGCGACGAGATGTACGATCATGGGTGTTTTAACATAGTACCCGGGGTGGATGAGTGGTTTGGTTGGGATTCCTTTTTTTGTGTACCCATGTGTGTATACACTTTGACACGGGCCTTTAATATTTATTGGCTATTTTATTGTTACTTTATACTTCGTAACGTTTTTTATTTCTTATTTGCATATCCGCCGGCTGTGTGGCGAAGGTGTTACGGAGGCATTTCGTAATCCAGCATTGCGTTCGAAACAAAGCTGCCGGAGATTTGATGGCAGACCGCCGTAAGTGGATATTCATACAATGGTATGTGTGCCGGTCGTTCAGAAAGCAACGGCAAACTAATGAACATAAACTTGCGAATAAATCACAAACAACCAAAACATGTTGGGGTTGACTGCGAAGTCTTGTAAAGGATATACAACTAACTTCTGCATATATATTATATATTAGCTATTTATCTTTCACTTTCATTTGGCTTTTTCTTTAGTTATCAATGTTTCTATTAACCAAACAAAGAAAATTGAAATATTTTGGTCACGTGAAACGTCATGACAGTGTGGAGAGAACAATAATGGAGGGGTAAATGCCCGGGAAAAGTGAAAGAGGAAGGCCAAAGAGAAGATGGGTGCAGGATGTGGCGGATGATGTCCAGATGTGTGTATCGGACTCGGGACATCTTGCTTATGATCGAGAAGTTTTCTGGAAGGTTGTTATGGGAGCCAGGTTCTACAAAGGATATGCAGCTGAATGAATGATCCATTATCTGTTCTCGTTTTCATTTCATTTCTCTTCTCGTCTTCCGTTTGCAATGTTTGTATTCCCGGAGTAGCAAGCGTCTTAAAAGAAGTACCATTTATGCCATTCTTTTATGTGTATATTTCAATCGATTTTGTTCTTGTTATTCCGTTTATAAAGACTTCGATTCGCCTTTGTCTTGTATATATTTCTTCCGCTGAGCTTCGTCGTAATTTATTGTCCTTATTTTTCCTTTCCCTAAAGACTGTTTAGAGGTGTTAATCGGGGAACCCCTTGAGGCCATTAAGACAATTAATTAATACATTCGCATGCATTGTTTGGCACTCATAGAAGTAGAAGAAAGAAGTAGGCATTAGAAGACACATTAGATAACATACAATTTGAAATCTATAATCACTTGCTGTCATTATTTGGAAGTGACGGGTTCGAATCCCTATGGGTTATTATAGCTTTCAACGTTTATGTTGTCTAGTGAGCCCTCTTTCTTCTACTTCTAAGAGCGTCACACAATACATTCGAGTTTATGTATGATCTGTTTAGATCTTTGCCTCGCGTATCCTCAAGTGAATGGAATTGAAGCGCGAACACGAGAACGCGCCGCTGACATCCTGTTTTTTTTAAATTTAAATTTGTTTATGATCTCTAGACAGAAGAGAGGGAATCATGATCACACGCCATGCTGATACGCGTGGGCGGTCACGGTTCGCCGTCTCACACAATCACCAGATTCTTGAATCACTTCTGTGTCGTGTTCCCATTATGTCATGTGGCCATCTCATCCTGGTATTTATCTGTCTACCTTCCTCTTGTTCTTTTTCCATCAGGTTTGCCTGTTGTGACTAAGTTTGTGTGTGCGTGCGTGCGTGCGTGCGTGCGTGCGTGCGTGCGTGCGTGCGTGCGTGCGTGCGTGCGTGCGTGCGTGCGTGCGTGCGTGCGTGCGTGCGTGCGTGCGTGTGTGTGTGTGTGTGTGTGTGTGTGTGTGTGTGTGTGTGTGTGTGTGTGTGTGTGTGTATTTTTCTCTTCATAACGTGCAGAAACGAAGCGGTAATCAACGCAGTTCTCAATCCCTCATCCCGCTTTCGAAATCATTCGCAGGTGATTTGGAAATAGATCGCTTTGTGTTGATATTTAACAATGGTATGAGCTTCGTTAGTCCAGCAAGCAATGGCAAACTGCTGAACGCAAAATTACATTGTAAATCACCAACAGCCAAAACTGCTGGGGTTGACTGCGACCTCATGTAAAGGACATGCAGCTAACTAATCTCTCAAAACAATGGTGACTGTCTACTTCTGATTTCGATACTCAATTTACGACTTTCATTGTTTCCTGTACGTCTGTCCCATTCCTGGTTTCAGTCGGTTGATGGTATTTTTTTGCAGTTGACCAAGAAACCACATTTCTGCTGCCGTTAGTTGTTTTATCCTTATATGCTTTTTGTCCATATTTCAGTTTAGTTTAGTTTCGTCGACAGATCAACATCACGGCACACGGGTTTAACCCATAAGTGCTCTGTTCTACTCCTAACTCAAGCACGTTTTAATATAAGAGGATCGATTTAGTTGCACCGGGTTTACCCCAAATGGATCGGACTCTTTCCGCAGCACATTCTGTCAAAATTGCGGCATAAAGCACGAACTAGGTAGCTCCAGCGACGACCCATAGAAGTCTTCGAGAAAATTGCACTCATGGACAGAACGAAGTGGCCCGGAATCGAACCCACAACCTTCAGAAAGCGAGTTAACCGGATAACCACAACATCATGGAGCCCTCCTGTCAAAGCAAGACATGGAATAATAACGGTCAAATCAACGGTCAAATCAACGGTCAAGAATATAAAACAGGTCCGCACACCGAAACAGCAACGTTACGAATTAAGACCTTGCCCGATCTATTGTTACAGTTACATCATTCATGTTATAATGTTTTTTCTTTTTTTTGTTCTCTGTATGTGAATGTAACATGCACAATTAATATAACTGGTGTAAGAAAGATAATTGGAAGGGCTGAATGGGAGACAGGCCTGCGTGCCCAATTAGTGATACTTTGAAGATAAAGTTCGTTTGTTGTTTCTTTCATTCTTCTCTCAGAGTTTAAACCCATTTGGGACATGGATCCTCAACCAACTCACTCAACTCCGCCCTCCTATCCTTAGCTATCTCATGCAGCTTCGTCCATGTCCTCCCAATATTTAGTGTTGTCTATATTGCTCGTCTCCGTGGGCTCTTAGGTTTTCCTCTGTTTCTTTTGCCCTGCTGATTCCAACGGCTTGTCTAGCTCTATTACTCTCAGGCTTCTCACCGTGCGTCCTAGCCGGCGCTCTGGGCGTTTCTTTACCACTTTGTTCACTGGTATTTGTCTATTCTCTCCATGGGCTCTACATTAGTTCACTGGTATTTGTATAATTCTCTCCATGGGCTCTACATTAGTTCACTGGTATTTGTATAATTCTCTCAATAGGCTCTACATTAGTTCACTGGTATCTGTATAATTCTCTCCATGGGCTCTACATTAGTTCACTGGTATCTGTATAATTCTCTCAATAGGCTCTACATTAGGTCACTGGTATTTGTATAATTCTCTCCATGGGCTCCACATTAGTTCACTGGTTTCTGTATAATTCTCTCCATGGGCTCTACATTAGATCATTGGTATTTGCATAATTCTCTCCATGGGCTCCACATTAGTTCACTGGTATTTGTTTATTCTCTCCATGGGCTCTACATTAGTTCACTGGTTTCTGTATAATTCTCTCCATGGGCTCTACATTAGATCACTGGTATTTGCATAATTCTCTCCATGGGCTCTACATTAGTTCACTGGTATCTGTATAATTCTCTCCATGGGCTCTACATTAGTTCACTGGTATTTGTATAATTCTCTCCATGGGCTCTACATTAGTTCACTGGTATTTGTATAATTCTCTCAATAGGCTCTACATTAGTTCACTGGTATTAGTATATTCTCTCCATGAGCTCAACATTAGTTCACTGGTATTAGTATATTCTCTCCATGAGCTCAACATTAGTTCACTGGTATTAGTATATTCTCTCCATGAGCTCAACATTAGTTCACTGGTGTTTGTCTAGTTCTCTGCATGAGCTGCACATTGGTGATTCTGCTGCACGGTTTTAATCAGTTACTCGACATTACTGTACTGTGCGAAGTAGCCACATTAGCGTTGTGACGAAGATGGAGAAGAAGAAAGAAAGAAAGAAAGAAAGAAAGAAAGAAAGAAAGAATGAAAGATTAGCATCTAGAACAATGAATCAATGAGGTAGTTGATGTGAAGGTCCATTATTACCATCCCATGACTTGTCTATGCAAGCTCTCGTTCCCATAATTTTTTCACAATTTCTCGTCACCATAATCAAGGTGTCTGACCTCCTTTAACCTCGTGTGCAAATAATTGTTTATCCTGAAACTATCCACGCTGCGGTCTTCCTTTGTTTCGCTTCCTCTGCAACCTCCTTCCATAATTACCTATTCTAGACATCTATGTTTTCAACCACGTCCAAATTATTCAATGTTCCAAACTTATCTCATCTCATCTCATATTGTTCCTCGTATACCTTGCGGTGTCGAGGTGAAGTATAAACAGCGGGAGAGTGCCCGCTTATGGGCGTCATGTATTGATATTCCCTCCGTCCACGTTACGTGATCGGCCTCTTCCTCTGCTTCTATCTGTTCTGTACATCATTGCTTGTTGTGGTATACATGTATCTGACAATATTGATTTCTTATCGGATACATTTGCTTGTGCTCATTTTCGCCCGACGAATTTTAATACTTCAATGAAGGTCACATAGCCGTAAATCCCATGCAAATGTACCCATAAACTTGAGGCTTGCACAAAGGAGCATGACAATGGAAGCCAGCTACTGAATGTCGTCAGAATACAATATAGGGCAACTATTAATCTGCTCCGCGTGTTGCCACACTGCATGTATCGTGTCTGAACTCCCGACATCCTTCATGTCAGTGGCTGTGTTTAAGCATATTACTGCCTGATACAAGAGCTTTACAATCTGGAAGAGGTTGCACAACTGTTTATAGCTGGTCTTTTAGTAATATTCCGGATCTGCCTCGAATTCCTGCGGACAATATACGATATATATATATATAGTTATATTTTTGTTTTT
The DNA here is from genome assembly GCA_014155875.1 of Cepaea nemoralis. Classification (NCBI taxonomy): domain Eukaryota; kingdom Metazoa; phylum Mollusca; class Gastropoda; order Stylommatophora; family Helicidae; genus Cepaea; species Cepaea nemoralis. The sequence goes on from JACEFZ010025340.1 coordinate 152,931, forward strand.
CAAATTAAGTGTGCCTCAGGTGTTACGTTTCTGTATTAAACATGTCCCACAACAGCAGTCTGCTATGGTCTGTGATGTAATAGCGCCTTCTTTCTTTCTTTCTTTCTTTCTTTCTTTCTTTCTCTTTCTTTCGTTCTTTCTTTCTCTTTCTTTCTTTCTTTCTTTCTTTCTTCGTCTCCTCTTTTTCTTTATTTATGTCTAGTTCTTTTTCTTCTCCGTCTTCTTAGCCTGAATCTATTTACTTCTCCTCCTCCATCACAACTTCCAACACTATCTCTACCACCGCATACTCTATGTGTCCTTTGATCTTTCTCTGTATCTCCCTCCACAGTTCAAGATTTCAAATGTGAATCTGTCAATAGTAAATCAAACAGAAAGTGACTCATGCAAGTTCAAGGGAAGGTCACCAACACAACTGTCTCAGCAAGGATATAAACCCACAATTTACGTCTGACAAGCTGTCTTATCGTATTCTCGCCAATTGCTAGTATACCGCCCAACAGAACATAAAACTTCTCGCAGTTAATTAGAAAATGTCCTGATTATATTATCTTTCGATTTCTGTATTGTTGCTGTGCAGTTCGTCTTGGGTAATTTGTTTTTTACTTGACAGTTGGTGTCGTGAACAGTTAAAGGCACCATACCTTGCCTTCTTGACAGACGATAGGTTGTTACGTTGTTGTTGTTTTTTCCAGAAAATAAAAGGCATAATACCTACAACACATAGCGGTAGACCAGGGATGGAGTTTTAACTCTCCATATCACAAAGTCTGGGCTGAATTGTAGAGACCATGTATTGCTCATGCAATATGATTCTTTTCTCTTGGCCTGCCTAGTTTACTCCAGAAGAAAGGTAACACCAATACATCTGGAACAAGACAAGGCACATAACCTGCCGGATCGACAAAGTAATGCTCTGACTGTCCGTCTATTGGCGTTTCGATCCTAAACGGGTTGGAGACTAAGGATTAGGGCCTGGTCTGCACTGCCATGACATTTTATCTTTAGGTTGCATTTCCTCGCAACAACGCAACATCAAATTCAGCTAACCATCCTACTAGCCAACCACCCAACCACTCAACCAACCATCCAACCAACCAACCTACCACCCAAACAACCACCCAGTCGTCCAACGAAGCACCCAACCAACCACGTAACAAATCGCCCAATCAACCACCCAACCAACATCTTTCTGTTATCTTTCAAACCCATCATTTAGCGTGTTTCCAAACAGCAATCTACAGATTGTTCCCTTTAATGCATACATCTGTGGAACAAAGAACTCACCTTCCATGCATCTTGATTCATGTTGGGAAAGCATTCATTCAAACCAAGTCACAACTTTTCCATTGTTGTTGTCTGCACTTGGTAAAGAACTTGTTTAATACACACCGGAAGCGTGCCCTCGTTTCACAAAAGGATTCTTTCATTGCGATCCAGAACGCCACTAGCAATGCTACTTTAAGTACACTGTAAACAGTGTACTGGCAAGAAGATCGTGTGCCTGTGGGACCAGATGGAGAAAGCCGTGGAGCAGACTACGAACCCGTATGTGTAGAGAAAGATATGGCGGGAGATCGGCAGTGGCTCTTGGAGAATTTCCAAACTGAGAGGGAAGACCAGGAGAACTTTCAATCAGATGGCAGTTTAAACTATTAGCAGTATGACTCTTCGCTGAATGTTGAACGAGGGGACGGAGCGCATGTGAAAATGTCCTGAGTGCAGTGAGGTAGTTTCTTAGCTTAACTCATGTCAACTCAACTCAACTGTACTGGCACCTTGCCGTCTTCACAGACGACAGTGTTCTACATGGTGCTTTACAAAAGTCATAAAAACTACACCCAGACCATGGATGGAGTTATCTCTCCATAGCACAAAGCCTGGGCTGAATTGTAGAGACTACATGTTGTCCATGCAGCATGATCCCTCTCTCGGCTTGTCTTATGCCATGCAGATAGTCATGTGAAATTTAGAGTCATATGCATTTGAGAAATTGATATTAAGTTCGGAGAATGATATAAAGTTAAGAAAGTCATATACAATTCAGAGTCATATAAAGTTGAGAGAATGGTATGAAGTTCAGAAAGTCATATAAAGCTCAGAGAATGGTATGAAGTTCAGAAAGTCATATAAAGTTCAGAGAATGGTATAAAGTTCAGAGAGTCATATAAAGTTCAGAGAATGGTATAAAGTTCAGAGAGTCATATACAGTTCAGAGAATGGTATAAAGTTCAGAGAGTCATATACAGTTCAGAGAATGGTATAAAGTTCAGATATTCATATAAAGTTCAGAGAATGGTATAAAGTTCAGATAGTAAAAAAAGTTCAGAGAGTCATGTAGTACAGAGAGTCATATAATGTTCAGTGAATTATATACAGTTCAAAGAATATTATTAAGTTCAAAGAATCATATAATGTTCAGAGAGCCATATACTGTTCAGAGAGCCATATACTGTTCAGAGAGTCTTATGAAGTTCTGAGATTCATATGAAGTTCAAAGAATCGTATTAAGTTCAGAGACTCATATACAGTTTAGAGAGTCGTTTAGAAACTTAAGAAAGTCATATAAAGTAGATCAGAGGGTCATATAAACTTCAGAAAGTCATATAAAGTTCAGAAAGTCATATGGAGTTCATTGGCTCACAAAGAGTCATATGATGTTCAATTAGTTGCATGAACTTCAAAGAGTCACATAAAGTTCAGCGAGTCACATGCACTTCATAGAGTCATATAAAGTTCAGTAAGTTACATGAACTTCAAAGAGTCATATGAAATTCAGGCAGTTGTACCGATAACCTACATGGTAAATTGTCCCACCATCAGTCAAGTGGTATGCAGATGTAGCAGCTGTTGGTGGCAGATGAGTAGAACAGATGGGAGTCGTTCACGTGACCCAAAGAATAGTAGATCTTGGTGTAAATGAATCTATCTATCTATCTATCTATCTATCTATCTATCTATCTATCTATCTATCTATCTATCTATCTATCTATCTATCTGTCTGTCTGTCTGTCTGTCTGTCTGTCTGTCTGTCTGTCTGTCCTGTCCTTTCGTCCGTCCGCCAACACATTGCCTGTCTGTCTCTCAATGCCTGTCTGCCTGCCTGTCTGTCTGGCTGTCTCTGTTTGTCCTCTATCCATCTACCCATCTATAAATCCAGGATTCCATCCATCCATCCATTTATCCAGCCGGCCGTCTACCCGACCGTCTGTGTGTCAGGATGTTTGCCTATCCGAAACCCGCTCGCCTTTCAGTCTGTCTGGGTGTCTGCCTGCCTATCTGTCTGTTGCTCGGTCCCGCATGAGTCTCTTAGTTGTTCGGTCGTTTGGTTGGTTAATCGGTCTGTTTGACTGTCTCTCTGAACCGTGTCTTTTGTCTCTATTTCTGTCTTTATCTCCCTCTGTTTGTCTCTCCTTCTAACTATACATCTCACTTTCAGAATTTTCTTTTTCTGTCTGTCTGTCTGTCTGACTGTCTGTCTGTCTGTCTGTCTGTCTGTCTGTCTGTCTGTCTGTCAATATATATATATATATATATATATATATATATATATATATATATATATATATATATATATATATATATATATATGAGTGTGTGTGTGTGTGTGTGTGTGTGTGTGTGTGTGTGTGTGTTTCTGTTTCTCTCTATGTCTCTGTTTGTTTTCTCAGTTATTTATTTTCCTAACGTGTCCAAACAAATCTTGTCTGTCTATGGCCAATGTCTCTGATCAGTCTACGGTTTTCATTTGCTTCTTGTAGAACTTGCCCCGCAATCAATTGAATTCATTAATATTTGAGTTGAGTGGAGTGGAATTGAGTGGAGTGGAGTGAGTCAAGAACCGACATCACATCACTCAAGACATTTTCATTCTCGCTTTGCCTCCACCTTCAACAACTAGAGAAGAGTTCCAATACTATCAGTACCATTTACAGCGTGATTATGCGTCCATCTGACCTTTCATCGGTGTACTGACCGTCGGCGAGATTCTAATATTTGCAACCGCTGATCATTTTCATTTTCCCTCTGCCATCCCATTCACTTTCTCTGTTCACCTCTTTCTCTAATGCTCTTAATCTTCTTGTGATCACAACGATTTGGAAAGTCGCTTTTCTAATACAGTGGCCAAATAAATGCCAATTTGGTCTCTATTTACCTGTCTCCCTGGCGAATGGATTAACGACTTTCTCTGTAATCCCGTATATTCTCTATAATCCATGGGTAACGTAGCTGCGCGAGATTCGGTAGCGGATCACTACGCGTTGGTTACTTACGGGCGTATGTGAGCTGGTTGCTCAGAAACCAATGGAAAACTATTGAGCGTAATCTTGCCAAGACATCAACAGCAGCTGAAAAATGCTGGTGTTGACTGCTATGTCCTGTAAAAGATATGCAAGGGAAAAAAATTAGTCTCTGGTTACGGTTAATAATGCCTCATCAGGGCACAGAAGACGGCACTACCTGCTTTCTGTTAGCGGCCAATGTTGGTCAGCGATCACCAAACCCGACACCCCACATTGTGCCATAGGTGCGGCAGGGCAATTTTGAGGGGACATGCCATATACTGGTGCGAGGCCACGAAACCTAAAGGCTAAATATCATGACAGGACAGACCAGACCTAAGCCTTGGCTGGCAACAGGTCTAGGATCGAAGCTCCGATAGGCCGACAGTTAGGGCATTGCTTTCTTGATCTAGCAGCTTCTGCAGCTTGTCTGGTTCCAGACGTATTGGCGTTACCTTTCCTATGGAGTAAACTAGGATGACCGAGTGAGGGATCATGCTACATGGGCAACACATGGTCTCTACAATTTAACCTAGGTTTTGTGTTATGGAGAGGTATATCTCTATCCCTGACCTTAACAGCCGTGAGTTGTAGTTATTATGCATTTCTGTAAAGCACAATGCAACAAACAATCTCCCGACAAGACGGCAATGTACCAGTGACCTGTGCGCACAAGAGACAACTGAAAAGATTCCCAGAAAAAGACACATCTGGGTGTTTTTTAGATCAACTTTGTTCCTACTAGAATTTCTAATCACTTGAATAAATACATTAGTTTGGAGGAGTGGCTGGAAGGTTACGATGTCCGTCTCATATTCTGAGTGTACCGTGTTGGATTTCAATATTCATTCATTCATTCATTCATTCATTCATTCATTCATTCATTCATTCATTCAGTAGCATGTCCTTTGCAGAACCTTGCACCCATAACAACCATCCGAAAAACTTCTCGGTCATAAGCTAGATGTCCTACGTTCGATACACCCATCTGGAGATCATCTTCTCTTTGTCCTTCCTCTTCCTCTCTTCCCAGACATATACCCCTCCATTATTGTTCTCTCCAAACTTTCATCAGGTTTCAAGTGACCAACATATTTCAAGTTTCTTTGTTTTATCGTCTTTAGTAGCCAACCTTCTTCGATATTCAATTCTTGTCGTATTGATGCATTTGTTCTTTTCTGTATCCAAGATATTCTTAGAACCTGTCTGTAACATTTGTATTCAAAGGCATTTATTGCGCTGTTCAGCTTGTTTAGTAAGTGTCCAGGTCTCACAGGCGTATGTTGCAATGGGAAATATGCATGCTCTTAAATATCTAATTTGTTTAGGTCTATCTGTCCCACGCCACAATTGATTAAGGATCTTAGCATAGGTCTAGGATTTCTTTCATGAAATATTGGTATGTAATTATATCACACCCCCCTTGATCTCTTGGGAAGTCATACTCGCGCCATCCTCATGTTCAACAACCAGCGAAGAGTCCTATATTAATGGTACCAGTTGCAAATCTGATTATATATCCGTCTGGCCTGTCCTCGGAGAAATGAGTGTCAGGCAGATCCTCTGGTCACTCCCTGCCGCACCATTCTCTCCAGGCAATGATGGTATATCTGTTCCTCCACACTATACATACGATCCCTAAGGGACCTGACCACATCTGTCGTCCCTTCTTGTACATTCAACTGTAGTCGAGATCCGCATTTTTCAGATCATCATCATCATCATCATCAAGTGCCTTGCCAACAGGCTTGGGTGGATATGGTTCGCCATCCCACACGGTCACCAGATTCTCGAATCAGGCTTGTGTTCTTGTCCCGACCACGCCATGCTGTGAAACTATCAAGGTGTTTATCCCTCTGTCTTCCTCTCATTCTCTTCCCATCAAGTTTGCCCGTTGTCACTAACTTTTCAAGTCCATTTCTTGTCATAACATGTCCAACAAATCTTGACTGTCTACATCTAATTTCTCCAATCAATCTCATTTCAGTCTGAAGGTTACTGTCGGGAAGTGAGCTAAGATGCCTAGCAGTTTCTCATAAGGACGAAAAGCAGGAAACCCGGTGTGCAATTCGTGCATATAAAAATCCCATAACAATTGGAAAGTCAAAGGGTACCACGCCCTGACAAAATTATTAGGAACGTCTAACCTACCAACGGATAGAAAGAACCCGTTGCTTTTGATGGGATATGTCTAGAGAAGGCAAACCTGACAGAAATACAAGCCGAAGTTGGACACATTAACCTTTGAGGTACATAACTGGGTTTGACGCAAACTCCTTCACAAGAGGAGAGAAGAAGAGGAATACATTAACTTTAATGATCTCTTGGAGACAGCCTTTCATGACATATCTCCACGTTGTCGTGACTCCAGTGAAATCAGACACTGATTGACATTTATACACTCCATTGTTGGGCTCTGATTGCTGTCTAGGGCTTCTGAACAGCCAAGACAATAGATAGTTGAGACGCTTGTGCGTAAACATATGCATTCGAAATGAAGTGACTGAACGAATGATTGAAAGAATGAAAGAACGAATGAACTTTATTTTCAATAGGGCACAAATTGGTTTTAATTCAGCCATTGTAATCACCTATCTTTTGCATTCTGTCTCGTTGTATGCTGCAATTTAATCTTACTCACGTTCTATCTTACTCTCCCAATCTTTCTTCCCCTCTCTGTCTTAATCTCTCACTCTCGCTGTTACTCCATCTCTATCTCTCTGTATGTCTAACTGTCAATATGTCTATCTGTCTGTCTATCTGTTTATCTACATGCTTATCTTTATCACGCCTGCTCTTACTCTTAAACTCTCGCTTCCTCCCTTTGCTTACTTTTTCCAATACAGCTAGTGCTCGACTTACGACCATGATCGGTTCCGACAGATGTTATAAAAATATTTAAGTTAAATTATATCATAAATTTCTTTTATTATTGTTATAAATCATAATTTTCGATGTTCATTTTGTGCCATTTGTATCATCTCTACACCATTTTGTTTCTTATTTTTACATCGCCAGGTTTAAGAAAAACACTGCATTAACTGTACATGTATAACTGGTTTAATATTTGCAAAACATACAAAATACAGGTGTGGAAAATATTATAGGAAACATTTTCCCAAACGCAAAAAACATCAATTTGTCATTAACATCAAAATGTATAAACATGTACGAAACATTTTATTGGCCACTGGTGCTTGGCTGCAGATCATTAATGTCGTCATCTAAGGCAGCAGTTGGGGGTACCAGAGTTGGTTTTTTCATAAACATGGTGAGCTTTGTCTGAATTGTATGTTTCTTTTTTTCATCATAAATTTCACGATACGGACGAAACACATCGTGCGCCATCCGTTCAATCCTTGCAAATCGTTCGATGTTTGGGTCCATTGCTTCGAAATGTATAAGAAGTTTATTCAGTAAAGATAAACCTTCTGATAATCCCTTAGTGGTGAACTTTCTTTCCGGCTCATTCTTTTCTTTCTTGGCTTCTCTTCTTACCTCTTCCGCCACTCTTTCTTCTTCCAGTTCGATTAACTCTTCATTTGTAAGTTCTCCGGATTCTTTGTCTAGCAACTCTTCGACATCTTCAATTTCACACTCCATAGAAAGGTCTTTGGCGAGTTTTACTATTTTTTCCCGAATCGTTTCCAGTTCATATTCACTGTCAAATCCATGAAAATAATTAACATAGCGCTTAACACAGTTTTTCCAGATGCCATTCATGCACTTTGTCGTCACATCCTCCAAGGCGTTAGCGATATTCTTGATTCAAATTAAAATGTTGTAGTGTTTCCAAAAATCTCGCAATGTTGGATGATTGCAGACAATGCCGTTCGACTGATAATTGAGGCAGAAATAAATCTGAAATCTAATTTGGCTAGTGATTGTGGTCGTAAAGTCGAATGGTTGTAAGTTGCATAGGTCGTAAGTCTATCAATAACTGTATGTCTATCTGTCTGTCTATCTGTCTGTCTGTCTATATGCTACATGCGGTAAAATATGAGTGGCTGGTGCTTTGCTGCAAGGACAAATTCCTAATCCCGCAGACCGCGTTTCCAACACAGCTTCGGGAGATTTGACAGCAGACCTCATTGCGTTGGTTTTTATAAACTGGTATAAGTGCCGGTCGTTCAGAAAGCAAGGGTAAACTACTGAACGTAAACTCGCCAATAAATCACCAACAGTGAAAAATGCTGGGGTTGGCTGCGACGTCATGTTAAGGATATGCAGTCAACCTAACGTAATATCCTGTCCGCTCTACGGAGATATGACCACTCCTTTCTGTCTTCCATAAAGAAGATCACCCTCAGTTTCCCATCCAACAATAGTTGTCACTTTACTAAATGCCTTTGTGGGCTGTTTACAATTTTCAAACAAGACTCTTTTGAGAAATACTGTCAGCGAACTCCCAATAGATTGGGTATCCTTGAGGAGGCAATACTAACGAGACCAATTGTTTTACGGCTCTGCTGTACAGTCTTGACAATGCAGTGACGGACAGAAACTTAATTAATCGCAAGTGTTTTTATGAATGCGACAATATTTTGATCGTGACTGTGACATATTGTCACCTTCTGGCATGTCACATTGCGAGGGAAAATCAAAGTACGTCGTGTTTAGACATGATCGTCATGTCACATAGATCACACCTGACCTAGATATCCAAGTATTGATTGCTTTTATATTGGTCCTCATATGGCATTGGACACTTAATCACACGGACACAAGTCTGGTCAGATACAAACAGGGGATGTCATACTTATCAGAATGGTTACAGTTCCTTAACTTTCCTCTGTTTCGTCTACTTATTTTTTCTCTTGTTCTTGTTGTTGCTATTGGTGTTGTTGGTGGTGGTGTTGTGTTGTTGCCTTCTGCCTCATCTCCTCCTCCTCGTCCTCACCCTTCTTCCTCTCCTCCTCCTCCTCCTCCTCCTCCTCCTCTTCTTCTTCTTCTTCTTCTTCTTCTTCTTCTTCTTCTTCTTCTTCTTCTTTTTCTTCTTCTTCTTCTTCTTCTTCTTTTTCTTCTTCTTCATCAACATTATAATACTTTACCTAACATCAAACATCCATCACCCTCATCACAAGACTGTATTACTAATTAAACATCAATCGTCAATATGGCACTAAACTGTATCATCAGTATGACAGGACAGTACATCTCGTACATCAATTATCAATATGTTCAGACGCTCTGCTGTGGTGTAAGTGCATTACCACTCATGTCATATCGCCGTCACATGACACGACCCTTGCTATACCTTATCATCTTGTATAAACCATTTCATGGAAACAAAAACAACCACATACAAATGTTCGAGAAAAACTAGGAAGGAAAAGAGAGTTGATAAAAGAAATAAGAAAGATGCAAGTGAAACATTGGGCCGTTTGTAAAGTCTCACCACACATTGTATGTAGAAAAAAAAATTTTAAAATGAAGTACACGGTATCATCAAATATGGCAAGCGAAAAGAGATAGACAACGATACAAGTGGGAAGATAACATCAAGAGATGAACGAACAGTCATGTACAGAGATGTACAGTCAAGGCGAGAGACAATGTTGGAGATCCGTTGCAGCCAACCTTCATTGTGGAAATTGTACCTGATTGATTGGTTGATAAACCACTATTTCGTTTACATCATCTCTTCGGAGGGCGCTGTGGCGAAGTGGTTACGCCTTCTGCCTCTCGCTCCGATGGTATCGGGGTCGATTATTGGCTCCGTCAATCGGTTCATGAGTCTAATTTTCTCGGAGACTCCTGGGGGTCGTCGCTGGAGCTATGGAATTTGTGCTTTGTCAGACGCTTTCGGCAGTTCGCTCTGCAGAATAAGACAGAGCCATAAGGGATAAAACCTGGTGCAATGAAGTAGATCATCTCGCCTGTAACCTCCCCAGAATGTCTTCAAATATGACCAGAGGAAATTACGTCCCCAAAGTGTCTTCAAATATGACCACAGAAAATAACCTCCCCTTAACGTCTTCAGTTACGATCTTCCCTGAATATCTTCTAATAGTCTTCTAAAAACTATACTGGAGGACAAGGTTGAGGGCAAGCGAGCAAGGGGTAGACAACGATACAAGTTGGAAGATAACATCAAGAGATGGACTAACAGCAATCTGACAGAATGTACAATCAGGGTGAGAGACAGACAGTGTTTCAGCCAACCTTCATTGTGGAGACGACACTTGATTGATTGATTGATTGAATGTCTTCAAATATGACCATAGGAAATAACTTTCCCTGAGTGTCTTTAAATATGACCAAGGGAAATAACTTCCCGTTGTACAATGTTATTTCGGTTCCAATTTTCCACAAAACATTTTGGCTACTTCCTTATGATTTTATTGTCTATTCAATATGTGTTCCGATTTCGCCTGAGGCGATTACATTCGGATGTTATTGCTTGCAATCCTTTTAATACGTTATCATATTTAAGCTTTTTGTGAAGTTCGGGAAGTGAATCTCAAGTCACAAAATCCCCAACTTAAATTTGTTTCCACTGAAAGACCAAACTATCGAAGCATAGATGTAAACCTAAATCCTCCACCCCACCCACATCGGCACAGGCAGGAGAAGAGGAAGCAGAAGATGGTGATGATGATGATGATGATGATGATGATGATGATGATGATGATGATGATGATGTAGAAGGAGAAGAATAATGAGAAGAAGGAGGAGGAGAATGACGGCGTTGCTGCATTATGGATAATCCTTAAAAAATATATATCTCTTCCAGAACGAAAAAAAAGAAGATGATGAGGAGGAGGATTCAGAAAGAGAAGGCGATGAAGAAGGTGATGATGATGAAGATAATTATGATAATTATGATGAAGTAGAGGAGAAGGAGAAGAAGAAGCAGTAGAAGAAGGAAGATGCGGGCATCGACGTAATTGCACTATTGACAACCCTTAAAGGCTTCAGTCTCTCCCACCACAAGACAAAAAGTGTGGCTATGGACTTTCTACATTATCTTTCATAGTCTGTTGGGTCATTGAAAATCTAGACACATCAGCTGCCATCATCACAACGAAAGCCGACTACAGTACAAGATGAAGCAAGAGATACAGAGAAAGCTGCAACGACTCACAGAGCATGATGAGCAGGCTGAAGACAGTCATGCTAGAACAGAGTGGTATGTTTCAATTCCATCCATCCATCATGTGCCATGCCGATAAGCGTGGGCGGTCATGTTTCGCCATCTCACTCGATCACCAGAGTCACGGATCAGCTCCGTATTTCTGTCTCGACCATGCCACGTGGCCAAGCCATCCAGGTATTTACTTCGCAGTCTTCCCCTTGGTCTCCTCCCTTCGATCTTGCAAGTTGTAACCAAGTTCTCCAAGTCATTTCTTCTCATAACATGCCCAACAAAATTGACTGTCCCCGTCTAATGTTTCTATTCATTCTACGATCTTCATTTGTTTCCTGAATGACTTGTTCATTGGTCAGCTGGTGCACATTACTACCCCTACGGGGCGAAGCTGCACCTATGGTGCACCCATTTTCGCCGTTCCTCTGATTATCGATGAGATTGCAGTACATAATATTCTTGGCATCTGTAAAGAAGGTAGTTTGCCATTGCTTTCCTTCCTAGCAGTGGTCATACTGATCGATGACAGTAGCTATTGTCTCCCAAAAGAAAAGAGATCCTCTGCCTACCGTCATGAAGCAGGAGACCATAACCTACAACTGTCTGTTGGCTGCTCCTCAACTTCATCCACCACCTGCATCTGTGGCTTCAGGTAACCCTGATCGAGGGGCTAAACTGGTACTCCACCTTGCCCAAGTGTGTCTAGTAGGCTAGCGTGGGAAGGAGTCACCTTACCTCTCCTACTTTGATTATAAATGAAAGAATAAGGAAAATCCGTTGGATCTTTTCCCCAGGACATAATGGTGTGTTGGGAAACGAAAATGCGGACAAACTGGCTGGGACTGCGTCGTTGAGTAGAGTAGTAGTGAGCGGTAAGGCAGATGTGGTGAGAACTCTTTGGGATCGTGTGTATAGTGTGGAAGAATAGGTACATCATCATTGCATTGAGAGGATGGTGTGGCAGGGGGTGACGAGAGGATCTGGCCGACACTCAGTTTTCCTAGGAAAGACCAAAAGAACATATTATTATTATTCTGAAACAGATACAACTACTGACTGAACGTAACACTTGCCTAGTACATCAACAGTAGTTGGAAAACGCTGGTGTTGACTGCAACGTCCCGTAAGGGATACGCAACTTTAAAAAAAAAAACAGATACCAGTAGTATTGGGAATCTACACTGGTTGTTGAAATTGAGAATGAACCACGTATGGGAATGTCTCGAGCGATGTAATGTCGGTTCTTGACTCAACTCAACTCTTAAGACAAATCCCATTATTGAAAATGAAATATTTTGGACGTGTAAACGAACATGAATCTAGGAAAATTAGGCATAACAGAGATAATACGATCACAAGGTGGAAGGATTAAAGTTGTTTGCTATTTTACATTACAGAAGGAAGGGCATCATGCTAGTTGTAGGGAATGTCGAAAGTATGTTGTTGGAGAAACGTTATGTAGAGGACAAGCCAGTCAATGATAAGCCTAGTCGATTGCCGTTGGGAGTAGTAGTAGTAAAATAGCTAGGCGCTTGATAGCCAGAGATCCACGTACTGTAAATGACCTGCTTCATGATATTGTCTTTGATGTAACCTTCTTGAAAACGCCTCATCATTATTATGCGCAACACCGTGTGGTTAAATCAGCGTACCCGACAGCGGTTACCTAAGCGCAAGTCACTACTACAGGTGGAAATATTTACCTAACTGCTAAATCTGTCGCGGGGTTAAACACACATTCGTGCTTACTGCTTCAGTGACTACAGTTTTAGTTGTGGCCTTTCAGTACGGTTTCAGTACTTCACATGTTTCTCAATGTGAATGCACCCAAGTGCTACTTGATGCCTTATATGTGTGCTGTACACTGAATTGGCTGGTTTATGTCATATGTTTATGTTGAGTTACATCATAGTTACATCCAGTCGTATATTTTAAGTTGAATTGCGATTGACAGTACTTGCAAAGATTTGTGATTAGTGATGGTCTCATCATCGCACAGGTTCAAAGGTGCTTCGATTTCTTCCTTAACACCCTTGCCAGCGAGATAAATTGATCGCCACCAGTTCTGTATTCATTAATCAAATGCCTTGTGCTGTTGACAAATGTAGCAACGCACCGTACCCATAACCAAAGAGCCGGCAAGGGAGTGTCTGTCCTCTACGCTACCGTGGAAACGGCTGGCATCCATTTTAATTACCCCCCCCCCCCTTTTTTTCCCCGGACTATGAAGGTTAGCCTACCTCGCAGCCCATGTTAACACAACATGGAGTCATGTGGTGAGAGTATGGAGAAGGCCGCCAGACACTCTGAATGATACGGAAAACATGCCAATGGTCGGGTCTGTGTCTAATGGGAACTTGGTACCTCCATCATGACAACTCACTTGCCGATTCTTGGGATGTGATTCAGACTGGTAATCCACCGTTTGTCAAGCCTGAACAATGCCTTGGAAACCATTGTGTCATGTCAGAAGTTTCCTTGTGTGAATTTACATGGCAATTATATATTACAAACAATGATGCCTCTATTCGCCATACGAGGGGGCTTTAAATGAACACCGGAAAGGTTTCATTTTATTATTTAGGGAATATATTCTGAACAAGTAAATAACATATATATCGTGTTTCGATGTAGTCCCCCCCCCCCCCCCCCCCCCCCCCGGGCCGCATATCCTTTACAGGACATTGCAGTCAACACCAGCATTTTTTCAGCTGCTGTTGATGTCTTGGCAAGTTTTACGTTCAGAAGTTTGCCATTGCTTTCTGAACGACCGGCTCACATACTCCCGTAAGTAACCAACGCGACGCAATCCGCTGCCGAATCTCGCACAGCTGCGTTTCGTACGAGAGTATACGGGATTACGAACAACGTCCTTAACCCCTACGCCTGGGACGATGTAGTTACCCAGAGCTTAAAAAACAGTCGCTTAAAAGTCAACAAGGTTGACTTTATTTGCACCGGGTTTCCATCCCATATGGCTCAGTCTCTTTCCGCGACAAACTGCCTAAAGCGTCGCACAAAGCACGAACTCCGTAGCTCCAGCGACGACCCTCAGGAGTCTCAGAAAAATGCACTCGTGAACCGAAGGACGCTGCCGGAATCGAATCCACGGCATTCGGAGCCTGAGTCAGACGGCTTGACCACTTCGCCACGGAATGTCCCTATCTCGACTGCGTTAATGCAAGTCCTCCAGCTGCGATAAAGTGCTTGGATTTCTGTAGAAAACACTCCTCGTGTCTAACCACTCATGCACCAGCTGCTGTACCTCTTCATCGGACCAAAAAGTTTTGAGACTTCCTACTTCAATTATATACTTGATGAACTGACAGACATGCATCACCATACTGAACCTTCATTCTCTGATGAATTTCTATAGGTTTCATCCCTGCACTGATTAAACGGATAACAGAACACTGCTCCTCTCTTTTTGAATGTCAAAAGTGGGGCGGCCATCTTTAAACTCTCCTTATGAGCTCATAGTATTCGTCAGCACCATGATGTCACATGCCAAACACTCCTAACATCCTTAAGAACACCATTGAGAGGTTGCACGACAATGGCTGGTTGTTGTACTTTCTATCACACTGTTAAAGTTGTCACTTGAAGTCCCCTCCTAGTTATATATATATATATGTACAATAGCAAATTATTATCAACACTAAGTCCATCATCATATTGTTTGTGTTCGCTCACGTTGAACTCCAGCGTAGTCCATACACGTGCTACTGCTTCTAGTAGCACTGGACTGATCTGTGCGTGTGGTTTACCTTTCCTATTACCACTGTCCCATTCCTTCAGAGGAACCAATTCCGACCTCAGAGGTACTTGCAATTTACGTCCTAAAGTCAAGGACGAGACATCAACATTTTAGACTAACTGACCGATGTAGGGGTTGAATCCACTAACTCTGCATCAGCACACCGGATGTCTAAGAAAGAGCGCTTTTATCCACTCAGCAGTGCTGATATCATCATCATATGATATCCAACTGGCGTAGGCGTTCATGACTCTCCACAGATACCGGTCCTTGGTGTTCTTGATCATCTCTGCCCATACCACAGTCGCAGTCCATCCAGCATCATTTCTCCCTGTCGACTCTTGCCGCTTCTATGGCGAAGCTGTCCTATCTCCCAGCCCACATTTACGTCATAGGGTTGGTTTGCGAGGAAGCACTGTCATGGACTCTCGAATAACTTATTGAGTCCTATAGCGTTCTTCTATGAAATACACACCTAGTAACACTCGGCGTTGTAAATGTATGTATATGTGACGAAATCACGCTGTCAGAGGTCTTTAGTTCTTGGTGAAAGAGAAATGTAGTCTTGTGACAGATACCACGACCGAGGCGTGATGTGTTTGCATGTGATATATTCTAGGCCAAGATATACTAATACTACATGACAACAGTTGGGTATGTGTGACTCCTACGAACAAGTGAGACACACTATAGACAGACACAGTGTACATACCTCACAACGAACGCAAGTCTGGCAAACGGAAACCACAGTGGACATATAGCAATGATAATAATAACGTAACAATAAGATACAAATAAGCTGCACCCTAACACAACGAATCAACGTTTCGATCTTGCTGGATTTCTTCAGGAGCACCACAAACAGATCTACAGACAAATATGACATTTGAAAATGTCATTAAAAATGAAAACGTAAACAGAACAAGTATTGGTATCAAATGTTTGACCAGAGGTCAGCGTGGCCGAATGAATAAGATCGCTCGCTCTTAGCCTTCCAGTGTGCTGGTGCTCAGGTAGCGGGTTCAACCCCTACACCGGTCAGTTGGACTAAACTGTTGACTTCTCCTCCTTGACTTTCGAACGCAAATTACAAGTACCTCTGAAGATGGGATGGGTTCGCCTGATAGCGAGGGACACATTAGTAATAAGAAAAAGCTAACGGTTTTGACTTGTTTATTGTAGGACCAGAAGATCTGGCCGACACTTAATACTCCGATGAAAGGCCAGGCAGCTACATAACCAGACTGTAGCTGGTACCATTAGTTTTGGGACTCTTCGCTGGTTGTTGAATATGAGGACAGACCGCGTTTGAGAATGTCCATAAAGCTGTGAAATCGGTTCTTGACTCTAGTTAACTCTTATTGGACTGAATAATTTGGTATTTTTATCCCTCCAAAAATTTTGCATCTTCCTCAGAAACAATACTTTCACTGCTAATAGATGTTTCTCAGCTTGTCTACTTACTGTCCATATTTCGCATACATACAACGGTATAGGCTCTATATAGAACTTCAACAATCTATTTTTCATTGCACCTGATCGTATTTATAGGTCAGTATGGTTAAAATCTATTTTTCATTGCAACTGATCGTATTTTATAGGTCAGTATGGTATCTGTCACAAAATAAAACCTTGCGTTTAACCAGTTGATTATTATAGAGGCTTTCTGATTAAACGGACTATCTGCCAGCGACAACTATTTTACTTACAGAGAAAAACAAATCGGATGTCAAAATCGCAGGACAATATTAGTAGCGGCACGTGTTTACACCTGGTGGACAGAATGGGAACATTCGGAAGTGGGTGAGCTGAATCATACATCGCTTTGACAGTTTATAAACAGGTGGATTGAAAGCGGAAGTACTCAGCTCGGAAGAAAACAGTCCGTCTGTCAATTTATAGTTTCCGGACAGCAAGAAGATTGGCAGCTTGTTGGGGAAAACTGTTGTTGGGATCATACAGTAACTCGTTAGTTTGTTGGGGGAGTCAAAACAAGTGATGACAACTTTGACAGTGACTAAGCCAGGGAAAATGGATTCTTGACAATGGATGATATGCCCAAATAACACCTGCAGGACATCAATACCGTCACGTGACCAATTTTAGGTTTTGCCAAAAACCATGATTGGAGATGGGGAGTTGAACTAAAACCGTGGATTATGATGGACGTGTTTGTGGGAGAGCTCTACAGTGTTAGATTAATTTAATATTAACTAGCATGTGTCGTTATGGCAAAGTGTAGTAGCCATCCCGGAATGAGGCGGTTTTGCCTAAGGTAGAACCTATTATAATTAGTTCTAATTAATATAGGCTGTAGCCTTGTTAAAACTAAAGTGTGATGATTAGCACTGGTAGTGGAAAACTAGCTAGAGTAGGGAAGTGATACTTGGCTCTGTTAGTTGAAAATAGATTAGTGAAGTGTTGATAAGCTTTACTAGTTGAGAATTGAGTAATGAGGGATAATTGGGATATTCCAGTAGGTGTCCCTGGTGGGCGGGGTTCCGCATTCTGTTTGTTGATTTTTTTTTCTTGTCTTGGCCTGATGATAACCTAATGGGTTGAGTCATCTGTCCCTGACAGAGTAGGATCACTGTATTTTCTGAGCGAGGCCGATGGCCACGATCATCTAATAGAGATCAGTGACGGGGAGGCTATCACCAGTTGTATGATTTATTTTACAGGTTTCCTCTGGTTGGAATGAAGAACCCGGAACCAATAAAAATCCGATCCCGGATAAATTATGATGTAGAGAGATGGGCCAGCAACTTTCGCAACGGAAGAAGCTGATAAACATTGCTCGGTGGAGCTAATGGTATAAGTATCCTACATGAGTGCATACCAATCGTTAACACACCTGAAGTGATGGATGTTCAGCCCATGTGGAACTAGATCAGTAGGAACTGATGTTCACATTAGATGAAACCAAACATTGAAGTGTAGTTGTTCCACGTATCAAGGAAATCAGAACTTTCAGACTATATCTAGTGAATAAAGCAAGCCAATTTTGCCCAAGATACATTGACTGGTTAAGAGTGAAAATACAGAACATTTCGCAAGAAGAAAACGATATGTTTCTGAGACAGTGTTCCATTATTTTTCTCTGTGCAGGAATTATGAGATCTTAGATTTCTATAAACTGATAGGAACCGTGGTGTTAGGAACAATAATAGTATTTTCCACGGATTATATATTTACATGGGATTCAGATCTCATTTTCATCAGAGCTCCTGGAGGAGGACATGTCTGGAGAGAGGGATACGACTTCGGTGAGGTCTATTGTACTGACTCGTGTGATGTCGTGTAATCCTTGCCATGATGTGTGCACTATGATCCTGAACTTTGAAGGCTGACATATACATTTATGTTATAATACACGACACACATTTTCTTCGCATACACGTCTCATATACGTTACACTTTTCTTTTAATAAATTAATCTTTATTAATTTTTAGAAGCAAGAGTTGTTGAGTATGTTGCGTTGGGGAAGTATGAGAGGGGGCATAGTACGACAGTGAGAGAGTGATAGGAAAAGGTGTCCATGGGCTGATGGAGTGTGTTGGACGGAAGCTGGTGGATTCTCCAGGATATTGATAGGAAAGAATAATATTATAATGTGGGTGTTGACTCTCCTCACTCCAGGGACGACACTTTAAAGGAGGACACGACATTATTGGGGGCTCGATAACGGGATCTTTGGACAGCGGGATCTCTCGATAACGGGATCTTTGGACAGCGGGATCTCTCGTAAACGGAATCCTTGGACAGCGGGATCTCTCGTAAACGATCCTGGACAGGAATCTTTGGACAGTGGGATCTTCTGACAACGGGGTCTTTTGACACGGGATCCTTAGTTATAAGAGGGAGATATCATATTGGAGAATCCAGCTAGAGTGAATGTGGATAGGGGTTAGGACTAATATCTTACCTGTTCACACTTCACACGTCTGCATAGGTCTGTGGTCCTGATTCTACTCTTGTCACTGAGTGAATGTGCTGTGTGTGGTAATATCTAGATTTATAGTACTTGTTCATATATCTGTATAGTAATTTGCAGTTATATTGTACTCGACCTGCTAGCTTACCTCTCTGTATAATGGCCACCCCTAAACTAACCACGTTAGAATTAAGGCAAAGGGGGAAGACATGGGATTGTCGGGTCTGCTCTAACGGATTACATACAGGAAGTGGAGAGAGAGTATCGTCAAGCAGAAAGGGAAGATCGAAAGGCCGAGTTGGAATTGAGAAGGATGGAGTTGGAACAAGCAGCTAAGAAATTGGAAGCTGAGCAAGCAGCTAAGAAATTGGAAGCTGAGCAAGCAGCTAAGAAATTTGAAGCTGAGCAAGCAGCTAAGAAATTTGAAGCTGAGCAAGCAGCTAGGAAACGGGAAGCGGAGCAGGAAGGCTCAGAAAAGGGAGCACGAGTACCGGATGAGGGAACTCGAGTTGAAGAGTCAATCTAATGGAGAAACTGAGGGAGCAGTTGGAGGTTCCTCCATCCCAGGCTCAACACCAGTAGGTGGACATGGGTACCATGCTATGAAGTTTCCTTTAGCGGTCTACGAGGAGGACAAAGAGAAGATTGACCAGTACCTTCAACGCTTCGAGGCTATGTCAGTTGCTATGGGTCTGGAGCGTAACAAATGGAATCTCAAGCTATCCCAGGGATTACGCGGGACAGGCTACGAGGTTTATTCTCGCCTGCCACCAGGACATGAGAACAATTATGACGAATTAAAGACGGCTCTGCTGAAACGATTCGAGGTTACGTCACATACCTACCGGAAAAAATTTCGAGCAGCGAAACGAGAACCGGGGGAGTTGTTTGCCGCCTACAGTTTGCGTCTAACATCTTATCTCCATAAGTGAATGGATTTGGCTGGGTTCGCACATGACTATGAGAGTCTGGAAGAGCTCATGGTGGTCGACCAGCTGAAGAAGCAAATGTCTAAACCTCTCAGGACGTTCCTGGGAGAACAAGGAGCGGAACGTATTGACCTCGTGACTAAATTAGCAGAACGGTTCGTCGAGGTACATGGGGAGGCAGGGGAAAACCTTTCCACCAACACCAAAAGTCAAGAGAAACATGATAAGAAGAAAGCCAAAAACTCAGGAACCAAAAAGTGGGAACCTTATGTGCAAAAATCAGAGGATAGTTCAGAGAAGAAGAAGGAGGGAAGCAAGAGCACTTCAAGCTCTACACCAAAACGACCGTGGTCGGAGAAGTGGTGTTCAATTTGTAAGTCACCCTCTCACAATACGAGGGACTGCAAATCGAAGGCTAAGAACCCTCACTTCGCAGCATGTCAAGTGACTTCCAAGGAGGTTGTCACGGAAAATGCCAAGGTCAACAAGGAAGCTCGCCACCAGGAGAGCTCACTCAAGTCCGGCACTAGAAAATCTAGGACAGGGAAATGGTGCAACCAATGCAAGTCGAATACGCACAATGCTATTGACTGCAGGGGAAAGTCAGGAGACACTCAATTCGTCGTGTGCCCCGGGAAACCTAAGGTGGAGCCCACCGAACAGGTCGAGGCCGAGGAAGAGACTCCAGACCAGGAAAAACCACCTGTAGTGGAATTGGTAGAGGTTAACGGTCGTCAAGTGGAGTGTTTATACGACACAGGACTGGACGGGGAGGCCGTGATTTCTGCGGATCTGGTACATCCAGAACAATTCACAGGTGAAACCATGGAGATACAGCCTGCACAGAAGAGTGCTGTAGTCATGAAGTTGCCCATTGCTAATGTGGAGATTCGGTCAAGGTACGTCACCGGCACCATCAAGGCCGCTGTATTGACCGATCCCATTTTTCCAGTAATCCTAGGTTGCCGGTATGTCTTTCTGGGAATGCCCAGGGAGCCAATCCATATGGGAGCAATGCAGACTCGCTCTCAGACGAAAACGGAAGAGGCAGACGCAATTGTGACTAACCCAATGCCGGGGGAGCTACGAACTGCCCAGAGTGAGGATGATACTTTACGTCCTTGCTACAGAAAGCTGCAGAAAAGTGCTGATCCACCAGGACGGGGGCAGTACTACATGAAGAATAGGATACTCTACAGGAGAGCAGGAAGGGGAGACAACCTATACGGTCAGTTGGTCGTCCCGAAAGCTCACCGGTCCCAGATTCTTCATATGGGGCATACCATCTCCTTTAGTGGACACATGGGTATTGCCGCCACCATGCAGCGGATTTCCTGCCATTACTATTGGCCGGGAATGACAGATGATGTGCGTCGGTATGTGAAGTCATGCCCTGAGTGCCAGAGGGTGGCACCGAAACACTGGACAGCACCGGTGGTGTTGGGTGAGATGCCCATCATGAACTCTCCTTTCGAGAGGGTAGCCATCGATATCGTGGGTCCACTTCCCAGGACTAGGAAGAGGAACATGTATATACTCACAATGGTGGATTGCTGTACAATGTGGGGTGAAGCCATACCGTTGACCACGATTGACTCGAAAAGAGTGGCGGACGCACTGATGGAGGCCTTTACCAGATTAGGCTTTCCGGATCAAATTCTGACGGACAATGGATCTCAGTTTTGTGGAAAACTCATGGAGGAGGTATTTAGGGTGTTTCACTCTAACCACATACATACCAGCCCTTACCACCCTCAAGCCAATGGACAAGTAGAGCGTTTCAACGGCACGTTGATGACAATGCTCAGGAAACTAGCGCAGGAAAAACCTGATAGGTGGGATGAATATATCCCAGCAGCACTCTTTGCCTATCGGGAAGTTCCTCATGGCTCAACAGGACTACCACCCGCTACGTTGCTGTTTGGTCGTCCAATCAAAGGACCGTTGGAAGCCATGTTGAGGAGTTGGACTGAAGAGGGGACGTCAGAAGAAGTGATCTCATCCTATAAATACGTGGAGGAACTGAAAGAAAAACTCCACAAGGGATGGACTCTGGCAAATCAAAACTTGAAAAAGGCCAGGAAAAGACATGCGGCTTACTACAACCGTAGGTCTAAAGAAAGATCTCTAGAGGTGGGAGATAAAGTCTTGTTGCTACTCCCAACGGGAAACAACAAACTGGAGATAGGTTGGCAAGGACCATTTCCCGTGGAAAGGGTGATATCCAGAACCAACTATCAGATCCGGATCCGGGGAAAGTCGAAGATTTTCCATATCAATCTCTTGCGGAAATACGAAGAGAGACCCGGAGACAAGGCAGCTCACCTCATGGCAATGGCAGTTGCAGTGGAGACTGAAGTGGGAACCAGCGAGGGCAGGGAATATCCCTTGGTACACCAGGAAACCTATAGGGATGTGCAAGTGAACCCTGATCTGACCTCCCAGGAGAGGGAAAGGATAACCCAGGTTCTCAAGTCTCATAAGGAGATACTGACTGATAAACCAGGACGAACGAGGTTGGTTGAGCTCGAGATGACTTTGACCACACAGGAGCCTGTTCGCCAAAAGGTTTACCCAGTGCCATTCTCTAAAGAAAAGGCCCTGGAGGAGGAAATACAAAAACTGCTGGAGGATGACGTGATTGCACCATCCACATCCCCATACAATGCAGGGTAGTTTTGTTACGGAAACCAAGTGGAGAACACCGGTTGTGTATAGACTACCGACTTCTGAACAGTCACACACAATTTCAGGTGGAACCTTTGCCGAATCCAACTCAGCTTATTCGCTAGGCTCCATAAGGCTCGGTACTTTTCAAAGGTGGATCTGAGTCGGGGGTACTATCAGATACCAGTCAAACCGGAGATTCGACCACTGTTGGCTTTCAGTACACCCAGTGGACACTACGAATTCAAGGTCATGCCCTTTGGACTCAGCAATGCACCTAGTGTGTTTACACGCATGATGAGGACTTTACTAGATCCTTTACAGGATCCGTCAATCATCTCATTCATGGATGATATTCTGATTTCCAGTGACAGCTTGGATGACCACTTACAATCCTTGGAGAGAGTGTTTAATAGGCTCAAGGAAGCAGGGCTTACCTGCTCGTCCAACCAAGTGCATGATTGGTTACCAGACTCTGGAATTTCTAGGTCACACCATCACTCCAGGACACATTGTCCCAGAAGAGAAGAACCTGGAGAAAATCAGAAATGCACCAAGGCCAAAAACGAAGAAGGATGTGCGATCTTTTCTCTCGTTGTGTGGGTTCTACCACAAATTTATCCCACATTTCACTGAACTGGGAGCTCCATTGACGGAAACCTTGAAAAAGGGATTCCCGGACCAAATCATTTGGACACCAGAATGTGAGAATGCCTATAGTCAGTTAAAGGAGGCCTTGGTCAGCAAACCTGTATTACAGCTCCCTGACCTTTCCAAACCATTTGTGTTGAGAACGGATGCGAGTGCGATTGGGATTGGGGCAGCCTTGTTACAGGAAGGAAAAGACGATGCTTCGGTTTTGAAACCTGTAGCATACGCAAGTAAGAAACTTCTACAGGCGGAGAGGAATTATTCAACCGTCGAGAGAGAGTGCTTGTCTCTCGTATGGGCAGTGCAAAAATTCCAGCCATATTTGTATGGAGTTAAGTTTCGAGTCCAGTCGGATCATCAGCCCCTGATGTTCCTGGCTACTTCTCAGAAGCTCAACGCCCGTTTGATGCGGTGGTCGTTGTTACTTCAACCTTATAATTTCACAGTGGAGTACATTCCTGGGAAGGAAAATGTTGGAGCGGATTTCTTGTCAAGACACCCAGCTCCTGAAGAAGAAGAATGAATCATCTGGATTAAACTCACGGTGGAGAAGAGTGAGATGGACTACTCTCTTAAGAGGGGGCCTATGTCACAAAATAAAACCTTGCGTTTAACCAGTTGATTATTATAGAGGCTTTCTGATTAAACGGACTATCTGCCAGCGACAACTATTTTAACTAACAGAGAAAAACAAATCGGATGTCAAAATCCCAGGACGGTAATATGTTGCAGCTGCACGTGTTACATCTGGGTCGACAGACATGGGAACATTTCGGAAGTGAGTGAGCTGAATCATACATCGCTTTGACAGTTTATAAACAGGTGGATTGAAAGCGGAAGTACTCAGCTCGGAAGAAAACAGTCCGTCTGTCAATTTATAGTTTCCGGACAGCAAGAAGATTGGCAGCTTGTTGGGGAAAACTGTTGTTGGGATCATACAGTAACTCGTTAGTTTGTTGGGGGAGTCAAAACAAGTGATGACAACTTTGACAGTGACTAAGCCAGGGAAAATGGATTCTTGACAATGGATGATATGCCCAAATAACACCTGCAGGACATCAATACCGTCACGTGACCAATTTTAGGTTTTGCCAAAAACCATGATTGGAGATGGGGAGTTGACCAAAACCGTGGATTATGATGGACGTGTTTGTGGGAGAGCTCTACAGTGTTAGATTAATTTAATATTAACTAGCATGTGTCGTTATGGCAAAGTGTAGTAGCCATCCCGGAATGAGGCGGTTTTGCCTAAGGTAGAACCTATTATAATTAGTTCTAATTAATATAGGCTGTAGCCTTGTTAAAACTAAAGTGTGATGATTAGCACTGTTAGTGGAAAACTAGCTAGAGTAGGGAAGTGATACTTGGCTCTGTTAGTTGAAAATAGATTAGTGAAGTGTTGATAAGCTTTACTAGTTGAGAATTGAGTAATGAGGGATAATTGGGATATTCCAGTAGGTGTCCCTGGTGGGCGGGGTTCCGCATTCTGTTTGTTGATTTTTTTTCTTGTCTTGGCCTGATGATAACCTAATGGGTTGCAGTCATCTGTCCCTGACAGAGTAGGATCACTGTATTTTCTGAGCGAGGCCGATGGCCACGATCATCTAATAGAGATCAGTGACGGGGAGGCTATCACCAGTTGTATGATTTATTTTACAGGTTTCCTCTGGTTGGAATGAAGAACCCGGAACCAATGAAAAATCCGATCCCGGATAAATTATGATGTAGAGAGATGGGCCAGCAACTTTCGCAACGGAAGAAGCTGATAAACATTGCTCGGTGGAGCTTAATGGTATAAGTATCCTACATGAGTGCATACCAATCGTTAACACACCTGAAGTGATGGATGTTCAGCCCATGTGGAACTAGATCAGTAGGAACTGATGTTCACATTAGATGAAACCAAACATTGAAGTGTAGTTGTTCCACGTATCAAGGAAATCAGAACTTTCAGAATATATCTAGTGAATAAAGCAAGCCATTTTGCCTAAGATACATTGACTGTTTAAGAGTGAAAATACAGAACATTTCGCAAGAAGAAAACGATATGTTTATGAGACAGTGTTCCATTATTTTTCTCTGTGCAGGAATTATGAGATCTTAGATTTCTATAAACTATTAGGAACCGTTGTGTTAGGAACAATAATAGTATTTTCCACGGATTATATATTTACATGGGATTCAGATCTCATGGTCATCAGAGCTCCTGGAGGAGGACATGTCTGGAGAGAAGGATACGACTTCGGTGAGGTCTATTGTACTGACTCGTGTGATGTCGTGTAATCCTTGCCATGATGTGTGCACTATGATCCTGAACTTTGAAGGCTGACATATACATTTATGTTATAATACACGACACACATTTTCTTCGCATACACGTCTCATATACGTTACACTTTTCTTTTAATAAATTAATCTTTATTAATTTTTAGAAGCAAGAGTTGTTGAGTATGTTGCGTTGGGGAAGTATGAGAGGGGGCATAGTACGACAGTGAGAGAGTGATAGGAAAAGGTGTCCACGGGCTGATGGAGTGTGTTGGACGGAAGCTGGTGGATTTTCCAGGATATTGATTTTTTTTTTTTTTTTTTTTCCCGCGTTTCCATCTGTTTCAGGATATTGCGGTCAACACCAGCATCTTTCAGCTGTATGTTTTATTCCGAGGCTAGATTACGCTCATCAAGCCACACGTTCTCTGTTTTTCTTGCTGATATTATCTAATTTTCCGATTCTGGCTAAGTGTTTCTGATATTCCATATACCAACATTAGTGTATTCAAACAGGTCGAAAACATCCCATGGAAACCTTGGAGATGTGGTGTTATCGTAAGAATGCTGAAAATTAATTGGACATCAAAATGAGCAATCTCGACATTTAAGGGAAGTTGAGTCGCAAAGACAACTTATCTAAACATCTGTAAGAGGCAGTCATCGTTTTTTGGCCGCGTTATGAGAAGACAAAACCTTGGAACATGTAGTGACAACCGGAAAGATTTGCAGAAAAAGAGATAGAGGAAGACATCGTTATAAGATTCCCGACAAGTCTTGTGTCATGGCATGGAAGGGAGTCAACACACGAGCTGATCCACGATGTCGGTGATCGTAATTTGTGGAGAGCGTATGATCACCCACGCCAGCCGGCAAGGCACTGTATAATGATGTTGTCTATCTTGCAAAATGGCGACCTTTGCCCTGGTGATTCTTGTTCTAATGTCTTCAAAGCAACTTCCATCAAATGTTATGGACTGTGTCGAAATATTTAAGCAAAGACGCTATCAGTTAAATATTGCACGATTTCTTGCATGGTATATTTCGTTGCATCTTACGCAGGGTTATACGCAGTGTTATGTATCAGTTATTGAAAAAGATGATAACCCCACTGAAATATGTTGTACATGATGAGATGCAGCGAAATATGCCATATAAGAAATCGTGCACTATTGTATGTTCAGCGTCTTTGTTTCAATTCACCAAGGGAAAACACTGTTTGTGTTTTGAAGTAGTTGTACTGATTTGCTTACGATTAAGACATGTATGATTTTTTAAGAAGCCACCTTTGCAATAGTGATTCTTGTTCTAATTTCTACAAGACACCATCCATCTGATGTTATGACGGTTCCCAGACAGATGTACCGAGATAGTTGTACTGAGATAGTTGTACCGATTCACCAAAGACTAGGACAAGTTAAGGCACTGATTATTTACTGCAAACTGGACTAGTGAAAAATAAGAAGCCAGATAACATATTCTAAACAAAAACAGACAGCTCCATTGGCTTATTATTACAGAAGCATTGTATGTAGTGTCAAATAAAACTGATGTCAATTATTTTCTTATTCACTAGCGAATAACGTTTGTTGTTTTTAATTATTGCTGTTTTGTGTAGAGGGTGTTTCGTGTGGGTGTAGTGTCATTAATTTTTGCCAAATCGTTCATTCTCAGGCCTTGCCTGAATTGTCAAGCCGCTCCTGTTGCTCTTTAATTCTTTGTGTCCCGTACAACGCGGCAAGTGGGACAAGTTAATGTCCATGTGTACCTAGCAACGCACGATCTGATTGATACTCCATCTCGTGTATTTCGTTTAGGCATAGGAAATCACTCTGGCTAGACTGTTTACATGTAATACTATATACCTGTAGTCGCAAGCACGCAGTAGCTAGACGTTCACCTGGCACCGAGTGCCGATTATACACAGCAAAATATGCTTGGGTTGACTGCAACGTCCTGTACAGAATATGTAAACATAAAAAGTAAAAGAACATTTTACACGAATTAAGGTGCGGTTTGTACACGGTGCTCAACCCACATATTTATAGAGCAATCGGCCCTCGGTAGGTGATGAGGTCAGAATCTAGCCGCCTTTACTTCTCATACCATTTCATGGTACCCAAGTCAATGTTTAAAACTTGAAACGGACCCAGTGCGAATCGAACTCAAGGTGTACGAACCGGCAGCCAGCGTCTAGTCACCACGATACGGCGGAGAGCCCATTTGCGGCTTTACAAGAACCCGTCAATGGGCCATTGGAGATGGACACGAGAGTTGCACTGCACCGGCACCTTCTTCTTGATAGACGATAGTTTGTTACAACTGTGCTTTACAGATAGCGCAACGCCTGGTCTGAATTGTTGAGACCATGTTTTGCCCATGCTGCATGATCCCTCTCGCGGCCTGCCTAGTTTATTCCAGAGGAAAGCCGTAGAACAAGTGTCTGGACCAAGCATGTAGCGGGCTCAACATCTCACCTCCATTTCCGCAGTGGGTCAGTATCGGCCCGGCCCTCACATCCGGGGGATATTGACTTCAATGGCGTCGTAGCCATATCCCTCAGCTGAGAGCCGTAGAATACGTGTCTGGACCAAGAATGCAGTGGCATTGTGCGCCTGATTTGGACTTGAGTGCTATGGATTTGCTTGTCCCTAGCCTTTGACAGCATGTCCCCCTGCAAGACAGCAGGTGTGTGTCTCTCTTGGTCTGGTTCCTATTCCTTGACCTGTCCGACATGGAAGACCCTAGAAGTAGCTGTGCTACCATAGCTCATGGGGTCATTGGAACACGCTAACCCCTCTACCACGGCAAGGTGGAGACTCGTCAGATGGGACTGGGAATATAACAGATCTGGCCCACGAGACAGATGGATCATGAATTGGTAGTTGGAAATATAAAAGATTTGGGACAGTAAGATCATGAAATGGTATTTGGAAATTGAAAAGATTAGGCCCAAGAGTAAGATCATGAGTCGGTAGTTGGAAATCAAAGCGGTCAGGCCCTACCGACAGAAGCCTCATGAACCGGTAGTTTGGAATAGAAAAGATCAGGTGCAATAGACAGCAGCATTATGAATCGTTAGTCAGACATCGAAAAGATTAGGTGCAATAGACAAAATC
The DNA here is from genome assembly GCA_014155875.1 of Cepaea nemoralis. Classification (NCBI taxonomy): domain Eukaryota; kingdom Metazoa; phylum Mollusca; class Gastropoda; order Stylommatophora; family Helicidae; genus Cepaea; species Cepaea nemoralis. Next base: position 181,627 of record JACEFZ010025340.1, read on the forward strand.
ATTATGACTCGGTCGTTGGGAATATAAGATATCTAGCCCAAGAGACATGAGGATCATGAATCTGTAGTTAGAAATTGAAAAGTTCATGCCCATTAGACAGTAAGATCACCAAGACATGCTCTGAACTGGTTCGTTCAAGTGATTGATATTGCCGCCACACCTGTCAGGAATTAAGTGAAAAATGTTTTCAAAAATGTTAGAAATATGCATCATTCAGAAATATGAACATCGGAATTTAGCATACGTTGTATCGTTCTTAAATATGAACATAAATGACAGTTAGCTGGTGTTTAATCGTTCACAGATATGAACAACATCTGAAGTTAGGATGATTTTTATCATTACGAGGATGATTTTTATCATTACGAAATATAAACATAGAAAATTGGCATGTGTGCTATAGTTCAGAAATATGAACATGAACGACATTTAGCATTTATACTGTCCCTCCACAGGAAAAAGAATTCTTGCTTACATAACATTCATTTAGCCAAACACTCAGGCAGGCTTATATGAATAAAAAATATCACGATTCATTCACAACAGAAATAGCAACTGGTAGGATTGTGTCGTTACGGGAAGGTAGCATAGTATTGACACTAACAGACCATGCGAATCATGTGTGGAGTTTTCAAAGTATATTCGCAGTCATTATCGCGTACTTTAGTCTTGAATTCACTTACAGCGACAAATAGTGATATATTTAAAGCAACGTGATAGATCACATTAAATGAAATGTCTGGTGTACGTACTTATATGATAAGTTGTACCCATTTAAGACGCACCATAGGGTTTGTCATGGTTGGGGAGTTTGTAGTGGTTCTCACGCTGTGAACGTGTGTGGTCTGGAAGGTGGGTAAACCCAGCGAATGTCAGCGTTTCTTTTTTTTCTTTCTTACATGCTATCTTCCTTGTTCCTGTCTTCCTCTGTTGTCTTTTTGTTTATTTCTTTCTTTCTTTATAGTTTCTTTCTTTCTTTCTTTTCTGTCTGTCTGTCTGTCCGTCCACCATTGCGCCAGTCTGGCTTAGACTGTCATTTGCTGCCTATAGTACGTTGCGGTGTTGGACAGGGGGGTCTTGAGCCTGAGGAATGAAGGCCGCGTGGCTAGGGCAGTCGCCGCGAGCTGTGCAGGTTAGAGTTTTCTTAATGCCCCGGACCCAAAAATAATATTTAAAAACAACTCCACGCGTTACCGGGGATTCGAACCCGGGTCTCCCGAATAAGAGCCCTGCATTCTAGCAACTCGGCCAGCCGCTCCCCCAGTCTGTATTGTTTGTTTTTATTTGTTTGTTTCTTTTTTTCTTTCTTTGTTTCTTTCAGTTTCTTTCTTTATTTCTTTGATTATGTCTGTCTTCGTTATTCTTTCTTTCTTTCTTTCTTTCTTTCTTTCTTTCTTTCTTTCTTTCTTTCTTTCTTTTTCTGTCTGTTTTTGTAATTATAAGATCCACGCCTAAGGACTTGCTGCTCTTTGATTCGATTCCCCGCTGGGCCAATTCGGATTTTTAAAATGACCTGGATTGCATATTCCTTACAGGACATCACATTCAACCCCAGCATTTTTTTGGCTGTTTGTGATTTCTTGGCAAGTTTACGTTCATTAGTTCGCCATTGCTTTCTGAACGACCGGCATTCATACTATTTTATAAAAAAACACACACAAGGCCGCATGCTGTCAAATCGCCCGGAGCTATATTTCCAACGCTGTATGCGGAATTACACACTGCGTCCGTAACACCTTCATGACGGAGCAAGTTCCTGGGTAGACACAGCGTAACACGGATTCCAGGACATGTACTGTGTTGTGACCGCTGGTAACCCGGCAATGTCCGCACCAGCCACCGTCTGCCCATTGGTCTATAAAGACTGGAAGGTAGACCCATATATCAAATGGGCCTTAAAGCCCGTAAAAGGTTCAATGAATTGTTTCGCATACGGAACACCCACCTACCAATACATTCAGAATGGGTTTTGACTGTTAAATTCAACAAAAAAACATTTTCTAAAAAATCAGACATCTTTTTATTTTTCATTTATCATCAT
>JACEFZ010025341.1:0-118414 GCA_014155875.1 Cepaea nemoralis
AGAAAAGTTGTTTTTTTTCCCGTATACTTTTTGGAACCCCAGAGCTTTTTGCGGGGTTTTCTTTTTTATTTTCTGTTAAATGATTTCTAGTTCTGTCAATACCATTGTTTTGAGCTACAATTATGTTTTATAGACGTTTATTTATTATTATTATTATTATTATTATTATTAATTATTATTATCACACAGCTATTATGAAATTTTTCAAACCCTCTATCCCTTGTCTAAAGTTATTTGAAATTTTCCTTTTGCCACTAACCTGTTTTTTTTGCTGTTTTTTGTTTTTTTTAAAATTTAGGAGAATCATCCACCTTGTTTCCCTTTAATATTTGTGCGGGCCCCTCAATATATGGATGGGTCCAGGTGTTTAATTGGTAAGTTCTGACTAGGGCTGTTTTTTTCTTTTTTGTTCCATTTTGGGGTAATTTCTAAATACCTGGAATTTTTCAAATACCTCGGCAGATGCTGCCATCTCCAATCTGCAAAGTTGTGTAGGCCATTGTAAATTACCACTATAAAAAATACCATTGTAAAAGACTTTTGTATGTTAAATATTGGATATATCCTAATTTTTCTTTTGCAGTTTCTCAAAGTTGCTTCGCTTTAGTCTTCCCTATTAAGATCAAAAAACCTCTAAAAACGTGGGGGGGTTCTGTCAATCTTCTAAAATGATTCTTTTGCTGGGCTCTGTCATCTCCTTAATCCTGCTTTGGGTTTTAGGCTTTTTATTTTATTTTTTTTTTTATAGGTTTTATCTCATTTCTACTTTTTTTGTTAAAGGTTGACTTGGTGCTGTTGCCCAAGCGAAATACCGTATTAAAGTCCTGGCCTAAACCGTCCATATAAAGCTTCTTAAGAATTTTGAATCTGCCCCCCGTATCTTAACTTCGAGTTCGCCCGCTGATCGTCGTACGTGCCACTCTGTGAACACAAATTTTCATTTTTTTCCTCTGTCAACCTCTGTATCTTACACCCTCTACCTTCCCTTGTGAGAACAAACTCCAAGCCATCATATATAATCGGAATGAAATGATGTTTTAGTGCTGCTATTTAAATGCATTTGTGTACTGGTTCCATGCAGTATTTGGGTATTGACTTCTTAGCGTCCAAGGGATTCTCAGCATTCTACATAGAAACCGCATATGTGTTGGCTGCAGTTCGTACAACCAAATAATATTCCTCTGGTTTGTCTGGCTCCCTACTCTCTTGGTGACATGGCTCCTTGCGATTTGTGGCTGTTTCCAAATCGAAAAGTGTCGCTGATTTGAGCCTGGAGACGACAGTATGTGGAACACGACGACCACGCTGTACTCCATTCCTAGAGAGACCTTCCTGAACACTTTTAGCAACAGCGGGACCGTTGAGAGAAGTGTTACAGTCCTAATGAGAGACTTTGAAGGTGATTAGAGTTTCAAACTCCAGGTGATGAGAGCGTCCCCACCCCACCACCACCACCACCACCACCACCACCACCACACCACCACCACCACAACAACAACAACAACAACAACAACAACAACAACAACAACAACAACAGTAATTCTTTCTGTTCACTTTCCCACTATGATTTCAATTCACCTGGACTGAGGGCGCTATAAGTTACGTACGCGCGCGCTCTCTCTCTCTCTCTCTCTCTCTCTCTCTCTCTCTCTCTCTCTCTCTCTCTCTCTCTCTCTCTCTCTCTCTCTCTCTCTCGCTCGCTCGCTGGCTCGCTCTCTCTCCGTCTTTCCTTCTCCCTGCCTCTCTCCCCCACTCTCGCTCTTCTCTCTCTTGCTCTTTTTTCTGTTTCTTCCTCCCTCCATCTCCTTCTCTCTCTCTCCCTCACTCACTCTCCTCCCTCTGCTTTAGGATCCACACAAACATATTTTTTTTATTTTATAACACATCGAGCCATCTATTATTTATTTCTTCCCCCTTCACATATAACCTGAAAGAAAGAGCTCTGATAAGAGCCTGCCTAGGGCCTTTGTAAGGACTTAGTGTGTATTTATGCTGGCTGATTCTCTACAGTAATTTAACATACAATATAGCATGTCCACGGCAGGACGTTGCCATCAACCCCAACCCCAGGCGTTCAATAGCTTACCATTGATTTTCCTGAAGGAGAAATCACGCTTGAAGCCCAAATTACCAGTGTATGGGTTGACTTTCCGTTCAATAGTTTGCCATTACTTTTCCTGAAGGAGAAATCACGCTTGAAGCCCAAATTACCAGTGTATGGGTTGACTTTCCGTTCAACAGTTTGCCATTACTTTTCCTGAAGGAGAAATCACGCTTGAAGCCCAAATTACCAGTGTATGGGTTGACTTTCCGTTCAATAGTTTACCATTACTTTCCCTGAACGAGAAATCAAGATTGAAGTCCAAATTATCAGTGTAGGGGTTGACTTTCCGTTCAATAGTTTGCCATGGACTTTTCCTGAACGAGAAATCAAGGTTGAAGTCCAAATGATCAGTGTAGGTGTTGACCCCTGTACCCCATCAACAGCGCACCGGAAGTTTAAGCCCAAGCTCATTAAGCCCGCGCGGCTGCGCAGTCCTCTTACTATACCATTTTGTTATATATTATATTTGTTTGTGAGCTTCCGCATTCAGGCCTGATAGACCAGCTCTCGTCTTATTTGTTGTTGTTGTTGATGTTGTTGTTGTTGTGTTGTTGTTTGTTTGTTTTGTTTTGTCCGCTTGCTTTGACCTCAAGCTTAGTCCATACACTTGCTACTACTTCTCGCACACAGGACTTAATTGTTTGTGCGGATGAGTTTTTTTCCCCAGTAATTAGTCTCCCTCGTCATCCGGCGAACCCACTCCGACTTCAGAGGTACTTGTAATTGACGTCACAAATCAAGGACGAGAAGTCGACATTTTAATCCAAATGACCGGTGTAGGGGTTGAACCCGCTACATCGGCATCAGCACACCGGATGTTTAAGATTAGGTGATCTTATGCATTCGGCCACGCCACCTCCGCTCTCATTCTAGAACAAACAAGGAAAACACAATGCAACACTTCCGATGGCTTTATTCATTTTCTCCACATACAATAGCAGCTTGATCTAGTTACAAATGGCATTAATTAATACAGCAGAATTCGTCTTGTGTTTCACGGAAAGTCGTGGAGAAAACACTCCAGATAAGACAAAAATAAACACCACATTAATTTTCAAATAATCACAACATTGTGAAAGCAGTAAAAATGAAACCAAAGCTCCAAAATGCAATAATTTTAGTCAGAACTAGAAGGTTGGAAAATAGAAAACAGAATACAAGTAACAAAAAACAAATTTAAAAAATAAGAAAATCAAGATAAGCAATTTATGAAAGATTAAACGAAATGTAAACTAGATCTTATCAACACATAATCCGGCTATCAGTCCTTTTAAATTATATTATAATATCAATGTATTTTTCAGAATATTGCACTTCATTTGTTTTATGTTGAAATATTATTTTGTCTACAAAAGTTAGTTTCATATATAATTTTGTCTGCAAATTCGTCTTTTGTGGAATCCGAAACCAATTTCGGAAACTAAATCGATTTCTTGCTTTCTAACCTGATACCAGTTTCAGAAACTAAATCGATTACTTGCTGTCTAAATTATCATTTTTCTTAATTCGATGCTCATGAAATACATTTTAATAATCTTACAATTTAAAATAACAATAATTCAGTAATGTATTAATATAAACAAAACTTCAGGCTAAGGTGAACAAAATGTCGAAGCATGTAAGAAAATTGTATATTCACACCTCTAACAGCAATGATGCAATTTTGAAATGATTTCTGGGATGTAAAACGTGAATAGAAATGTTTAACAAAATCAAGTATAATTAAAATAATATTTTTTGAGGGGAAAATTCTACTTACTATTATAACTTAAACAATCTCAAAAGTAATGATGTAAAATTTCACAAATATTTTTTTACATTTCTTGTTTAACATTTTAATATATTTATATTAAATAAAATAGATACACATTTAACAAAGAAATAAAATTGCATAAGTTTATATCCGCATGTTGAAAGTACTTGAATAAGGCACAACATTATTGAGTTTATTTATAGTAAAATTGCATAGGAAAATTATGAAATGTCAGTTAGAAGTGAACAATGAATGGACGAATGAGTTTGTATCTAAAGATATCACAAAAAGTGTAAGCAGATGATGACCTTTCACACAAACCAGGATTGAATAGTTGTGCATGTAAATTTCTTTACTAGTGCATTTAACAACCTTCATCACATATTCTAGACATTTCATATAATACGAGCTCTCTCCTTCTTCTTGTTCTTTCTTTTCCTCTGTCTCCCCCTCCATCTCCTCGTGTGTGTTTTTTCGCCATAATCTTGTTTAATCTTTGTTTTAATATTATTAAATTATTACTGTTTGTTGTTGAATAAGCACAAAACAATATCTTCTAATTAAAAAAATAAATCGTATATTTCCAAGGAAAAGCGTATCATTTGTACGAACTTTACACGTATATAATATGAAGAACTTCATCATTAATAGTATGTGCAAATTCTCTTTGTCAAAACAAACCCCATACATTTTTTTATGGGAAGCTATGCTTCACAACTTTTCATATCTTATGATCAAAACAGATATTGCAGATTTCCATCAACATCATTCTAAACCTAAAACCCTCACCCTGAAACAGCCTTATTCGTTATTCTCTCTAATGATAACCTAATTTCCAACAATATCCCGGCGACCAGGTCCAAAGCCAGCTTGACTCGCTCCCTGATTGGATCCGTACTGGAGGTTGATGGTTGCGTGTGAAGCCTGTGTGATGTTGTCCGTTTTAATGTCGGCAATATGACGCTGGGTTCCAAAGGACATTCCTGGGGATTAGATATTGTATTATTTATATAAGATGTTATATATTGTATATTTATATTAGATGCTGTATATTTATATTGGACATTACATATTTATATTAGATATTGTATATTAATATTAGATATTGTATATTTATTAATATTAAATAATGTATATGTATATTAAAATGTTGTATATTTATATTAGACATTTTATATTTATTTTAGATATACTAATATAAATAAAGAAATAAGAGATAAATGTGTGAACGCAAAAGAAAGTTGATTAAACGAGTAATGCAAACAAAATTGAATTAAATTTCATTAAAGATACAAACAAATATGCACAGAAACATCAGTGAGCTCAAGGGAAGAAAAATAAGAATAAATACAGGGTGTTTGAAATCAAATACAGGAAATTTATTATTGAAGGAAGGTGCTATAATGAAGAGGTTGAATGAGTATATAAGAGAATTATATGATGGAGAAAGGGAAGAATTAACTGAAGAAAGTAACTTAGAAGGCCCACCTTTTCTAAAAGAAGAAGTCGCTGATGCTAAGAAACATATGAAGAAAGGAAAACCAGCTGGACCAGATGAAATCTCAATAGAAGAATTAGAAGTATTTGGAGCATTTGAGTAGATATATTAACTAAAATGTTAAATTATATTAACAGCAGTGGGTACCTACCGAGCGATATGCTGAAATCTGTATTTATATCTATACCAAAAAGACCAGGAGCAATTGAATGCGAAGATTTTCGTACACTTAACCTCATAAACAATGTCACTAAGCTTCTACTCAGAATTATAATGAGAAGAACAAGGAAGAAAATCAAAATGGAAATCAGTGAAGAACAGTATGGTTTTGTGGAAGGAAAGGGTACAAACAATGCAACATATATATATATATATGTGTGTGTGTGTGTGTGCGTGTGTGTGCGTGTGTGTGCGTGTGTGTGTGTGTGTGTGTTACGAACACTAATAGAAAGGTCAATAAAGACACAGAAAGACATATATTTGTGCTTTATAGATTATACTAAGGCATTTGATAAAGTAAAACATGATGAACTGATTAACATGTTAGAAGATATCACTATTGATGATAAAGATTTAACAATAATAAAGAATATTTACTGGAACCAAGTAGCAGCAATTAAAATTGGAAATAAAGAGGACAGTTAGGAACAGATAAAGCTAGGAGTACGACAGGGATGTGTCTTGTCACCGGATCTCTTCTCCCTATATAGCGAAGTAATAATGAGAGAGATCAAAGAGAAGCCAGGAAAACTAGTTGGAGGTTATAATATAAACAATATACGCTATGATGATGACACAGTATTGTTGCGAAAAATGCAACAGACCTACAACAATTGTTGGACATTGTAGTAACAGACAGTGCTCAGAAAGGACTCTCCTTGAGTATCAAGAGAATAGTAACAATTGTGATATCAAAGAAAATGGTGACAACAAAATGTGACGTAGAAATAGAAGGGACAATTCTTAACCAAGTGGGTAATTTTTAATATGTATGGGCATTTATAACATCAGATGGAAGATGTACAACAGAGATTAAGAGCAGAATGTTTTTTTTTTTTTTGTATATCCTTTACAGGACATAGCTGTCAACATCAGCATCTTTCAGCTGTATGTCGATTTCTTGGCAAGATTACGCTCAGTAGTTTGCCATTGATTTCTGAGCGGCCGGCTCAGTTATCCCGCAAGTCACCAGCGGGGGTCGAACCGCTCCCAGTTCTCGCCCGCCACGAGACTCTGCGTGATAAACGGGATTACGGAGAAAGTGTTGTAACCCCTCGGCCAGAGAGACCGGCAAAAACCGCATTTCAGAAAATGAAGAGTGTCTTATGCAACAAGTAACTATCAATTAATGTAAGAAAGACAGTGCTAAAATGCTATATAGAACCAGTTTTGCTGTATGGCAGAGACTCTTGGAATGTAAATGAACAAATTAGAAAGAACTTATAAGCAACAGAGTTGTGGTTCCTGAGACGAATGTTGCGAATTCATTGGACTGCCAGAGTAACTAATAACAACTGCCTGAAAGAGGCTAATGAAACTAGAACACTATATACAACAATAAGAAAGAGACAAAACGGTTTCTTTGGTCATGTGTTAAGAAGAGAGACATTGGAGAGCATCGTGACAACTGGAAAGATCGAGGGGAAGAGAGGCAGAGGACGACCAAGAGAAATAATGATGGACGGATTGAGATGGTGGCATGGAGGAATATCATCAGCAGAGTTGATCCAGAACACCGAAGACTGTGTAGACTAGTGTAGAGCCATGAATGCCTACGCCAACTGGCAGGGCGCTTGATGATGATGATGATGGTGATGATGATGATGATGATGATGATGACTGTAATTTACATAAGATATTAGATATTGTAGATCTATATTAGATATTGTATATTTATATGAGTAGTTTTAATGTTAATTAAGTCATGTTTTACAATATGATAGGTATGACACGTTATAATGTCACTTTTTACACACAGTTATAAATGTTCAGGGGAGTTGGTCGTGCCTTAAATGTTCATTTTATCGAGATATTTCAAATGTTCAGTTTCTGGGCTGTGTTTTAAACATGCAGCATGTAGGAACTGTTATAGATGTGCAGTGTCTAACATGTATAGTGTTTGGGTAGTGTTTTAGATGTGCATGTGTGGACAGTGCTCTAAGTGTGAAGTGTTTTGACACTGTTTTAAATGTACTTGTGTGCTCTGTGTTTTAAATGTTCAATTTGCTGGTATGTCTCTGTGTGTGAATCTGTCTGTGTGTCTGCGTGGGTCTGTGTGTGTCTGTGTGTGTGTGTGTGTGTGTGAATCTGTCTGTGTGTGTCTGTGTGTGTGTCTGTGTGTGTGTGAATCTGTCTGTGTATCTGTGTGTGTCTGTGTGTGTGAATCTGTTTGTGTATCTGTGTGTGTCTGTGTGTGTGAATCTGTCTGTGCATGTGTCTGTGTGTGTGAATCTGTCTGTGTCTGTGTGTGTGTCCTTGTGTGTGTGTCTGTCTGTGTGTGTCTGTCTGTGTGTGTGTTTGTATGTGATTCTGTCTGTGTCTGTCTGTGTGTGAATATGTCTGTTTGTGTTTGTGTGTGTGTGTGTCTGTGTGTGTGTCTTTGTTTGTGAATCTGTCTGTGTGTGAATATGTTTGTGTGTGTCTGTGTGTGCGTCTGTATGTGCGTCTGTGTGTGTGTTTGTGTGTGTGTGTGTGTGTAAATATGTCTCTGTGTGTGTGAATCTGTCTGTTTGTGTGTCTGTGTGTGTTAATCTGTCTGTGTGTGTGTCTGTGTGAGTCTGTATGTATCTGTGTGTGTATGTGTGTGTGTGAATCTGTCTGTGTGTGTTTCTGTTTGTCTGAGTCTGTGTGCCTGCGCCTGTCTGTGTGTGCTTGTGTCTGTCAGTGTGCCTGTGCCTGTCTGTGTGTGTCTGTGGCTGTCTGTGTGTGCCTGTGTCTGTCTGTGTGCTTGTATGTGTCTGTGTCTGTATATGTGTATCTGTGTTTGTCTGTGTCTGTCTACGTGTGTCTGTGTGTGCCTGTATGTGTCTCTGTGTGCCTGTATGTGTCTGTGTCTGTCTGTGTGTGTTGTGTCTGTGTCTGTCTGTGAGTGTCTGCGTCTGTCTGTCTGTGTGTGTCTGTCTGTGTGTTTTTGATTATGCCTGAGCCTATTTATGTGTGACAGTGTTTGTCTGTGTCTGTCTGTGTGTGTCTGTGTGTGCCTGTATGTGTCTCTGTGTGCCTGTATGTGTCTGTGTTTGTCTATGTGTGTCTGCGTCTGTCTGTGTGTTTTTGTGTATGCCTGAGCCTATTTATGTGTGACAGTGTTTGTCTGTGTCTGTCTGTGTGTTTCTGTATATATCTGAGCCTATCTATATGTGTCTGTGTTTGTCTGTGTCTGTCTGTGTGTTTCTGTATATATCTGAGCCTATCTATATGTGTCTGTGTTTGTCTGTGCTATTGTCTGTCTGTGTGTTTATGTGTATGTCTTAGCCTATCTATGCATGTCTGTGTTTGTCTGTTTCTGTGTCTGTCTGTATGTTTATGTGTATGTCTGAGCCTATTTATGTGTGTCTGTGTTTGTCTGTGCAAGAGTCTGTCTGTGTGTATACCTGTGTATTTCTGTGTCTTTATGTGCCTGTGTGTGCCTGTGTTTTTCATTGTGTGTCTGTTGTTGTTTGTGTGTGCCTGTGTCTGTCTATGTGTATCTGTGTGTGTGTGTGTGAGTGTATATATGTGCTGTGTGTACCTGTACGTGCCTCTGTGTGCCTGTGTGTGTCTGTGTGTGCCTGTGTGTATCTGTGTGTGCCTGTGTGTATCTGTGTGTGCCTGTGTGTATCTGTGTGTGCCTGTGTGTATCTGTGTGTGCCTGTGTGTATCTGTGTATGGCTGTGATGTCTGTCTAGGCATGTCTATATGCACCTGTGTGTGTCTGTCTATGCCTGTGAGTGTCTGTAAATGTGTATGTACCTATGTGTGCCTGTGATGTCTTTCTATGGTGTCTGTTCGTGCCTGTTTTCTCTCTCTCTCTCTCTCTCTCTCTCTCTCTCTCTCTCTCTCTCTCTCTCTCTCTCTCTCTCTCTCTCTCTCTGTGTAAACATAAGATGGCGTAAGTTTAAACACTTACCTTTCTGACTGGCACCTTTATTCGACCCAGCCTGCAGCCCGATGACAGCCTGCCCCTCCCTAGAAGCATCATCAGCGCGGATGTCTGCTATGTGTCTCGTAGCACCGAAGCTCATCCCGCTCTGAGAAGCTCCTTTATTAGACCCAGCTTGAAGACCGATGACAGCCTGGCCCTCGCGGGAAGCATCATCGGTTCTGATATCTGCTACGTGTCTCTGGGCACCAAAACTCATTCCTTTCTGAGACGCCCCCTTGTTGGATCCCGCCTGCAGACCAATGACACCCTGTCCTTCTCTGCTGGCATCGTCTGCGCGAATGTCTGCAATGTGTCTGACAGCACCAAACGACATTCCTAGGAGAAAAAACAATATACAATGTGAACGAGCTAAATGTCAATGGCAGTCTCTTGTGAATTGACCTATAGATAAATCTGCTGATTTCCTGAGCTGATGTCCGTTGTTTTCTTTCTTTATTGTTATTTTGTCTTAGTCATAGTTACTTGTCTTCTTGTCTGTATTATTTAGTCTTCTTTGCCAAGATTCTCATGTTAAATTAATCAGTTACCTCTCTTGTATGTAAAGCAGAGGTACAGGTGCAAGGCTTTTTGTTCTCCACACAAGCACGCGCATGCGCACACACGTAGTAATTTCTTATTCAGATAAACTGCGTAATTAACATAGTGTAAAATATGTTAACTCACACTTACTCACAAATAAAACTGATACTCACGCCAGAAGAGGACAATCTACACTCTTTGAGTACAGTCAAGGGAAAAGGGAGAAAAACTGGAGAACATCATGACAATGGGCAAGTTGGACGTGAAGAGAGGACGGGTCGGACAGAGAGAAAAGATGTTAAAAAGTCTAACGCCATGGAATGGCGGAACATTAACATGAGAAGGGGGATAGCTGGAGTACATCATTAAATGTTCTTACGCCATGGAATGGAGGAACATTACCAATGAGTGACAGTAGACGAGACAGACGTCTTTGAAAGAACATGATGGCCAACGCCAAACGGGATCAACTTTTGGAAGAAGAAAACAATTGTAAACAAGGAGGTACCAATTTCTGTTGCAGAGGGTAAGCATGCTACCTGTTAGCCATGAGTAAACATTTGAAAATACATACATATTATATTTACAATGAAGAACGTATTGTACATTAGATCACTGTTTTTGAAAGTTAGAAAAAGAGTTCATGCTTGTTACATTGAACCAGTTTTTACATACTTCTGAGAATCCTGGACAGTTAGTAAACAGAAGTATGCTGAAGATTAATTGGACAGACAAAATTAGCAATCAGGACGTTTGAAGGGAAGCTGAGACACAAAGACAATTTATCACAAACATCAAAAAAGGCAGTGATCGATTTTTAGACACGTTATGAGAGGATATAAATTGGAACATCATATGACAACCGGGAACATTTTCAGGAAGCAAGATAGAGGAAGACAGCGTGAGAAAGTTCTTGACTGTCTTGTTTCAAAACACGGGTTGATTCATGACGTCGGAAATCGTAATTTGTGGAGACGCATGATCGCCCACGCCAGCCAGAAAGGCACTGGATGCTGATGATGATGATGATGATGATGATGATGATGATGATGATGATGATGATGATGATATTCACACACGCTGACATACACCCTGGCTCACAAATATTTATGTCGTGACATTTCAGAACTTGCGATGCTAATTCCACCTCCACTTGAGGTGCTATGTTTGTCTGGGTTAGGCTTGTGCGATGTATCGTATATTATGCGCCTAACGACCAGTGCTTCCCACTTCAGCTATAATTTTTTTTGGGTCTGCTTATCCATCTTTCCCTTACAATAATGTAGATGTATCTGTAATGCAAAAATCTATTGCAACAATTCATTTATTCATCACGTGCAATACCGGTAAGCGTGGGCGGTCATGTTTCGCCATTTTACACGATCACCAGAGTCGTGGATCAGCTCTGTGTTCTTGTCCGGACCATGCCATGTGGTCAAGCCATCCAGATATTTACTTCTCTGCCTTCCCCTTGTTATTTTCCCCATAATCTTACCAGCTGCCACCAAGTTCTATAGTTTATTTTTTCTCATCTCATCTCATCTCATCTCATCGTGTTCCTCTTGTACCTTGCGGTGTCGAGGTGAAGTATAAACTTCGTGAGAGTGCCCGGTTATGGGCTTCGTATATCGACATTCCCATGGATTCTGTTATTCCCTCCGTCCAACGTTTACGTGGTCGGCCTCTTCCTCTGTTTCCATCTGGTCTGTACATCATTGCTTGTTGTGGCATGCTGTTGACTGGTAGCCTGCTTGCATGGCCAAACCATTTGACTTGCTGCTTTCTAATAAAATCTAGAGCAGCTTTAACCCCCACTTTAGTCATGATAAATCATTTCTGATCTTATCTCTTCTTGATACGTTGAGTATTCTTCTCAGGAACCTCATTTCTGTTGTTGTGATTTTCCTTTTCTCTTTTTCTGTCATTGTCAAGGTTTGGCATTGGTAGCACAGAGTTGGTAGGAAGATTGTGTTGTAAAGTGCTTTCTTAGTAGTTATTGATACATGTTTGTTCTTTAGTATTGGTGCCATTTGTCCAATGATTTGATTTGCCTTATTGCACCTATTTTCGATCTCGTCTTCTGATCTGCCATTTGATGATATTATACTTCCTAGGTACTTGAAGCTCTTTACTTGTTTCAAGGGATGTTCGTTTAGGTGAATTGTTGCTGTTTGTTCTTCTTTAGTTATAGTCATTACCTCTGGTTTGCTTGTGCTAATTTTCATGTTATGTTCCCTACACATTTCGTTTAGACTTCATGTGGTCTTGTAATTCAGCTTCTGATTTTGTTATTAGTGCTTGGTCGTCCGCAAACAGGAGTTCTCTAATGGTTAGATTTGCAGATGGTTCTTCTTCTGTGTTCTCGTCATGCGGTATTCTTGCTGTCTCTGCTTGGCTGGTTTCTTTACATATGTTGTCTATATATGTTATGAACAAGAGAGGGGACAGGACACAACCTTGTCGTACTCCAGATCTTATGGTGAAGGGTTCTGAGTGTCCTCCAGTTGCTCTCACTATGCCTTCACTGTTGTTGTATAAACTTCTACATAGGTTTGTTAGATGTGTACTCACTCCATATTGTTTAAGGATTTCCCACAGCTTGTTTCTATCTACCCTATCCGATAGCCGTTTGGGTCAGTCCGTTTATACTTCTTAGTTTTTCTACGAGCAGTATGAAGATCCCCTGCTCTCATTACATACCTAAAAATGTGACTGTATGCGAGTAATTTATTTAATCAGTTTGTGGCTTTCACTTGCCTCTTGTATGACTTGCTCATTAGTTTTTCTGTCTGTCCGTGATATTGCAACAATACGGTGTTGTTATTTCACTATACAATGTCTGAAAGTGGTGGTGAATAGTCGCAATCTGGTAAGCCAGAAATCAGAATCCTTTGAAACAAAATTGTGCACAATATATTCATCACAACTGGATTTAAACCTCAGAACTAGTGAAACTAGAGGTTTAGGCACAACATTCTTCTACCCATCCATTTAAAAGGGATTAAAGGCAGGATAGTTAACATCACTGCACCAGATTTTAACCACCATGGCTCGATCTTTTCTCGCCGGACTCCCTGCTGAAGGCGTCGCACAAAGCTCGAACTCCGTACCTCCAGCGACGACCCACAGGATTGTCTGAGAAAATTGCACTCGTGAACCGAACGCCGTAGCTTAGGATCGAACCTATGACCTTAGGAGCACAAGCCAGGCGACGTAACTACTCCGTCACGGAGACTCCCTATCCCTCCCTTCTATACATTGAGGAAAGAAACTGGTCACCCCATATCACACTAATTATGACCTAGAACGTGTGAAACTCGTATTATTACGAAACAGCTGTTGAAGAATTGGTTAATATTTCATCCAGATGTAATCTGTCTGCCACCTGCAACAGGTAGACCTACCTGTCTGGGATGCACCCTTGTTAGAGCCGGCTTGCAGACCGATGACCCCCTGACCCTCCCTGCTAGCATCGTCGGCGCGGATGTCAGCAATATGTCGGACAGCACCAAAAGACATGCCTGACTGTGACGCACACTTGTTTGTACCTGCCTGCAATACAAATATAAGTTTGAGCGACGGCCGTCAAAACTGAAGAAATAATTGTATGGTTTACTTGTTCGTACCTGTCTGTAAAAAAAAAATATAAGGTTAAACGAGGGTCGTTAAAATTGAAGAAATAACTGTATGGTTTGCTTGTTTGTACGTGTCTGCC
The DNA here is from genome assembly GCA_014155875.1 of Cepaea nemoralis. NCBI lineage: Eukaryota > Metazoa > Mollusca > Gastropoda > Stylommatophora > Helicidae > Cepaea > Cepaea nemoralis. The sequence continues at coordinate 13,731 of JACEFZ010025341.1, forward strand.
GTGAAGTTGTAACCGCGACTAAAGACTATATGTTAGAAACAGAGGGCGCGTGAGCGAAGTTGAAAGGGGGCTCAATGATAATGTTATGAGCACGGTCAGATGAGGGTTTCGAAAGCTGGTCTCGTCGCCTGCTAAGTGAGGGAAATACTGACCACCTGTTCTTCCTTACATCAAGGCCTACAAACTATGATGGCCCTGTCGCATGATATTCCCATAACAGGAAACTGCTACAGGAGAAATTATTAGGCACACAGGAAAAAACAAACAAAGATTGTCAAATGAGAGTTGTGAACATAAACAATGCATAGTATGATGTTATGAGACAGGCGGGCAGGCAGTCATACATACACACGCACATGCATAACCACACACATACAATCCTGCAAACATACTTATATCAGTTCAACAAACTCTCACAGTTATGATGAACTCACTCATTGACACACAAGTACACACTCCCTGGTATTACACATATACTCACTCACAATGAGGAACTTTCTGTCTCCCTCTCTGTCTGTCTGTCTGTCTCTCTCTCTTTCTCAGTCTCTCTCTCTCTCTCTCTTTCTCCTTCTCACGCTTTCTCCATCTCTTTCTCTTTCTCAATCTCTCTCCTTCTTTCTCTCTCTCTTTCTCCATCTCTCTCTCTTTCTCCATCTCTATTTCTTTTTCTACGCCTCTCTCTCTTTCTCCACCTATCTCTCTCTTTCTAACCTCTCTCTTTTTCTCCATCTATCTCTCTCTTTCTCCACCTTTTCTCTCTTTCTTCGTCTTTCTCTTTCTCCACCTCTCTGTCTCTTTCTTTCTCTATCTCTTTTTCTCCTTCTCTCTCTTTCTCCACCTTTATCTCGCTCTTTTTCTCCACCCTCTCTCTCTCTTTTTCACCACCTATCTCTCTCTTTCTACACCTCTCTCTCTCTCTCTCTCTCTCTACACTCTCTCTCTCTCTCTCTCTCTCTCTCTCTCTCTCTCCACCTCACTCTCTTTCTTCATCTGTCTCTTTCTCCACCTCTTTCTCTCTCGCTTTCTCCATCTCTCTAGTTCTCCATCTCTCTCCTCTATTTAATCATCTATAAGACTAACTCTCTACACCCCCCTCCCCAGGTATTTACCTGAAGACCAATGATGCCCTGGCCGGCTCGAAGCTGCTCTGGTGTGAACTCCACCACGTGTTTCTCAGAAGGCCTGGGCCCACACACAGGCCCGTTAAATCCATGCCGCTGAGCCTTAAATAAACAAACACATAGGTTAGATAGTCTCATAAATAGGCTGATATTCACTACTTGAATGGACTGATGTTCACTACATGAATGGGCCGATGTTCACTACATGAATGGAATGATGTTCACTACATGAATGAACTGATGTTCACTACATGAATGGAATGATGTTCACTACATGAATGGACGTATATTCATTGCATGAATGGACTGATGTTCACTACATGAATGGACTGATGTTCACTACATGAATGGACTGATGTTCACTACATGAATGGGCCGATGTTCACTACATGAATGGAATGATGTTCACTACATGAATGAACTGATGTTCACTACATTAATGGAATGATGTTCACGACATGAATGGACGTATATTCATTGCATGAATGGACTGATGTTCACTACATGAATGGAATGATGTTCACTACATGAATGGAATGATGTTCACTACATGAATGAACGTATATTCACTGCATGAATGGACTGATGTTCACTACATGAATGGACTGATGTTCACTACATGAATGACCGTATATTCACTGCATGAATGGACTGATGTTCACTACATGAATGGGCTGATGTTCACTACATGAATGGACTGATGTTCACTACATGAATGGACTGATTTTCACTACATGAATGGAGCGATGTTCACTACATGAATGAACGTATATTCACTACATGAATGAACGTATATTCACTACATGAATGGACTGATGTTCACTACATGAATGAACGTATATTCACTACATGAATGGACTGATGTTCAATACATGAATGAACTGATGTTCACTACACGAATGGACTGATGTTCACTACATGAATGGGCCGATGTTCACTACATGAATGAACGTATATTCACTGCATGAATGGACTGATGTTCACTACATGAATGGACTGATGTTCACTACATGAATGGACTGATGTTCACTACATGAATGGACTGATGTTCACTACATGAATGAACGTATATTCACTACATGAATGGACTGATGTTCACTACATGAATGGACTGATGTTCACTACATGAATGACCGTATATTCACTGCATGAATGGACTGATGTTCACTACACGAATGGACTGATGTTCACTACATGAATGGGCCGATGTTCACTACATGAATGAACGTATATTCACTGCATGAATGGACTGATGTTCACTACATGAATGGACTGATGTTCACTACATGAATGGACTGATGTTCACTACATGAATGGACTGATGTTCACTACATGAATGAACGTATATTCACTACATGAATGGACTGATGTTCACTACATGAATGGACTGATGTTCACTACATGAATGACCGTATATTCACTGCATGAATGGACTGATGTTCACCACATGAATGGACTGATGTTCACTACATGAATGGACTGATGTTCACTACATGAATGGACTGATTTTCACTACATGAATGGAGCGATGTTCACTACATGAATGAACGTATATTCACTACATGAATGAACGTATATTCACTACATGAATGGACTGATGTTCACTACATGAATGAACGTATATTCACTACATGAATGGACTGATGTTCAATACATGAATGAACTGATGTTCACTACACGAATGGACTGATGTTCACTACATGAATGGGCCGATGTTCACTACATGAATCGACTGATGTTCACTACATGAATGAACGTATATTCACTGCATGAATGGACTGATGTTCACTACATGAATGGACTGATGTTCACTACATGAATGGACTGATGTTCACTACATGAATGAACGTATATTCACTACATGAATGGACTGATGTTCACTACATGAATGGACTGATGTTCACTACATGAATGAACGTATATTCACTACATGAATGGACTGATGTTCACTACATGAATGAACGTATATTCACTACATGAATGGACTGATGTTCAATACATGAATGAACTGATGTTCACTACATTAATGAACTGATGTTCACTACAAGAATGGACTGATGTTCACTACATGAATGGACTGATGTTCACTACATGAATGGACTGATGTTCACTACATGAATGGACTGATGTTCACTACATGAATGGGCCCATTTTCACTACATGAATGGACTGATGTTCACTACATGAATGGACTGTATTCACTACATGAATGGACTGATGTTCACTACATGAATGGACTGATGTTCACTACATGAATGGACTGATGTTCACTACATGAATGGACTGATGTTCACTACATGAATGGACTGATGTTCACTACATGAATGGACTGATGTTCACTACATGAATGGGCCGATGGTCACTGATTGTGTAGCTTGTTTGATACAAGCCTACTCTTTCTTTGGCATTGACTCAGTTAAATGTAGACATATTGGTTTATCTATCAAACCACATTTGCCTTGACCAAATAACAACAGAAGATGAATATGTCACAAAGTAAAGTCAGTAGCAGTACAGGATTCTTTTCCACGTCTTAATATTGTTTTGATATATGGTGCTAGGTTCAGGTTTAAGAGACTTTTCGGCACTTGATGACGAAGATGATGATAATGACAACAACGGAAATGATGATAATGGTGATAATGACAATGATAACACCAACAATGATGATAAGAATGGTGTTGACGATGATAATCATGAAATCTGTGCGGGCACAGTGTATCAGTGCGGGCTGTTGTTTGTCGAGACTCCTGTCTTTTCCACTTTTCACATTGGGCAGTGGGGAGCGTTTTGTGTGATATTCGCTGGCACAGGAACGGGGCATAATGGGGACTAACTAACTAACTAACTAACTAACTAGTCATGAAATCACGTCGGTGCTTATGATCATGATCATAATACTGATGATGATGATGATGATGATGATGATGATGATGTTGATGATGATGATGATGATGATGATGATGATGATGATGATGATGATGACGGTGATGCTGTTGATGATGATCAAGATGATAATGACGACGTTGCTGGTGATGATGAAAATACGACGATGTTAATGTTGATAAAGACAATGATATGGACAGTGGTGGTGATGAGGATGATGAGAACATTAATTATAATGAAATGACAACGGTTAGGCAGTTAAGTGTCAGATTATCGTCATTGCACAAAGGCACATTCAGTCCATAAATGCTCCGTTCAATTTCTCGGTATCTCCCTCAGCGGTCAACGCGTCAGTTCTGTGTTGGTTGACTTTTCTATTGAATAATAACGATGATAATGATGATGACAGTGCTGATGGTAACCATAAATAATGATACTAAAGATGATGATGATGAAGATAATGATAATCGCGAAAATAATGATAACAGTGATGATAATGATGACGATGCTAACAATGATGACAATAATGACGATGATAACGATGTAGACAATGATTATGATGACGTAAACAATGATGATGATGATGATGATGATGATGATGATGATGATGATGATGATGATGATGATGATGATGATGACGATGACGATGACGATGACGATGACTGATGACTGATGACTGATGATTGATGATAACAAATATGATGATAAGAATAACAACTCACTTCAGTTCCCAACTGCAAAATGGTTGATATGACCATAGCCATATTCCTACCCTCAAACAGGTCAGCTGTGGGGAACAGGCTGTTGCTAGGGACGCCATAAGCCTCTACTGCTTTCAAGAAAATCTCTATGTTCTCCATCTAAGACATAAACGACGTCTGCGTTGTCAGTATGTCTAACGTATGTATAGCACAGTTAGCGTACAAACGTGCATAAATACAACATTAGACTAGCTACAATAACGTGCATACAACAGCAGACTTCTGGTGTTGACGTTACTGGAAGTGCAGTGAGCGACAAAAAGAAAGAGAAGATGAACGAGGAGAAGGAAAGGGAGAAGGAGGAGAAAAGGCAGTGACAATGGAAGGAGAAGATAGAAGGTAGTACAGAATAGGATCAGGGGGAAGAGGAAGAAGATTATGAGAAGAAGTAGTAAAAGAAGAGAAAGAATATGGGTTATAATAATAATAATAATAATAATAATAATAATAATAATAATAATAATAATAATAATAATAGAGGAAAACCAGAATAAGAAGTCTGTCTTAGTCGATTCTTGGTTAATATTAGCGTTGACATAATGGGCTTGTCCAAGCGCTTTAGGCAGATTTAAACTGACTCACTGTGTCCAGACGTTTACTCTATTGGACAATTTGCATAAGGACACATATGTAAGACTAGTGGCCAACAGCAAAGACAAACACGCAAAACTTGTGCCCAACAGTAAAGACAAACACGCAAAACGTGTGCTCAACAGCAAAGACAAACACGCAAAACTTGTGCCCAACAGCAAAGACAAACACGCAAAACTTGTGCCCAACAGCAAAGACAAACACGCAAAACTTGTGCCCAACAGCAAAGACAAACACGCAAAACTTGTGCCCAACAGCAGAGACAAACACGCAAAACATGTGTCCAACAGTAAAGACAAACACACAAAATTAGTGGCCAACAGTGAAAACAAACAGGCAAAACGTGTGGCAAATAGACACGCTGCTACTCACCTGTTTGAAAGGAAGAGGGCTGGTGTTGCCCTTTAGTTTGATCCCCCTGGCAGCTGGTGGCAAGTTGGGTGTGCCTGAGTACACTGCGTTCACTAACCTGCAAAGACACAGAACAACACAATTGTTGACTAGCACAAATGATAACTGTTCCTCTAGGGTACAAACACGCCTGACTACAACATCATACTGGCAAAAATGATAATTGTTCCTTTAGGGTACAAACGTGCATGAATACAACATCATACTGGCACAAATGATAACTCTTCCTCTAGGGTACAAACGTGCATGAATACAACATTATACTGGCTAACTACAACAACGTTCTTCGAGTTATTACCTGATCCCAATTTTAGGCTGGGTCAATTTTTTTTAAAGCTTCCCCGGTGTGAATTCGAACTCACCACCAGCTGGGCGTTTTCTTTTGTTCTCTACAGATGGCAGTTTTCTTTAGTTCTCTACAGCTGGTAGTTTTCTTTAGTTCTCTGCAGCTGAGAGTGTTCTTTAGTTTTCTACAGCTGGTAGTTTTCTTTAGTTCCCTACAACTGGAAGGTTTCTTTGGTTCTCTACAGCTGGGAGTTTTATTTAGTTCTCTACAGCTGGTTTTTTTTTTAGTTCTCTACAGCTGAGAGTTTTCTTTAGTTCTCTACAGCTGAGAGTTTTCTTTAGCTCTCTACAACTGAGAGGTTTCTTTGGTTCTCTACAGCTAGGAGTTTTCTTTGGTTCTCCACAGTTTTTTTTTTTTTAGTTCTCTGCAGCTGAGAGTGTTCTTTAGTTTTCTACAGCTGGAAGTTTTCTTTAGTTCTCTACAACTGGGAGGTTTCTTTGGTTCTCTACAGCTGGGAGTTTTATTTAGTTCTCTACAGCTGGTTTTGTTAGTTCTCTACAGCTGGGAGTTTTCTTTAGTTCTCTACAGCTGGGCGTTTTCTTTAATTCTCTACAGCTGGGTGTATTTTAGTTCTCTACAGTTGGGAGTTTTCTTTGATTCTCCACAGCTAGGAGTTTTCTTTAGTTCTCTACAGCTGGGAGTTTTCTTTTGTTGTCTACAGCTAGAAATTTTCTCTTTAGTTTCAGATGGTTGTTCTAATATTTATAGCAAGATTTTCTAGTAAACAACCTTCTCAACGCATTACGGTTATAAATTTGTTGAATAAGTTTCTTGCTATGGGAAATGTGGAAGATACTCTGCGATGTGGTTGGTCTGCTATGTCTGAAGAAAAATGTGTACATATCCAAGACAGAATCCTGAAAAGTCTAAGCAAGTCCTTCATGAAAATGTCGCAGTGAACGCATCGGAGAGCACAGTGCACACAATTTTTAAACATCGATTACATTTTCATCCATACAGGATTTCTGTTGTGTCTGAACTAAAACAGCGTGATAATAAATCCAGAGTCAACTACTGGTTTCCAGCTGTTCTATCTGAAGAAGAAGAGTCAATTCTCGATGTAACATTCTCCTCTGATAAGGCATGGTTTCATCTACCTGGATACGTTAATAGCCAAAATTATCGTCTTTGGAGCACTTGTAAATAGAGTGCGTTTCATGAAGCGCCTCTACACGATGAAAAAAATTGGAGTATGTTGTGCCGTCAGTAAAAAACGTTTTATTTGACAAATTTTCTTCAACAACACTATAAATGCCGATCGGTACAGTACTGACATTCTGGAAACTTTTTTAGAACAATTGAATGAACGTGAAATTGAAGAATCGTGGTTCCAGCAAGATAGTGCAGTTGCTCACAACTAGATCGTAAGATTTATTGCCTGGCATATTTCGCTCCATCTCATCAGGTACATACTACAGTATTCACACAACATAGATTCAAATAACTAGATACATCCTTCAAGCTGAAATATAAACATGTTCGCACAGTAATGTCAATTGTCTACCACGGTAAATTTAAACTTACTAACATGTCTTTCTGTTTGCAAAAAACTGGCCTATGTAGATTAATCATTATGGCTTCTGCAAACTTTAACAAGTGACTATTGTGTGTGTTAAACAATACGCGAAAGGCACTGTCTCTATCAATCACATGGCCGCTTTCCAACACACGCCTAGCAATCGATGAAGCGGGAAGTTTCCGGTGTGTCGGCCTCCCCAGGCTCCCATCACCTGTGTGTAGTATCTTGTCAATCAAATTACGTATGTGTTCAGCACCTCTGTTGTTCGACTGCTGCTCTGTTCTTTCGATGTAGGTAGACTGGCACCAGCATGTGAATTGGTAAATGCAATTGGATTTAGACGTACAGAGGAACAGGTTCTTTTACATCTTGCGTGGGAATAAGTGTGGTTCTGTACATAATAACTGGAGCTGCAGCACAGAATGTTCTGCCGACTGCTGTATTGAGCCGGTTCTGCAGACGTTGCATTATGTCATCGACTCGAAAGGTTAGCTGGATGAATACCTTGAGTTTAGAGACTAGTTTCGTCTGGTTTGGGTTTGGGCTGTTGGCAGTGGCGCTCTTTAAACCCTGTGGAGTTGCCATTAAGGTTTAAGACATTCTTCAGAATTTTAATTTCCTCTGTCAGTGTGTCCTGGGTGCATATCTTCCTAGCACGATCAAACAGGGTCCGTACTAAGCCCCGTTTGTACTGGACAGGTGTGAAGCACTGAAAATTTAAGTATTGGCCGATCCATGTTTCTTTGCGGTACACCAATCTTTTGAATTGTGCCGTCTGCTCTACGTCTCATTAGAATATCTAGGAACGGCAACGCTTCGTTGTGTTCGTGTTCCATAGATAGAGAGATGTTTTTATGCGTCATGTTCATTATGGCCTGGAACGATGTTGCTTGTAACTCGTCTGTCGTGGTAGTTAGTATATATCGTCCACATAACGACGGTAAAAGACCTAGTTGTTAATGTCTGAGGATCTCTTTACTTCTTAATGTGCTATGAAGATGTCCGCTAGAATAGGACCAAGAGGATTCCCCATGGCAACTCTGTCAGTTTGACGGTATGACTGTTCATAGTAATAACAGCATCTCCAGAATGGATGTTGGTATGCCTAGTTTTAGTTTTTTGTTTTTAATGCGTTCACTTTTTATTTTCACTGTCTCATCTAATGGAACGCTGGTGAATAGGGAGGCTATATCCATGGATGCCATGTGTTTATTATTTATGTCCATTTTTTTTTTAAATTCGCATATCCTTTACAGGACATCGCTGTCAAAAGCAGCATCTTTCAGCTGTCTGTTGATTTCTTGGCAAGATTACGTTCAGTAGTTTGCCATTGCTTTCTGAGCGGCCGGCTCAGTTATCCCGCAAGTCACCAGCGGGGGTAGAACCGCTCCCAGTTCTCGCCCGCTACGAGACTCTGCGTGATAAACGGGATTACGGAGAAAGTATTGTAACTCCTCGGCCAGAGAGACCGGCATTGATGTCCATAGTAACCAATAATTCCACCAGTTTCAATGTATCTCTGAGTATTTTTGGATCGAAGGACTGTCGTACTGGCTTTAAAATTTCAGCTAGTCATCTCTCCATTCGGTGTTTTGCAGAGTTAACCATGGACAGGATGGGTCTTAGTGGGATTCCGAGCTTGTGAAGTTTAGGTAGACCGTAGATCTGAGGAGTTTGGGAGTAACGCAGTACAGATCTATACCTATTCCCACACCAGTAGTAAAAGAACCTGTTCCTTTGTACGCCAAATCCAATTGCATTTACCAATTCACATGCAGGTTCCAGTCTACCTACGTCAACAAAACAGAGCGGCAGTTACACAGCAGCGTTGCTGAACACATACCTAATAGGATTGACAAGATACTACACACAAGCGACGGGCGCCTAGAGGGGGGGGGGGCGGGGGGGCCGACACACCGAAAATTTCCTGCTTCATCGATTGCTAGGCGTGTGTTGGAAAGCGGCCATGTGATTGATAGAGACAGTGCCTTTCATGTGTTTTATAACATACAAAATAGTCGCTTGTTAAAGTTTGCATAAGCCATAATGGTTAATCTGCATAGGCCCGTTTTGTGCAAACAGAAAGACATGTTAGTCAGTTTAAACGTTACTTTGGTAGATAACTGACATTACTGTGCGAACAAGTTTATATTTCATCTTGAAGGATTTATCTAGTTAATTTACTTTTATGTTGTGTGAATTCTGCAGTATGTATCTGACGAGATGCAGCGAAATATGCCAACAATAAATCGTGCAATCTATTGTTTGTGTCTTCGTTTTTTTTTTTTTTTTTTCAAATTCATTACGGGAAAACATTGTCTTGATTATCTGAAGTGTACCGTATTTTATGGACTATAAGACGCTACGGAATATAAGACGCACCTTAATTGTTAAGCAATTTAAAAAAAAAAAAATAACATTTTTACCATTTTTATATTAATTTCGAGTATAAAACGCACCTGAATTTTGGATGCAATTTTCTGAAGAAAAAATAGTGCGTCTTATACTCCGTAAAATACGGTATTTATTGTTTGTGTGTTGAAGACGTCCATTTTGTCATTAGTGATCGCTTCCTAATAGAGCTTACCGGTTCTATTTCTCGTTTTTCTGATGATTCAATTCCCGTTCTCGCACCCTCCCACGCCATAACGTAATACTAAGCACCAACTTCCCCTTGCCTGTCGCCCAAGCTCACCCCACGAGCCCCCCAGTGGTTACTGCACGTGCCAGCGGTTCTCACCTCGTGGTACTTACTTGAGAAGAATCTGACCATTCCTGAGCCGTCTTTCCACCTCATAAGCCCCGTTGCCAATGTCCTCGCCTGTGAGCTGGTAGATCCAGTTTTTAACCTCCAGTTCACTGCCGCTGTCGTATTTAGCCGCAACCTGTGAAAGAAACAGACATTTAGTGTTGTACCGCATAACCCGAGATGTTTGTTTGTTTGTTTGTTTACGTTTGCTCGCTTTGAACTCAAGAGTCGTTCAAACAAGTGCTACTACTTCTGGTGCACCGGATTAATTTGTTGCTTGTGGATTAGCTTTCCCTGTTCACCAGTGGTCCTAGCCATTAGACGAATACATTCAGACTTTTGAGGTAATTGCAGTTTACGTCCCCAGCGTGAATTTCATTTTTCTGTAGTCTTCAGACTTTTAGCTTTTACCAGTGACAGATATGATGTGTTTGGATACATTTTATGCTTCACTTTGCGACGTACCCCCTATTATCATTGATATTATATACATACATTGCTTGTCATTTGCAGGGTGTTGCAATCACCTCCAGCCCTTATTGATTGTTTGTGAATTACTACACTATTTTCCGTTCAGTTTTTATTTGTAATTTACTAGACAATTATACATTCAGTAGTTTGCAATGATGTGCAGATGATACAATATTGATTGTAGACAATGAGAAGGATCTTCAACATTTAGTAGATGCAGTTCTTGCATACGGTGAACAACTTGGGTTATAATTAAACTGTAAGAAGACACAGATTATGGTCGTCACTAGGAAGATAGAAATACCACAATGTAATATACAAGTAACTGGGAATATTTTCAAACAAGCTGGTCGGTACAAATATCTGCGAACAGTCGTAACATCTGATGGGAGGTACCTTGGCGAGATTAGAACAACTATCGCCATGGCGAAGATAGCCTTTTGCAAGATGGAAAACATACTGATCAATAAAAAGATGTCAATAGCAATGAGAAAAACAGTATTGAAGTGCAACATATGACCTGTAATTTTGTATGGATGTGAAGCGCTGGCGATGAGCAGAGAAGCGGAAAAACATCTAATGTCTGTGGAAATGTAGTTTCTGAGGAAAATGCAAAGAGTACCATGGGTAGACAGAAAAACCATGATCAAGTCCTACAAGAAACAAATCAAAACAGTAAACTGATTAGAGAAAGTAGACGTAGGCAGTCAATATTTTTTGGACACGCTTTGAGAAGAAATAAATTGAAGAACTTGGTGACAACTGCCAAGATTGAGGGGAACAGAACTATCGGAAAGCAGAGGATTACCTGGGTGGCTTGACCACGTGGTATGGTCGAGAAACGAACATAAAGCTGATACACGACTATAGTGATCGTGTGAGATCGCGAAACATGACCGACCATGCCTTATCGGCATGGCACATGTTGATAATTAGTTGGCAACTGCATTCTGAAACAGATCTGTGTGTAGAGTGAACCCACTACCCGTTGTCAGCGCACATAAATTATAAACTCGATCAAGTTAAACATCTCGGCTATCCTGACTGTATCATTGATATACTGTCAACTGTCAAACAGTCATCTACCGCCTATAGTACTTAGCAGTGTTGAGCAGTGGGGGGGGTGGGGGGGTGGGAGAGAGAGACAGAGAGAGAGAGAGAGAGGAGAGAGAGAGAGAGAGAGAGAGAGAGAGAGAGAGAGAGAGAGAGAGAGAGAGAGAGCCTGAGGAATTTAAGCCGCCTGGCTAGAGCAGTCGCCGCAAACAGTGCAGAGTAGGTTTTTCTTTTCTGCCCCCGACAGAAGAAAACAAAAATACATTTGCAATGAACAGAAATACACGAAGTGTAGCTGAGCTTTACTATATGCAGTTATTGAAAATAGAGGACTCTGCGGGGCCGTTGTTTATCAGCAAATAACAACAGCGAACGAAAGAAGAAGAGGAATAAGCAAATAACTACACGAAAACACAACAAATACAAACCACGGTGATGACACAATAATGACCTCTGTTGAATATAATAAGCAGCATTAATCGGGGCATAATAAAGCACATCACACTGGGACCGTGTGGGATTAGCTTAGAGTGGCAATACGTATTACATATGGTAGTAAGCATGTCATCGTGTACAGACTGGAGCCCTAATGCCCCGAGAATTGAATGTAATATCACCAAGATGCCTCAGTGACACACATAGGATGTAACTACACTTTTACTGTACGCGATTCGCCCATTGCAGGGATAAACTTAGGGCGTTTCTTATGGTATCATCATCACTATGTGTCATGCCGATAAGCATGGTTCACCATCTCATACGATCACCAGAGTCTTGTATCATGTCTGTATTTTTGTCCTGAGCATGTCATGTTACCAAGCCTTCCAGGTATTTAACGTTTTTTCTTACACACAATCCCTCCTCCCCCAAGCCATCCCATTCTTTATGTTTTGGCTCAATACCGGCGAATTGTGTCAGTTGTCATTAAGTTTTAAAGATTATTTCTCCTCATGATATGCACCCCCCCCCCCCCCCCCCCCCCCCCCCCACCCCCCAAAAAAAAAAACACCTACACGCACACTTGATAGTCTTCGTCTATATTCTCTAATAACTTTATCGTTCCATGTGTTCCTTGTAGGGCCGCCACGCTCTGTCCGTTGCTGTTGTACACGACATTTAAAAGTGCGTATGTTTACAAGGTGTGCGTATACTTGGCAGACATGCAGAATCCGCATTTTCTTTGGGAGAATAATCAATACGTAGGCGAGGAAGAAGCAACAATAACAACAACAACTCCCTGTTGAGATTTCAAGGTAAGGAATGAAGCAAAACCACATAAACAGGTTTGTATTACCTGTGCTGTGTGTGCCAAGGACGTGCGCGAACATGTAGCGGAGCATATTTGTGTAGCGTACATTGGCAGGCGTTTCACTGAGAGATGAACACTGAGAGGTGAACATTGAGAGATGGACACTGAGAGATAAACACTGAGAGATGAGCACAGAGGAATTAGAACTGAGAGATGAGCACAGAGAGATGAGCACAGAGAGATGAGCACAGAGAGATGAGCACAGAGAGATGAGCACAGAGAGATGAGCACTGAGAGATGAGCACAGAGGGATTAGCACAGAGAGATGAGCACAGAGGGATTAGCACAGAGAGATGAGCACAGAGAGATGAGCACAGAGGGATGAGCACAGAGAGATGAGCACAGAGAGATGGACACTGAGAGATAAACACTGAGAGATGAGCACAGAGGGATGAGCACAGAGAGATGAGCACAGAGAGATGAGCACAGAGAGATGAGCACAGAGAGATGAGCACAGAGAGATGAGCACAGAGGGATTAGCACAAAGAAATGGACACTGAGAGATGAGCACAGAGGGATGAGCACTGAGAAATGGACACTGAGAGATGAGCACAGAGAGATGAGCACTGAGAAATGGACACTGAGAGATGAGCACAGAGAGATGAGCACACAGAGATGAGCACAGAGAGATGAGCACAGAGAGAAGGGGCCCGAGAGATGACAAGAAGATGAGCACAGAAGATAGCACAGAGAGATTAGCACAGAGAGATGAGCACAGAGAGATGAGCACAGAGGGATTAGCACAGAGAGATGGACACTGAGAGATAAACACTGAGAGATGAGCACAGAGGGATGAGCACTGAGAGATGAGCACAGAGAGATGAGCACAGAGAGATGAGCACAGAGGGATTACACAGAGAAATACACGAGAGATGGCACAGAGGGATGAGCACGAGAAAAGGCACGAGAGATGGCACGAGAGATACACTGGAAAAACGAGGAGGCACGAGAAGGACGAAGATGAGCACAGAAGAAGGGAAAAGATGAGCCAGAGAATGAGCACAGAGAGATTAGCACGAGAGATGGGGACAGAGAGATGAGCACAGAGAGATGAGCACACAGAGATGAGCACAGAGAGATGAGCACAGAGAGATGAGCACAGAGAGATGAGCACAGAGAGATGAGCACAGAGAGATTAGCACAGAGAGATGAGCACAGAGAGATGAGCACAGAGGGATTAGCACAGAGAGATGGACACTGAGAGATAAACACTGAGAGATGAGCACAGAGAGATGAGCACTGAGAGATGAGCACAGAGAGATTAGCACAGAGAGATGAACACAGAGAGATAAACACAGAGAGATGAGCACAGAGAGATGAGCACTGAGAGATGAGCACAGAGAGATTAGCACAGAGGGATTAGCACTGAGAGATGTGCACAAAGAGATGAACACTGAGAGGTGAACACTAAGAGATGAGCACAGAGGGATTAGCAGTGAGAGATGGACACTGAGATATGAGCACAGAGAGATGAGCACTGAGAGATGAGCACATAAGGATTAGCACAGAGAGATGAGCACATAAGGATTAGCACAGAGAGTTGGACACTGAGAGATGAGCACTGAGAGATGAGCACAGAGAGATGAACACTGAGATATGGACACTGAGAGATGAGCACAGAGGGATTAGCACAGAGAGATAGACACTGAGATATGGACACTGAGAGATGAGCACAGAGAAATGAGCACTGAGAGATGAACACTGAGAGGTGAACACTGAGAGATGAGCACAGACAGATGATCACAGAGAGATGAACACTGAGAGATGATCACAGAGAGATGAACACTGAGAGATGAACACTGAGAGATGAACATTGAGAGATTAACACAAAGCAGAGTTTAACCATCTCGTCTAGTATTGTCTCAGTTACGAAGTGGTTAAACACCGTGCTTTGCGTTCCTAACGTCGTGGGTTCGTGTCATGACTCCGCCATTCGATTTATGAGGGCACATTTCTCGGAGAGAATCGTGTGAGAATGATTTAGAATTACGGAGTTCGTGCTCTGTACAACGCTTTTGACAGACTGCTCAACTGAAAGAGACCGATACAACTCGGTGCAGTGATGTCGAATCACTTTGTCTGTAAATTCCCTCTTGGGAAAATTTAATGAAACAACAGGAACAGCCATTCTGAAGAATTTCTAGGACAGACACATTTAAAGAAATAGGAGCAGACATTTTAACTGAGTTAGTACCAAAGAAAAAGTAGGTTTGAACCAAACATGATACACAGTCATATGAACAGGTATTATAATGTAAATTTCATTTCACTGAACATTGAAATTGTGGGAGATACCATGAAAGAAAACAAATTACACGACGACCCTAGTATGGCGATATATCATCCTTCATTCCAAATGGTATGTAACATTTAGCGATATATTATCCTTTGGCATTGGATCAGTTGAAGAATAACCAGGACATACTATGGAAATTATTTCATTAAACAACTAGTACAACTACATTTAATGAAAGCATTAGACCAGACAATTCAATAAAATAATTACGATAGCGATGTTTAAGGAGAAAACACGAACAATTACATTTATCGAAATAGGAACCATCACAATTAAGGAAATATTACGGCCATATCTTATGCAAACAATTAGGACAGACAAATTTAAGAAAAATAACGATGACAAAGAAATTTAAAAAAAACAGACATGTTAAATGATATAAACTAACACTTCGTATTGTGACTCTTCTCTGACTATTGAAGATGAGGATGGAGCAAGTATGAAAATGTCCGAGGTGTCGTGATGTCGGTTCTCGACTTAACAAAACTCAGAAAATAACTAGAACAGGCCCGTTTAACTGATAGAGTGCCAATCAAAAAGTAAGTTTGGGCCAAAATATAGTACGCAATCAAATGAACAGGTATTATAATGTAAATTTCCGTTCACAGAACATTGCAATTGTGGAAGATACCACGAAGTAAAACAAATAACACGGTGACCTTAGAACAGAAACATTTAAGCAAACAACCAGGTCAGACATATTTACATGGGAGGGGGTGGTACAGAAACATTCCTACAGCCTTATAGTCATGCACTGTTTAACCCTTTCCATGTCCCCATTTCGTTCAAGCAAACCGTAACTTACATCTATAACACCGAAGAAGGTTTTCTAGGTGCCTTCCCTTCACATTGCATTCTCTAGCACACCGACGAAGTATTTCTACGTGCCTACCTGTCACATCACTGTCTCTAGCATAGCAACAAACAACAACACATTCTACTTGCTTACCGCTCGTCAACACGTCGCAACTTCTAGAACAGCGAAGAAACATATTTACGTGCCTGCTTCTTGTCAACATACCTACCTACCTAATTACCTACCTACATTCCTACCTACATTCCTACCTGCCTACCTACCCACCTCCACGCACCCACTCATCCATCCATCTATCCACTCACCCATCTGTTCATCCATCCATCAAACTATCTGTCTGTCTCTCTGTCTGTCTGTATGTGTGTCTGTCCGCCCGTCCGTCCGTCCATTCATCGATCAATCTTTCCGCCCTCTCTCCCTCCATCCATCCATTCAGTCATTCATCAATCCTACCACCCATCCATCCATTCAGTCATCCCTCCATCCACCAACTCATCCATCCATCTGTCCATCCATCCATCCACCTATCTATCTATCTATCTATCTATCTATCTATCTATCTATCTATCTATCTATCTATCTATCTATCTATCTATCTATCTATCTATCTATCTATTTATCTATCTATCTATCTATCTATCTATCTATCTATCTATCTATCTATCTATCTATCTATCCATCCATCCATCCATCCGTCCGTCTGTCCGTGCGTCCGTCCGTCCGTCCGTCCGTCCGTCCGTCCGTCCATCCATCCATCCATCCATCCAGCCATCCATCCACCCATCTGCCCGCCCGTCCGTCTGTCCGTCCATCCACCCTGTTCTTCTACATATCTATCTAGCTTCAGGAGGATAATGCCACCTTTCCCAAATCTACACTTGCCCTTAAGTGTTACAAGGCCAGATGTTTAGGCAGGCATACCAGGTACACTTGTTTGTTTAGTT
The DNA here is from genome assembly GCA_014155875.1 of Cepaea nemoralis. NCBI lineage: Eukaryota > Metazoa > Mollusca > Gastropoda > Stylommatophora > Helicidae > Cepaea > Cepaea nemoralis. The sequence goes on from JACEFZ010025341.1 coordinate 31,002, forward strand.
TATCCTTGGTATTGTTTACCCATCGTTTCCTTAGTCTTTCCCTGGCTATCTATCCAGATGGTTTCGACTTCTATACTCTTATCGATTGTTGATCGGTTTTCATTCCCACACGATGTTCACATTAGTGAATATAAGACCTATTCATGAAAACCATGAGTGATGTTATGTCCATCAAAATTCCACTGGACTCTTTACGCTTTCTGTCCCTTCTGTACACCCCAGCTTTCTATACCTAGCATGTATTTTTCATGTGACGAGTTTGCTCTGATGATGTTGAGAGGGACCAGGTCTGGCGTTGTTAACAAAGTATTTAAGCAAGGAATAACCGATCAATACATAAGGTATCGAAATTAGGGGCCTGTTGCTGCCGAGCTGTCACTGAAGTCCAAAAGAAAACACAAAATATGTCTAAACAGCTTGACGAAGGGAACAACACACAGATACAAGTGAACGTTTCGGTCGAAGTGGAGTCTCCGTGGTGAAGTAATTAAGCCGTCTGCCTCGCGCTTCGAAAGTCTTGGGTTCGATTCCGGACTACGTCATTTGGTTTACGAGTGCATGTTTCTCGGAGACTATTGGGGGTCGTCGCTGGAGCCATGGAGTTCGTACTTTGTGCGACGCTTTCGGTAGGCACCCTGACGGAAAGCGACAGATCTATATGTGATCAAACCCGGTACAATGAAGTGTATCCTCTCGACTTTTATTTCTGTATCAACGAAACAATAAAATAAAAACAATAACACAGATAACTCAAAAAGAATGCTTTCCTATTTAGCGGTAGTTTCTGTATGGACCACAGAGTGAACTAAAACAGACAGTGAAATTCATGCAAGAGGAAACATTAAATTCATACAAATTTCAAAGCCGACGAAAGAAGAAGAAGAAGAGGTAATTTATTCAATTAACGCTCACTTCTCCGGATCCATCATTGTTAATCGCGGTATCTCTCAGAAGATAATTATTCCTTTGTGTTATCTGTGTGTTACTGTTTTCTTTTGTTGTTCCGTTGATGAAGACTTCAATTGACATGTTCGCTTCCATCAGTGTATCTTTTTCCTTTCGTCGAGTTTCTTCGTCATATTTTGTTTTCATTCCATCAAGACACTTTCTGTTCTTTGGAACAGAAAGAGTTAGAGTAACAACCTGCTTGCAAACCACTACCTGAAAAGCAGAGTTAGCTCTCTCGGACCACGGGGAGCACTATAACCGGCCATGCACACTCACGTACACAACTTAGTGGGAAGAGGTGGGGCGAGGGGCAAAGGCCACGCTAAAGATAATATAGCACGTAGCTAAAGGTCATGGGCAGATTATAAATGCTAGATGTACGGTTGCATTCCAAGGTATCTCTGACTTGGTGCCGACACACTGTCTGTGGCATTGGCTGTTTGCCGTCTTCAGCTGAAGCCGAGTCTGTGAGTAACGCCGTTGCAATCTGTTTGGGAACTGAACCCGGCTAGGGAAAGATTTGCTGTTTAAAAAACGGTATTCTGGCATGCGCGTACCTTGAGAGGGTTATAGATAGAGAGAGACAGAGATAGAGAGAGACAGAGAGAGAGAGAGAGAGAGAGATAGATAGAGAGAGAAAGAGAGAGAGAGAGAGAGAGAGAGAGAGAGAGAGAGAGAGAGAGAGAGAGAGAGAGAGAGAGAGCGAGAGCTTCATTGTGTGTGTGTATTTGCATTTGTGTTTAGCTTTCGAACGAGTAAAGTTTTTACCTCCCTGTTAGTTAAGTTTACGACGATTTTATATAAAGGTGTGTGTGTGTGCGCGTGAGTTTTTCTTGTTTATTTGCATGATATGTGTATTTGTTGTACATGTATGTTTGGTTCCTGTAAAAACAGACATGTGGTCGACCAGTGAGAAAGCGGATACAGTACATTAAAGACACCTTTAGCATGAATACGAACGAACGAACGAACGAAGAAACTTTATTATCACAGGGTTAAGAATTGGGCACGCAGGCTCAAAATGATGTGCCCAGGTTTCGTCACCTGTAACGATCTTAGCCAAAAAGTTCTCTCCATTAGCATTGAAACTCTTAAACAATTTAGAAGAAATTGCTTTCCTTTGCAATCGGTGGTCATTTATGTGACTTCGAGGAACCCATCTTTGGCAAACCTTAGAAAATTTGAGAGGTTATAAAATTGCATTTGCACTACTATTGCTGACAGACAGCGGTAAGACCAGTTGTTGAGTAGTGATTTGCCTATCAATAAGAATGATACCATCAGAGCATTTTTGCATTGGTGGCTGTGGCAGGACGTCCACATGGCGGGCGATGAAGTAGATTTGTATCTCCACTTCCTGATTCTTTGATACTCTGAACCCAGCGAATGATTGTACTCCTGTCGACTTCAGAACTTCTATACACATCACATAGATACTTATGAATGTTCACAACAGTTTTTTTGTTTTTTGTTTATTTGCAACCAGAAATTCTATCACAATTCGCTACTTATAACGCAAAGTTGCTAACACGCTCCAATTCAGCGGTTTACGACAGCCGTATTATATGGCCGATTGAGTTTTAATTTGGTGCACATAATTGGCACACATGCCATATTTGAAGTGTGCGAGATTTCATACTTCTATCGTCATTATTTGCTGAGACAAACGATATGGTGCATTACTTTCTCGTACTCTCTATATTTTCCAGCCCTCAGTGAATCGTGTTTTTGTTTTCGGTATCTTGTTTGCTTTTTGACAACTGCTATAATTATACCTTCGTTTGTCTGTCATTTTATACCAGTTTCTGTCTTCCTTCAATTGGATAAGTAACGTGTGTGTGTGTGTGTGTGTTTCTTTTTTTTTCTTTTTTTAAAGGGGTGAAACTTTTCAATTCCCCAACAATAGAGTCACAAACAGACAGACAACAATAATGAGTAAAAGAATGTAACAAACAACAGAGCACAATGAGAAAATCATATTGGCTGATGGCTAAAGGCTAAGGTCTTTAATTAAACATAATACTTAGTCTACGGACATTCTGTTTCAAATGTGGTTATATTTCGAATTTAAATGCTCAGTGAACGGAAATTTACACTATAATATTTGTTTATTTGATTGCGTACCGTGTTTGGTTCAAACTTACATTTGTGAATCAGTTAATATTATCCTCGAGTATTTCAGCCTTCAGCCTCGCCGTGAAGCTTCCTGACCGTTCCATGTCACAGTTGTCTTCTTGTGCCGTTTTCTTTAAGACACTTGAACGCTAGTGTCTTGGGCTTAATTGTTAAACCTGTCAGTTTCTCCGAAGATTTACAAACAATAACAACAACAACAATAACAACAACACTAGCGGCTATCACTTTACTCTTTCGTGCTTGACTTATTTATAACAAATGCAGTTGCTACAACAACTAAGTGGTAAACACTTGGACATGTGTAACCCCACAACGAAACGTCAGAAAATGATTTACACCACAACACGTAGTTCACATCTTTATGGGACCGTTATAAACGCGAAAGATCACGTGCTCATGAAAGGAAAGCGAAATGAACAGGCGGAAGCGGAACACACCTGGGCGGAAATGGAATCCACATTGTCCTGAGTACTCAGTGTGAAACAATCCTGTGACCTATATAATTTGCTGCAAGGCTGGAAACTAGTTTTGCCGAATCTGAGTTCCTCTCGTGCCTAAGTGATTTGTGACGTGAGAAGATGAAAGCTGGAAATGTAAATACTTTGAATGAATTTGAAGAAACACATTTGGAGCGTTTCGTGCTGTAGACGCAAACGATGTTTCTAGAGCTGGTGCTTTATTTTAAATTGAATTATATGTTACTTTGCGTTAAATTCCCGAAAAGTACACAAGAAACCTTTGACAGATAGAAAGGGTAATGAAGATATCTTAAAACTCACAAAGAGAACTGGCTACTCATATCAGAAGAAGAGAGTAGACATTCTTAGGGTATATCACGAGAAGGGGAAAAGCCGGGGTATTTTGTCAGAACGGAAAAGTTGGAGGGGAGAGAAGCAAGGAGAAAACAAGAGAGAAAATTCTGGATAGTTTTATATCATGGCATGGAGGATTATCGGTATCAGAAATTACTGATAGCACACGAGATAGAGGGCTGTGGATAGACGTGATAACCAGCGCCACACGGCATGGGCTATAAGAAGAAATAAATGGCGGTTAATCATCCTATTTCCACTAGCATAGTTATATCACAATGTTTGAAATATTGGATTGTGTGTGAATACAGTGTTTGGGACGCAGAGGTGTTTCCAAGGCACCAGGGCCGGGTTATATACTGGCCAAGACCTATTGACGCGTCCTCGTCGAGCGTCCTGGGCAACAGGTCCCTTCGGGGTCCTGGCTAAAGTCAATAGGATCGCCGATTCCTCCGAAGTCGGAGAGTGTCTGCCTGTACGGCGAGGAACCACCAGTCCGCACACCAATAAGTCAGACATGGGACAACGGATACTCACGCAAACCTCAGGTCCTGTATGACATCACACTGATGTTGGACAACAGGATGCCTTCATCCGACATACAGGATCTCGCGTTGGAGCTCAAGCCAACGAACACAAGCAAGCAAGCAAGCAGTGTTTGAAATTGTGAGCTTTATGTAGACATGTTTTTTTTTTTAAATGTTGGACAGTGTATGACACATTGTATGAAATGACGGGCTACGTGTGGACACAATAATTGAAATGCTGGACTGTAGACACAATGTTTAAAATGTTGGTTGGACTGTGTTTAGACACAATGTTTGAAATGTTAGACTGTGTGTAGAGCAGTGGTTCTCAACATTTTTTGGCCCGTGCCCCCCCTTTACTATATTTTCAGAACGTCATTCCCCCCACCCCTTCGTATTTCCTACCTAAAAATCCCGCCCCTGCCCTTACACAGTATACGTAATAATGGAAGCTAAATTTAATAGCACATACTAAAACAAGTCTTTACATCCATGTAAAACGTGATTTGTGGGTCTACTTACTTTATAAAATGAATTTTAGAAGGGTGAGACGTACAGAACCGTAAAGTATGAAGGGAAAAACAATAACAAGTAGTCGGTTCTTGTATTAACGCGATTTTGAAATAATCTTAATCCCCCCACCCCCTGGAAACCCTAAAATTCCCCCGAGTGAGGGGGGGAGGGAAATTCCCCACAGGTTGAGAACCACTGGTGTAGTGTGTGTGTGTGTGTGTGTGTGTGTGTGTGTGTGTGTGTGTGTGTGTGTGTGAAACATCTTCTTTCCATTGGTGTGTAGACTGTGTGTAGATATATAAGTGTCTGTAAATGTGTGTGTGTGTGTGTGTGTGTGTGTGTGTGTGTGTTCATGGAAATGGTACTGTATAGATTAAGCATCCTATTCCCATGAGCATATTCCTATATCGGTTTAACATTATATGTTTCTGGGTATATTGCTATACGAGATAAGCATTTGATTTCCTTGGGTATAGCTCTGTAAAGACGTGACAACCCATTTTCTGAGTTCCGTTATGATTGGCCTTCCTTTGTTTGTCAATAAAGTGACCTTTGGTCAAATCCCACCTTCTGTACATTTTTTTCGTGTCTATTCATTCACTAATTGTCACCCATTTCCATTTTGCTTATAGATGGATTGCTTGCCTTCCGCCCGGTGATCATGTATTCGAATCTCCTTCATGCGGATTCATTTGTTTTCCTGACCTGGTCATCGTAGCCTAAGTCAGAACCCAGTAGATTGCCAAGAAATTAAAGCCAGGGTTATCGACCACATACCCAATCGGGTGTATATAAACATTCTTTTGCGTTGATTTTGTAATTTTAATTGATATTGTTGAACTTATACAAGGAATACTTAAATAAACTTATAAGCTCTACAAAACGAAACAGAAAGATTTGTAAACCGTTCCGGTTATCAACATTCTCCTTCGCTGACAAACAATCTGAAATGTCGTCGCCATTGAGTCACTCGAAAGAAATAGTCCTTCGGAGTAATAATACACTAAAGATGCCTGTGGCCAAGTTTCGCTAGCCTTCAACGTGTGAACACCTGAATGGAAAAAAGACCTCGCAGCAAACAAAAACAATGAACACCCGAAAAAAAAATGTAAGCATGTCTGAAAGAAATACCATGGGACAAACAACACAGAGACGCGTCACGGTTTCAACAACAGGGAAAGAAAATTAATACAATAACCGAAAAATCTATAAAGATTAATTAATATATTCGCCTTAGGTATAACATCAGCTAAGTAAAGTGTGTACTATTTACGTTGTTGGATCAGTGTATGTTTATTATTTGTGGACTGAGGAAGGCTGTAGCCGCAACATCCATTTTGTGACTTCTGAATGTTCTTGCAAAAGCTACCAGTTCAACTTCTCCTTTCCGCTGAGTTGTTCATTGTAATTATAACCAATGCCAGAGAAGCAGGTTGAACGAGGTCTAGATTTTATTTTCAATTTTTTGTTCTTTCGCAAGCTTTGAATTTGAAATCGGTACTGAAGTAATGTACATGTGAATGGTTCGTACCAGAGAAGACTGCTCATTAATTTATTAGCCGAGAAAATAAACGTTTATGTATTCAAAGCACAGACTTCACCAGCCCACATATCAAAATCATAAGGGAAAGAAAAGACCCCCTCCCCCAACAAAAAAAAAAATTGATTTATAAAGCAAAAGGTTCGACTTCATTGCATCGGGTTTTATCCCATATGGCTCAGTCTTTTTCCACAGGGCGGCCTGCCGAAAACGTCGCACGGAGCACCAACTCCGTATCTCCAGCAACCACCCTCAAGAGTCTCCGAGAAAATTGAACTCGTGAATCGACGAAGTGGCCCGAAATCAAACCCACGTGATTCGGAACGTGACGCAGGCGGCATAACCACTTCAACACGAAGACTCCCATCCATAAGGAAAAGACAAAATGCACTGTTTGCGGCCTATCAACAGAGCACATGAAATAGAGAAGGTTCCCTTAATGATGAAAATACTAAGCAAAAGAGGCAGAATAAATCAAATACAGATGTAGCTTAAACAGCTGAGCAACACAAAACAATATAAGCAACAGCCATCAACAAACTGTAATCTACTGCCTATAGTACTTTGCGATGTAGAACTGGGGTGTCAAGAGCCTGAGGAATTAAGGCAGCCAGGCTAGTGCCTAGTGTAGTCCCCACGAACTGTGCAGGTTAGGTTGTGTTTTTTTTCCCCCATAAGTAACACCAACTTAATAATTCCTCCCCCCCCCCCCCCCCATACAAAAAAAAAATAATCCCACAATATCAGGTGGCAGGGAGGAGTGGAGAGTCATGATCGCCGATGGCTGCTCCAAACCAGACATATGAAGAAGAGGAACTGAGAAAGACAAGGTGCTGTTGACGAATTAATTGTAAATGTGTAGAATTTTCTAAGAATCAAGAGAAATTACACTTTATTCTGCAAAATTTCGGGCTTCCTCGGTAAACTAATTAATTAATCAACAGCCGTCTTTGCTGCGTCATCGTCCGTGGCCAGGGTGATTGGGTGGGGGTAGGAGGGGGGTGGGGGTGCGAAGGAGAAATATGTGTGTGGGGGGAGGGGGTAGTGAACGCAATTTCACAATCCTGATATCCCCGATTCGAAGTTAGCAGTAGGCGATCTGAAAGCAGATCACGTTGCTTTGATTTTTCAATGACAGTGATATGAGCATATGCAGTAAAGAAACCAATGGCAAACTAGTGAACGCAAACATGCACTCATACCATCCCCTGAAAAAAGTAATGGGGTTAACTGCGACGGCTAGTAAAAGAGCGTGAAATTAACTGTAACTTCTCTCCTATGGAAGATTTGCATTGACATGCTAATTCCAAGACTATCGTCACCATTCCCCATATGCTACCTGGCCATTTGTAAAAGTATGCCACTATTTTCCCGTGCCACCCGTGTTGTTGTTTTTCCAGGAGAGTAGGACCTGGCTATGCCATCCCACACCTTTTTTTCCATATCCTTTTACAGGACATCGCTGTCGACATGAGCATTTTACTGCTGTTGTTGATGTCTTGGCAAGTTTACGTTCAGCAGTTTGCCATTGCTTTCTGAACGACCGGCTCCCATATTAATCAGTTAAAACCCAGCGCAACGCGGTCTGCTGCCAAATCGCGCGCAGATGTGCTTCGAACGAGGGTACGCGGGATTACGAACCGCGTCCATAACATCATCGCCACGGGGCCCGGTCATCCCACACTGGCAATGTTATTGATTGATTGGAAATGGAAGGTAAATACTTCACCTACTAGGGCGCATTAGCGTCGTTGATAAGGAGCTACGCCGATAATGTCATGAGAGTGGTAGAGTCAGGTGTCGATCAACACGTTCGTCGTCTGCCAACAGAGGAAATAGACTGGCCACTATTCCTCTATGCACTCAGGCCTACAACATTTAATGAATTGCCTTATCTCATCACAGACCCAAGCAGCAATCTGCTTCGGCAGAAACGTATTTAATCATAGTGCCTTTGGAATGTGAAGAGTCACGTCTTCACATATTCTAGGCCACGACGTGACTATGCTAAGTGACCAGTTCATTTACTCATCATTTTTCCTCCTATGCCAATTTTCTGAAACTGTTTCAATGGGTTAAATATCAATACTCCTCCTTGACTTGGGGACGTAGATTGCAAGTACCTCTGAAGTCGGAGCAACATTTAACAATAGAATACGTCTGATGGCGACGAACACTGGTGATAGGGAAAGCTAATTCACACACAAATATCAGTCCAGTGCACTAGAAGTAGGATCACGTGTATGGATTACGCTAAAAAGCAATTATCACTGGTCGACAACTGAACCTCATGGTTATAATACGGAATCTGGTCACAGTTGGGGACTGAACCTATATCACAGTCTCGTTATGCACGCGTACTTATCATTATATGCCATGCCTGTAGTCGTGGGCGGTCATGTTTCGCCATCTCAGACTATCACTAGAGTCGTAGATCAGCTCTGTGTTCTTTTCCCGACTATGCAATGTGATCAAGCCATCCACATGTTTACTTCTCTGCCATCCCCTTGTTCTTTTCCCCTCAATCTTGCCAGTTGTCATCAAATTCTCCAGCTTATTTTTTCTCATAACGTGCCAAAAATAAGTTTGACTGTCTAATCAGTTTGAGATTTTCATTTGCCTCTTATAGGACATGCGCATTGATTTTTCTGTATGTCCATAGTATTCTTTGCATTTTCCTTAGAAACCACATTTTCCTTGCCATCAGATGTTTGTTTTTTTTCAGCTTGTCTGCTCATTGTCAACCTCTCGCATCAATACAAAGGTGCAGGTTCTAAATGTTCAACACTCTTTTTCTCGTTGCAATTGTTATCTTTTTTTTAGTCAGTATGGTTTCCATTTTGCAAAAGTTTACCTTTGTCATAACGATTCTTCCTTTAACCTCTTCAAGGCACGCCCGATCAGATGTTATGTCTGTTCCAAGATAGTAGTACCGTTTCACTTCTTTAAGAATATTCCCATTTATCCTTATTTTTACAATGTGGTTTTTCTGTGGTCCTAGAGACGACCATAATATCTGCCGTCTGCACGCGACCTAACCACTATATAATCAACCACAACAACTTGCTCAAAGCTCATGTAGAACTTTGCTCTCAGCACGTTCCACTGAGCAGATTCTAGATCTTTTGCCAGTTCCCCTGCCTAATGCATGTCCATGCGCCTGGCGCCTGCAATGTCCTGTTTCATCTTCGTGCTGATCAACGAGTGTCTCCTTCTCCCAGGGACCATGACTTACATCACTACTGCCATGATTGATATTGGACAGCATTTCAGTTTCTGTTACATTTTGTTCTTTATGAGCCAGTTTTCTCAGATCTTGTAGAATGTCGGTAGTTTTCCTATTATTGACCGGCCATATTCTACGAATTTTTCTGTAACATTTATTCGTAACTTAAACACGGTATTTTCTGTAACATTTATTCGTAACTTAAACACGGTATTTTCTGTAACATTTATTCGTAACTTAAACGCCCTGATTGTCCTTTTTTTATGTTAAGAAATCGCCAATTCTTCAAGACTCACATCCTATGTTGCCATAAGAAAGGAACAAGATCCCGAAATATACACTTTGATATGTTTTGCTGTTGTTGTGTTATAAGTTCTAAATGATGTTGACTACGGCCACTTTATAACAATAAACACAACCCTAATTATATGGAGCTATGATCAAATTATTATCATTATTTGTATTTCACAATAAAATAATAAATTGGAATGCTTACCTTGGAATGCAAGGCCCTGTCCATTCCCATAGGCCTCTCCCTGTTTGCCATTTTGCTTATTTATTTGCAAACTGTTGTTTTATTGTTCTATGAAGTTTTTTTGAACTGTACTTCTCTGGTGGACTTCTTATTTAGTTCTGGAAAAGAAGGGGGATGTTCCACTAGACCTGCTGACACTAATCAGACACGCAGGTTCTCGAAAATCTTCAACAAAGTGGCTAGGAAAATTCCAGATGCACTCACGTCTATGAGCAGTCTTACACAGCCTACACGTTTCCTGGCGGCACGCGCACACCGTACTCACTCACTCACACACACGCACACGCACGCGCACACGGTACTCACTCACTCACACACACTCACACGCACGCGCACACGCCTCAACCGGCGAGTTACCGGCAGGGCATGGTTGTTGATGACGTGTGAAGGGTGGGAGGGGGCGGTTGGTCTTTTGGTGGTGGGTGGGCGGATAGGTGAAGGGATGGATGGTGGAATGTAGGGATTAGTGGATGGGAAGAAAGATAGCTGGACAGACAGGCAGGCAGGCAGGCAGGCAGGCAGGCAGGTCGATTAAAAATTTGTTTCTGTTGTGATAGTAATACTTCAAATAATTTCAAGATGCAAGTTTACACTGACAGAGAACCTTGGCAACTGCAATAAAACACCAAGGAGACAGAGTTGTACTAGACATAGTGAAATGCTTGGGAAATAGTGGAAGGAATATTACTTGTAACAACATTTTTACAATCTTGAAACTGGGACAGCCATTGAGGATGTGTGTGTGTGTGTGTGTGTGTGTGTGTGTGGGTGGGTGGGTGGGGAGGGGGAGGGGGGGGCTTACACGTTTACTACGAACAATAAGAACACAAAAAAAAGAATTGAACTTCCAAAAGAGCTAATTTCAGGTAAAGATCCTGTTCAATTTTCCACAAAGTTTGCTTTCATTGATGGTGTGGCACTGAGTTCCTATTGTCCAAAGAAAGGAAAAGTGGTTGTACATCTTAGTACAATGCATGATCAGCCAGATGTGGACTAAAGTTCTGATTCCAAAAAACCATGGATGATCCTTCATTACCATCGCACGAAGAGTGGAGGTGGACACAGCCGATCAAATGTTGCGCTGTTATTCAGTCAAGCGCAAGACAAACATATGGCCTGTAGTCATTTTCTACAACATTTTAAATGTTCTTCCATGAATGCATTTGTTCTGTGGATGCACCTCAATCCTTAATGGAACAATCCATCCATCCATCATGTGTCATGCCTATAAGCGTGGGGGTCATGTTCTGCCATCTCACTCGATCACCAGAGTCGTGGATCAGCTCCGTGTTTCTGTCTCGACCATGCCATGTGGTCAAGCCATCCAGGTATTTACTTCTCGATCTTCCTCTTGGTCTGTTCCCTTCGATCTTGCCAGTTGTCACAAGTTATCCAATTCATTTCTTCTCATAACATGCCAAAAAAATTTTGACTGTCTACGTCTAATGTCTCTAATCAGTTTACGATCTTCATTTGTTTCTTGAAGGACTTGTTCATTGGTTTTTCTATCTGTCCATGGTATTCTTTGCATTTTCCTCAGAAACCACATTTCCACAGCCATCGGATATTTTTCAGCTTGTATGCTCATTGTCCACGCCTCAGATCAATACAAAAGTACAGGTTCTATGTAGCACTTCAACACTCTTTTCTCGTTTCAATTCATATCAATTTATTAGTCAGTATGTTTTTCATCTTGCAAAAGCCTATCTTCTCAATGGCAATTCTTGTTGTAATTTCTTCAAGGCATCTCCCATCAGATGTTATGACTGGCCCGAGATAACTGTACCGATTCACTTGTTTAAGAATATGCCCATTTACTTTAATGTTACATTGTTGTATTTCCTGTTTTCCAGTGAGGACCATAATCTGTGTCTTCTTACAATTCAATTCTAACCCTAGTTGTTCACTGTGTGCAACAATCGCATCTACTAAATGTTGCAGGTCCTGTTCATTGTCTGCAATCAAGACTGTATCATCTGCATATCTAATGTTATTGATGTATCGTCCCCCAATGTTGATTCCTTCCATACCTTCTATATTTCTGAAAATATTTTCACTGTACAGGGAAGAAAGATCTGGAGACATTACACATCCCTGTCTCACACCTCTTCTAATAGGCTAATATTGGCTTACTTCATTATCAACTCTTATGGCAGCTTGTTGTTTCCAATATATATTTCTTACAAGTCTACGTCTTTTCTATCAAATTGTAGATCCTCAAGCATCCTTATCATGTTGACATGTCTCACTTTATCGAAAGCCTTTGCGTAGTCAATAAAGCAAAGGTGTAGGTCTTTGTTTACTTCTATAGAACGTTCAGTTACTGTTCTCAATATATACACAGCATTTACAGTACCCTTGTCTTCTACAAACCCACATTGTTCTTCTCCTATTTCAGGTTGTATTATCTTCCTATCTCTTTGCATGATTATTCTTAACAAACTTTTCGTGATGTAACTCATTATACTAATTTTTCGATGTTAATCACATTCCAAGGCTCCTAATTTCTTTTGGGATTGCAATAAATACAGAGTCACATATTTCATTAGGTATATTTCCAGTATCGTATATTGTATTCAGCAATCTAGTAACTTTCTCTATTCCATATTCTTCTGAAGCATTAATCATTTCTGTTGTAATGCTGTCTGAACCGGGGGCCTTGCCAGATTTCATATGGTTAAGAGTATTCTCGCTCAGAAAGCAATGGCAAACTACTGAGTGTAATCTTGCCAAGAACATCAACAACAGCTGAAAAATGCTGGTGTTGACTGCAACGTTTTGTAAGGGATATGCAACTGTAAAAAAGAGCATTCTGAACCTCCATCTTCAAAATTGATGGTCCTTGATTAATATTTTGAATATTATACTGTTCTTCTCTGTTATCATCATAAAGGTTTTTCGCATAATATGACCATATATGTAAAATCTGATCTTTTTCTATTATGATGTTTCCATCTTTTGTCTTTAGACCGCCTGCTGATGTATGTGCTCTTTGATTAGTAAGCTCCTAAATTCTTTTGTGCATTAGTTTGGTATTTTTACTGTAGTTTTGTTTTCAATTTATATGCAGTTTTTCTCAAGCCATGATTCTTTTACCTCCTTACATAATATTCTGACTTTTCTGTGAATGTCTTCATATTTTGCAGGATTATTTTTGTTCTGTCTTCTTGTTTCCATTAGTTGTAAAATTTCTTCAGTCATCCATGTCATACGACCTGCTTTCTTTAATTGTGGAATAGTTTTTTTTTTCTGCAGTACAACTGATTGATTTCTTCAACATTTCCCATTGATCATCCACATCTTGAAATAGGATCTCTAGATCATACAGTATATCAGATCTTTTCGTTACTTCAATGTTATAATTCTTGTATTTCTTTGTCAGTTTTCAATTTGCACAAATCATATTTAGGGTTTCCTGTTGTATACTTGACTTTCTTTAGCATTACTCACAATGTGCCCATAATTAATATGTGATCACTGTAACAGTCTGCATTGGGGACTGTTTTTAAAACTGTTAAAGCATTTCGAAACCTTCTGCTAATCAGGATGTAATCTATCTGGTATTTAATCCTGCTGTCTGGACTCCTCCATGTCCATAATCTTCTAGGATGCTGTTCTTTTGATCATTCTACAAGTCTGTATCATCTTTCGTTTCGCTCTCCCAAACCGTGGTTGTCTACACTGCATCCATCGCCTTGATTTTCTACTTTTGCATTGAAATCATCCATTATAATATTTATTTCTGATTGTTTACAATTCTTCAAAGCAGACTCCATGTCATTAAAAATTCCTCTATACTTTTTTTCACTGCATTCACTTGTTGGAGCATATACTTGAATGACATTTATTTTAAAAGGTCTTCCATTTAATTTTAATAATAGAACTCTGCCTGACACAGCCCAATATCCTTTAACAGAAGTTGATGTTTCATTCATTCATTTTGTGCCATTCCGATAAGCGATGTTCTGTCATCTCACTCTATCACCAGAGTCGTGGATCAGCTCCATGTTTCTGTCTCTACCATGCCATGTGGTCAAGCCATCCAGGTATTTATTTCTTGGTCTTCCCCTTGGTCTGTTCCCTTCGATCTTGCCAGTTGTCACCAAGTTCTCCAATTCATTTCTTTTCATAACATGCGCAACAAATTGTGACTGTCTACATCTAATGTCTCTAATCTGTTTACGATCTTCATTTGTTTCTTCAAGGACTTGTTCATTGGTTTTTCTACCTGTCCATGGTATTCTTTGCCTTTTCCTCAGAAACCACGTCTCCACAGCCATCAGCTGTTTTTCAGCTTGACTGCTCATTGTCCACGCTTCACATCCATATAAAAGTACAGGTTCTATGTAGCACTTCAACACTCTTTTTCTCGTTTCAGTTGATACCTTTTTATTGGTCAGTATGTTTTTCACCTTGCAAAAAGCTGCCTTCGCCATGGCAATTCTTGTTCTAATCTCTCCAAGGCATCTCCCATCACATGTTATGACTGTTCCGAAATAGTTTGCCGATCCAAAATAATAGCTACACCTGTGGAACAATCACAAGTCACATAAATACCGACTGTTATTGATTCAACTTGCAGAAGGACTCATTGAAATAGGCCAGACAAGTCAACCTGGGAACCTTCCACCTAAACTAGCAGAGAATCCTTTTGGATCTAGAAGACGAGGTCGCTGTCACCTTTGCCCAAGGGAGATTGACAGGAACTGGAGAGATGTTTGTGGTACTTGCAAAAAGTTTGTTTGTGGCCAGCAAAAGAACATTCTCTGTGGCCAACATAAGAACAATGTTTGTGACCGCTGCATCTGATAACTTTCAAGATTCTATGCTGGTTTCAAGTCTGACGCGCTGAGACGCGTTGTTGGAAGAAATAAACTGAAGAACTTGGTGGCAACTGGCAATACTGAGGGAAAAGAACAAGGGGACGGCAGAGAGGTAAATATCTAGATGGCTTGGTCACATGAAATAATTGAGACAAAATTATAGAGCTGATCCACGACTCTGGTGATCGCGTGAGATGGTGAAATATGACCACCCATGATTTTCGGAATGACACATGAAGATGAGAATGTCAGCGCGTGTCTTCATGGCCAGAGGTATTCTAAGAATGTTCCACTGCTGCCATAGATTGAATATACAGTGCATGCGAGTGTAAAGCCGGCAAGCTAGAACACAGAGGAGGTGTGCGATGAAACCGCGATCAGAAAGCTATTTTAACTAGAGAGCTGATATTTCTGTTTTATCGCCCAAGGTGTACAAGAGAGCGAGTGGGGCGATAGCTTTATCTCCAGCTCACTATCTCTAGAAGGTAGACTCATTTCAGCCTTGCTACAGCGGGAATGGAAGCATTGGTGGCGCAGTGGCTTGGACGTTTGCCTCCCGGAAAGGTGATTATGTGTTCGATTCCCCATCGAGACGGGGTGTTTTTTGTTTTTATTTATATAGTTTTCCAGGTTGATCCAGAGAAAAATGGGTTCCAGGAATTGAGTTGAGCTGAGTTGAATTGAGCTAAGGAACGACATCACTGCACTTAGGACATTCCCACTCGCGCCCCGTCCCCTCGTTCAACAGCCAGCGAGGCATAATGACTCTTCGCTGGGTACCAGGAAATGTTAAAGGAAGTAAAGTCGACCGGCGTAATTTTGACCTCGCTGAGTGGTCTATAGACATATGAGGCTAGCACCATATACCTAATACACCTCCAAACGTGGATGATGGTTCTTTACTTGTTCCTTATAACAGTTTCGGACATGTCTACCCAACAGTCTTTTCAGCGACCGTGTGCTCTTGATATAGGGTGTATTTTTAATGACTGTGGGGTTTGTGAAAATATTGCCGTTTCAAGTTTCGTATTTACCTTTTATGTTGCATGCGTTCACAGAGGGTAATTGTTTTAAGGGCTTGCGGTTTCCAGAGGGGCCAGAGCACGTCCGCACGTGCCTGTGTGTCGGGTGATCATTCCATCCTCTGGCAAGATCAAGCGCAGATACTACACTTTGATCTTAGCCAAAAGGCCGCGATACAAAACTTGGAACGGCAATATTTTCAAAACACCCACAGTCATTAAAAATACAATCTGTACAAAAGTAGTGCCTTCGTCTTCTAGAAACCATCTGCGTGTCTTTCCATCTGTATATGCTTCAGTCGGTTCGTTGATTTAGTTATTTCAAATCATAGTGTTGCTTCTGTTGTTCTCACTTTTCTTACTCATAGCCCGTTTCCTGCCTAGTTAACAGAACTGGTACTATTAGCCACCGAACGCTGATGCTTATGCTGGGGGGGGGGGGGGGGGGGGGGGGGGAGGATCTGAGCACCTATGGACCTGTCCGGAGTGCAATGAAGATACCCCATCTGATAACTGATAACTGATAACCCGTTTCGTTATTGTTGTTGGTATTGGGAGCGACTGTCTATGAAGGTCCAGCATTATGAACAACAAACAACTTCTAGGGGTTGGTTATAGTGGTTAGTGCACTTGCAAGACAGAGGTCCATGTTTAATCCTCTGCTGGTGAAGGAGTTTGTTCTGATTACTGCTGCTCAAGGGTCGACCCAACTTGATATAAAAATAGGTTAACATACAATTTTCATAATTGTCTAACAATTGTCTAGGAAGGGAAAGCATATGAAAGAAACAGGCCAATCCCCTCATATGCCGTGACCTAATATATTTGAAGGCCTAGCACTATATACATCCCAGCGGTACTATCTGCTGTGGGACAACTTGCAGTTGTAGATTCTAATCCAGGTGTGGCCCGACTATAGACTTCCGCTTTTTTTTCCTTGCTCTGTTTTCTCTATTCTTTACTTCATTACATTACACATAGTGCCAGTTCATACAATAATGAATTTATTTCTCACGCTGTCTCAATGGGCAGAGTGGTTCCTCGGCAATGTCTATTTCTGGATATCACGCAGAAACTGTACTTCTGGCAGCACACATAAACGTAATATGAAACCACACCAGCGGTTTTCGACGTCCTCTATGAGAGGGAAAGACTGACTACCTACACATCTCTGCACTCAGGACTACAAATTGTGATAGTCCTAACACTTCACATAGCCACAACAGCTTTCCGGTAAGGCACTTGCGTTTTTCTCGCTCGTTTTGTACTAGTTTTCCTTTTTCTTGTTTTTTTTGTTTCTTATTTAGGGGATTGATGGGAGCAGCTGTAGAACATTGGCTAGCATGCTTACTTGCCGACTCCGTGGCCATATGTTCGAATCCCCATCAAGGTGGATTCTTAACATTATCTGGGAATCCCAAGTCGACTCAGTCTAAAATAGGTACCTCGTAATGCCTTGGTTATTGAAAGCGTCCAGTCTTTTCTGTTGAGCGTATCAAACACCCAGTGCTTATCGGTCTCTAAAAGTATGTGGCTGGCACCATTTACTCAATAGGCCCCAAGGCGTGGGAATGGATCCTCTTATGTTACGTTAAATGGTAGTATGAGATGAGGTTATACTCCAGATGGAAGAATAGGTAGAGAAATCAACACACGTTGTGCAAAGGCAAATCAAGTTCACCACTTTTGTCGCATAGTGAGATACTTACAAGTATAAGTACTAACGCAAGTTCTTATCAGAAATACTTTTTGGACCGACATTGTCCTACCAATGTCAAACGTACTAACGCAAGTCTGATAAGAAATACTTTTTTGGCCGACATTGTGCTACGAATGTCAAACGTGGACCTTACTGCAACTAATGACCGCAAATTAATAAAAACAGAGATGAATTGCTTTAGAAGTACTGCGGGTGTAACCGTAAGAGATAGGATTCTATCCATAATGTGCCATGCCGGAAAGCGTGGGCGGTCATGACTCGCCATTTCACTCGATCACCACAGTCGTGGATCAGCTCAGTGTTCCTGTCTCGGTCATGCCATGTGGCCAAGCCATCCAGGTATTTACTTCTCGGTATTCCTCTTGTTCTGTTCCCTTCGATCTTGCCAGTTGTCACCAAGTTCTCCAGTTAATTTCATCTCATAACATGTCCAAAGAATTTTGACTGTTTACGTCTAATTTCTCTAATCAATTTACGATAACATTAGGAATGAGGAATTTAGAAGACGACTAGATCTGAAACCAGTCACGCTTTATTAAAGAAAAACAGATTAAATGATTTGGCCACCTCACAAAAATGCGTAGTACCATCTGCCACAAAGAGCGACGTTGAGCACATATAATGGATACAGAGCAAGGTGAAGACAACGTAAAAGATGGAGTGATGGTTTATTGTAGGTTATGGTCTCCTACTTCACGACGGTAGGCAGAGGATCTCTTTTTTGAGGAGACAATGGCCACAGTCACTGACCAGTATGGTCACTGCTAGGAAGGAAAGCAATGGCAAACTACCTTCTTTACAGATGGCAAGAAAATCATGTTGTGTGGACTCATCGATAATCAGAGAAACGGCGTAAATGGGTGCTCCATAGGAGCAGCCTCGCCCGGTGGGGATAGTCATGCGCACCAGGTGACTCCAGACCGTCAACAGACTACTAGGTGCAAAAGATTAATATCATTGAAAGTAGGAACTTGGAATGTTAGAACAATGAATGCAGATGGAAAATTAGAAAACATCAAAAAAGAAATGGAGAGAGAGAAGATTAATATATTAGGAATAGCGGAAACGAGATGGAAAGGAGAAGGGATGAGGACAGGAGAGGATTGTAAGATTATTTACTCTGGGGGAGAAGAACAGCAAAGAGGTGTAGCCATTATATTAGATAAGCAAGCATAAATTTCTGTCAAAGGATATCGGGCTGTGCCAGACAGAGTTCTATTAGTAAAATTAAATTGAAGACCTTTTAAAATAAATGTCATTCAAGTATATGCTCCAACAAGTGAATGCAGTGAAGAAAGTATAGATGAATTTTATAATGACATGGAGTCTGCTTTGAAGAACTGTAAAAAATCAGAAATAAATATCAAAATGGGTGATTTCAACGCAAAAATAGGAAAGTAGAGTGATGGATGCAGTGTAGGCAACCTTGGTTTGGGAGAGAGAAATGAAAGAGGATACAGACTTGTAGAATGGGCAAAAGAACAAGAAATGGTTTAAACAGCATCCTAGAAGATTATGGACATGGAGGAGTCCAGACAGCAGGATTAAAAACCAGATAGATTACATCCTGATTAGCAAAAGGTTTCGAAATGCGTTAACAGTCGTAAAAACAGTTCCAAATGCAGATTGTTACAGTGGTCACAGATTAATTACAGGCACATTGAGGGTAAAGTTAAAGAAAGTCAAGTATACAGCAGGAAACCCTAAATATGACTTGTGCAAATTGAGAACTGACAAAGAAATACAAGATAATGTTAAAATAGAAGTAAAGAACAAATATGATTTATTGTCTGATCTAGAGATCCTATTTCAAAATGTAGATGATCAATAGGAAATGCTGAAGAATTCAATCAGTTGTGCAGTAGAAAAAACTATTCCAAAAGTAAAGAAAGTGGACCGTAAGACATGGATGACTGAAGGAATTTTACAACTAATGGAAACAAGAAGACAGAACAAAAATAATCCTGCCAAATATGAAGAAAATCACAGAAAAGTTAGAACCTTATTAAGTAGGCAAAAGAAACATGGCTTGAGAAAAATTGCAGAGAAATTGAAAAACAACTCAACAGTAAAAATGCGAAACTAATGCACTAAAGAATTCAGGATCTTACTAATCAAAGAACACGTACATCAGCAGGATGCCTAAAGAAAAAAGATTGAAGAGTCATAATAGAAAAAGATCAGATCTAACATGAATGGTCAGATTACGTGAAAAACCTTTATGACGATAACAGAGATGAACAGTATGATGTTCATAATAATAATGAAGGACAAGCAATTTTGAAAATGGAGGTTCAGAATGAATATGAAATCAGGAAAGACCCCTGGTTCAGACAGCGTCACAACAGAAATGATTAATGCTTTAGAAGAATATGGAATAGATAAAGTTACCAGTCTGCTTAATAGAATATATGATACTTGAAATATACCTCATGAGTTATGTAATTCTGTATTTATTGCAATCCCAAAGAAATCAGGAGCCTTGGAATGTGATCAACATCGAACAATTAGCATAATGAGTCACATCACGAAGATTGTGCTAAGAATTATCATGCAAAGAGTTAGGAGGAAAATACAACCTGAAATAGGAGAAGAACAATGTGGGTTTGTAGAAGGCAAGGGGGAGGAAAATACAACCTGAAATAGGAGAAGAACAATGTGGGTTTGTAGAAGGCAAGGGTACAGTAAATGCTGTGTATATACTGAGAACCGTAATCGAACGTTCTATAGAAGTAAACAAAGATCTACACCTTTGCTTTATTGACTACACAAAGGGTTTCGATAAAGTGAGACATGTCAACATGATAAGGATTCTTGAAGATCTACAAATTGATGGAAAAGACCTTAGACTTGTAAAAAACATATATTGGAAACAACAAGCTGCCATAAGAGTTGATAATGAAGTAAGCCAATATCAGCCTATTAAGAGAGGTGTGAGACAGGGATGTGTAATGTCTCCAGATCTGTTTTCCCTGTACAGTGAAAGTATTTTCAGAAATATTGAAGATATGGAAGGAATCAACATTGGGGACGATGCATCAATAACATTAGATATGCAGATGATACAGTCTTGATTGCAGACAATGAACAGGACCTGCAAAATTTAGTAGATGCGGTTGTTACACACAGTGAACAACTAGGGTTAGAATTAAATTGTAAAAAGACACAGATTATGGTCGTCACTAGGAAGAACGAAATACCACAATGTAATATACAAGTAAATGGGAATATTCTTCAACAAGTGAATAGGTACAATTATCTCGGAACAGTAATAACATCTGATGGGAGATGCCTTGAAGAGATTAGAACAAGAATCGCCATGGCAAAAGTAGCCTTTAGCAAGATGAAAAACATACTGACCAATAAAAAGATGTCAATTGAAACGAGAAAAAGAGTGTTGAGATGCTACATAGAACCTGTACTTCTATATGGATGTGAAGCTTGGACAATGAACAGTCAGGCTGAAAAACATCTGATGGCTGTAGAAATGTGGTTTCTGAGGAAAATGCAAAGAATACCATGGACAGCCAGAAAGACCAATGAACAAGTCCTTCAAGAAACAAATGAAGATCGTAAACTGATTAGAGACATTTGACGTAGACAGTCACAATTTTTTGGGCATGTTATGAGAAGAAATGATTTGGAGAACTTGGTGACAACTGGTAAGAACGAGGGGAACAGACCAAGGGGAAGACCTAGAAGCAAGTACATGAATGGCTTGACCTTGTGGCATGGTCGAGACAGAAACACGGAGCTGATCCACGACTCTGGTGATCGAGTGAGATGGCAGAACATGATCGCCCACGCTTACCGGCATGGCACATGATGGATGGATGGATGGTATCAAGAACAAACTGAGAGAAATGAATATCAGCTTACAAAGAGCATTAGAAAGAGCTTTTAAAAGATCTTGACATCTCTCCCAAACACCTAACTGGGGTAAATGGAGAAAAAGAAGACATTTATACGAGACGTATTACACGTCTCGTGTCGACCACAATCAGGGATTTTTATTATTATTTTTTTTTTAATTAATTGATTTTTGGTTATAACAATCATGTTCTGTCATTAATTGATTCAGTGCCAAAGACTAATAGATCGTCTAATGTGACCTCCCATTTGGTCTGAAGGACGATATATTGCCGTTCTAGGGGCATAGTGTTATTTGTTTCGTTTCTCGGTATTTTCCATAATCTTAATGCTCATTGAATGAACTTTTACTGTATAAAATTGCGCCTTTTTTTGTGCAACATGTTTGGTCCAAACTTATTTTTTTTTTGGCACTGAATCAAACACTTATCTTAATGTAAGATTGTCTTTGTCAAATATTATAAGCGTGCTGCTGCGCTTCTATTTTTAAGTCTATTGATTCCAGATGTTTTCATTCCATACGTATTCCATTGAGATTTCTTTTGTTTGTTTTCGTTAACTTGCTTTGTAACTTAAGCATAGTTCATTCACGTGCTACTACTTTTAGTGCAGCGAAATGATCTTTGCATGTGGATTAGCTTTTAACATTACCATTGTCCTTCGTTATCAGGCGAACCCACTTCGACTTCAGAGGTACTTGTAATTTACGTCTCCAAGTCAATAACAAGAAAGGGACGCAGAGGTGTTTCCAAGGCACCAGGGCCGGGATATATACTGGCCAAGACCTGCTGACACGTCCACGTCCGTGCGTCCTGGGCAACAGGTCTCTTCGGGGACCTGGCTAACATCAGTAGGATCGATGATTCCTCCGAAGCCGGAGAGTATCTGCCTGCATGGCGAGGAACCACCAGTCTGCACACCAATAAGCCAGACATGGGACAACGGATACTCACGCAAACCTCAGGTCCGGTATGACATCACATTGATGTTGGACAACAGGATGTCTTCATCCGACATACAGGACTTCACGCTGGAGTTCACAGCCAGCGAACACAAGCAAGCAAGCAATAACAAGAAGAAAATTGTTTAGTCCAACTGAACGGTGTAGGAGTTGAATCCGCTACCTCATTGAGATGAAATCTAGTGGAAATGAAGCACCAATGTCCCGTGAAGCCAACATAACCATCCGTGGCCTAATACCACCAGTCAGTGTGTGCTTGTCATGAGTCATGATCTGTTTACATCCTAATATTCCTCCACACAGATGTGAAGTTCCAGTACTGGTCTTGCGCACCCCTCTAGTTGCCGAGATTAGGGAGGAGAAGGAAAACTGCAACATTTTCCCCGTCGAGATGATACTTTGGTATGGGTTCTTGATAAAAAGTCCCTTCATCAACTTGCAGGCCTTCACCCATCTCAGGCCAAGGCTTTTGTAAGCTTCCTCCTGATTGGTTGGGGTTGCAGCTAAAGTGTTCTAATGTATGAAGTGGCTAGCCTCACGCCAGCTCTCCTTAGACGCCTGTTACGGCATGCAGGTAGGCAACATCGATCAGTTATATTTTGCTTCCCTTATGAACATCCGGAAACACATGTGTAAAAGGCACTTAATTTATATTGTATTTGACTTAATCTGTACTTGAAGAGTCTCCACTTCTGGAGCCACCTTAAGTGGAGTTTGGTCAGTTAGTGGAAAATGTTGACAAACTTCAAGTGGCGCATGGTAAAATACAGTGGTTTCTCAACCGGTGAGAAGTCCCCCCTACCAGTGAGGAATTTTAGGATTTCCGGGGGGGGGGGGGGGGGGGGGGGGGAAGGGGGGGGGGGGAAGATTCAGATTATTTCAAGATCGTGTTCATACAAGAACCGATTACTTGATATTGCTTTTCCCGCCATACTTTAAGGTTCTGTACTTCTCACCCTTCTGAAATTCATTATATAACGTAAGTAGACCAGCAAATCACGTGTTATGTAGACGACTAGACTTGTTCTAGTATGTGTTATTAAATTTAGCTTCATTTTTACGTAATACCGTGTAGAGGCCGGGGGGGGGGGGGGGGGGGGGGGAGACTTTATAGGGTGGAAATACGAAAAGGCGGGGGTGGGGGGGGGGGTTACGTTTCATAAAATTTGGAGAAGGCGTGCACGGGCCAAAAAAGTTCAGAACACTGGTATAATAGGAATTATAACTCTCGCCTGTATACTGTTTGTTAGCGAATACCTATCTTTCTTTTTTGTTTAAAGTGTACCCACAATTTGCTAGTCAATGTCTATTATTTCCCTCGTATACACACTATTTGATAACTAATGTATATTATTTCTCTCGTTTACACACTGTTTGCTACCAAACGGCAATTATTTCTCTCATATACACACTATTTCCTTGCTAATGTGTATTATTTTTCTCTTCTACACACTATTTTATAACTAATGTCCAGGGTGGGGCAAACTTTTTGTGCGGAGGGCCACATTGACAAATGTCAATCTATTGGCGGGCCGCATATATATATATATATATATATATATCTATATAATATATATAATATAATTATATATATATATTATAATAATATATATATATAAAATATTAATATATTATTTTAAAATGCCATTTTGTTTACGCAACCTACACAATCAGAATTATTAATTATTTATAGGTATTAAGAAAGCAGTATAAATAACTAATTATTGCAATTTTATTTTACATTTATACTTATATTTGACAATATGGACACAAATTTTTACTAATTTGTTAAAAAATTTTTACAACTTGATATTATAACAAATATTCTTTATTATCTATCAATGGAAAAACACACGTTGTTCCGCCATGTTGAAAAAACGTAAACACAGACTGCTGAGAACCACACACGCTGCTGAAAATTCACTCAAGGATGGCTTCGCTCGATGCTCGAACTCCGTAGCACCCGCGCAGATCTTGAGTAGAAACTCCTGGTTTTACATCCTGGCTCACCAATTACACGCAAGAGATGAATAAATCCATCCCCTACGCGAAAAAGTTAACGAACACAAAACAACACGACCGTCCGTCGCCATCTTGAAACCGGAAGCTTTTTTTGTGATTCTTGTGATAAAGATCCATAGAAATCCAGCAAACCCTCTGTCTTGAATTTCTCTTTCAGGTCAAGATCTGCTTGTAAGTCAAGCAGCTCTAATTGCATGTACTATGTGGCTGTACCAGCTTCTGCACTAAAAGGGGAACTGAGAATAATGAACTGTGGCTCTAAGTTCTTGAAATCTTGGAATCTCCATCCAAATTCTTCAAACAGTGCATCTAATTGGACTTTGTACTTTTCAGTCATTTCACCAGAAATGGTTTCTTGTTTCAGCAAAGGGAAGTGACAAAATCTTTTATTCACTTGCTTGTCTGGAGAACAGTGAGAGTTTTGCCCTGAAATGATTTTACATGTACATACTATTCATGTGCAAACACACCTTTGACCTGAAGTTTGACATTCAGTTAATTTAACTTTTCCATAATTTCAATGGCAAAAATAAAGACCAACTTCCACTCTTTATTGACAATGTTAGTAGTAAAGTCACATTCAATGCCCTTCATCTCTAGAAACATCACTATTTCTTCTCTGAGTTCCCACACTCGCCTCAACACCTTGCCAAGACTCAGCCATCGAACATTGGTGTGGTACAGGACATCGGAATGTTCAGTTTCCAAAATCGTCAAGTAATGATTTGAACTGTCTGTGATTAAGTCCTCTTGATCTGATGAGGTTGATGACACTGACAACTTGGTCAATAACATGCTTGATATGCAAAACAGTTTTACACAGACTTCCTTGAGGAATCACACAGTGATGTAGTAATAATGTGTGGTCTGGATATTCTGCTTTAAGCTTATCACTTATCAACTTTACCAGACCTACATTTTTTCCAGTCGAAGCACGAGCTCCGTCAGTTGTCACACTTGCCATCTTGTTCCAAACCAACCCAGTTCTTTCAATACAGTTAGTAACAGCATTGAATATATCATGGCCTTTGGTTGTGTCATTGAGTGACTCAACACTCAGTAACTCTTCAGTGAGTTTGAAAGACTTATTTATTCCACTTATAAATATCAATAATTGGGCAGTATCATGTACATCGGTACTCTCATCCAATGCAAGAGACTACCACCAAAATTGTTTACTTGCATCTTGAAGTTTATGCATCAAATTGTCACTTATCTTGTCAACACGTCGGACGACAGTTCTCCTTGATAAAGTAATGTTGTCAAATCTGTGTTTTTGTTCTGGACACATAATGTTTGCTGCATCTAGCAAACATTCCTTGATGAACTCGCCATCAAAAAAGGGCTTGTTCTGTTTTGCAATTTTGTGTGACAGCACAAGACTAGCTTCAGTTGCAGCATCTTGAACTGAAGACTGTTTAGTGAAAACAATTTCCTGTTTCTCAAAATTTTTCACCAACTCAAGGCATTTCCTTTCCCTCCCTTCGGTTGTTAAATTATATCCGAAATCGGAATGTTTTATTTGATAATGTCTTTTTAAATTGTACTCCTTGAAGACAGCCACTGACTCACGAGACAACAAGCAAACTGATTTGCTACCAACTTTTATAAAATAGTACTTAGTTGTCCATTCATCATTGAAAACATGGCATTCATCTTCAATCTTACGTTTGTTATTCACACTCATTACTTTAATAAAATTCGAACAGTTAGAATTGTACAAAACTTTAAAACGGAAATGAAACAAAACCTACTTCCGGCAGTGTGTGAAAATAAAATATTCGGAAAACAAGTATTAAAACTCAGAATAAATTTCAGAAATCTATCCAGTCTACTACACTACAAACAATAAATTAATTGACCATTGTAAATGTGGAAATAATTTATAACAGCAAAAGACTTTTAAATTTAATATTTTTCTTGCAAAATAAATCATTTATTCACCGGAGAAATGTCTGTTTTTTATAAAATCATACGTATTAAATGTTTAATGTCGATAAATATTTCTCTATAAAAAATCAATAAATTCGCATTTTAGCATTACATGGTTCCAAATGTTGCTGTATGTAGCCAGGGGCCGGGATGGGGTGAGTGCACAACCTTGCATAAATACCCTAATGGCTTGTGCATTCATCACCTATGCAGCAAAAGTCCAACTCCTGGCATTCTCGTGGTGGAACTGTTTTAACTTACAGGAGAAGGGACGACGGTGAGCACTGGCGCCGAGAAATATCCAGAACGCTCTAGATGTGTATGTGTCGTAGTAATCCTTTATTACTTTAGTGTCGTCCTTGGAGTGAGGGGAATCAACACCCACATTTTTATTACCCCAATATTATTGTCCTAGAGAAACCACCAGACTCCGTCCACAAAACTCCGTCAGTCTGTAGACAGCCCTTTCTTACTCTCACTCACCCCTAGATCATGCCCCCTCTCACTCTTCCCCAACACAACATACTCGACAACTCTAGCTTTAACAAATAAATACAAAATAATTTATTAAAGCAAAGAGTATGTGTGTGAGAAGTGTGTGTGTGTAATGTGTAGAATGTATGTCGAATTCTAGTGTGTCTGTAGATTCAGAGCAGCAGATCAGGAGCCAAGTCAGATGATCATCATAGCAAGGGTACGCCACAGCATGATAGCTTAGTACGTGAACACCTCACCCATTGATGCGTCTCTTCTTCCAGACGTTGACTTTCTCCGGGATCCACTGAGTCGACTAGATGCATGGATCCTCCGAAAATAGTTATTGTTATAACCTTAATCATGGATCTGCCACTCACTGTAAAGACTAAGGTCCCTATAACTCAGATAAGTACGGATCTCTGTACTGTGAAAACTAGGTTTCAATGTCACAGGTCTCACATTTGTTCTCAATCCATTTTCATAGATTGTCACACACAAACGTTTCTAAAGTACTTCTTCACTGTACTAAAATTATTCCACGAGAACGCCATGTTCAATGTTCTTTCTATTCACTAGTGTTCCATGGTATGTGGTGAAGAAACGAGTATCACCCAACCTGGCGTGAATCCCTATTGTAATGAATCGTTTATAATGTTTTGCTCAACTGAGCCAGTTTCGTATGGACCCTCTGGATCCTAGGCCCAGTATAAACAGGCTGATTGTACTTTCTTCTGGGTATTTATTCATCTTATAAAAAAAGTGAATGTTCATTTGATGTTCTCTTAATGAGAGTTGACCTCCATAAAACCCCAGTGTAGAGCTTCCTCATAGACGTGGGGGAACCTGTCAGAGAAAGAGACCACATCTGGTAAAGGGCCCCCGCCTGATAATTATCCCTCTAGCTGAATGTAGGCCTACTGCCTTGCTCAGATTTTATCAGTGAACTAAACTCTGTCATGGATCAGAGTGGCTCATGCCTCAATCTGAATCGGGTTTTAAGACCAAGGAAAGAACCAATAGACATAGTGCAAAACCCCAGTAGCCACCCCACTGGAAGATCTCACTATTGGACCTTTTCCCCATCTCCCAACCCACTACACTATTCTCACCAGCAGAGCTAATTTTACTTCCCTCTAGCTAGTTTTAACAAGGCTATTGCTTATATTAATTAGGCCTAGATATACTATCTATAATACCTTATGCAACACCGCATCACTCCTGGATGGCATCTACAACTTGCCATAAAGACATATGTTATTTAATGTTAATTAAATCGAACACATTAGATGCTCTCCGAATTTCCTAACAGCGGTACAGAAACACGTCAGCTCAAGACAACGTTCTTGCCTACACTACTGTACACAAGTCTTGATTTTGTCAAAGAGCCGGGAGTGTTCCAGTGAAGTTCTTTGAAGTCAATACCTCAGATGTTCCAGGGGCAGATTATCCATTTCAGGAATAAGTTCTCTCCCTTTTGTTTAATCAATGCTACAAGAGTAGTTTCCCCTTTTCTCTCAACAACAGCCCCCGTCTCTCTTTGATCCCGCTGGTCGGCAATATAACCTTGACATATTTTCTGTCTACCCAAGAATTCTCAAGGACGGCGGTGCTGTTTCATCTCCCGACCACTCGTAGTAAACAACTGCAGCTGTGAATCAGACTGTCTGTATTATCTGTATCATCTGATTGTTAATCCGCAGCGATTTCACGACAGTATGCACGTACATGCATGCGCAGAAATGTGTGTGCGTGTCTACACACCTAAACTCGAGTAAGACCACAGTCTGCTCTAGCAAAGAAAAGGTGCTGAAGACGGAGGCAACCAGCCAGGAGGCGCACCACAGAAATCAGGATGCCACCAATCACGCGTAATGAGATATGTCGACTACTGCTAAATGTTAGGATGCTCGCCCTGCTTTGGACCCCCAGGCAAGTGCAGTGCCGGGACCTATGTGTCTAAACGGTCCAACAACAGCTACTGGAGGTCCTTCTAAGATTTCCTGTGGAGCCAGGGGACCTGAGAATAGAGCGTCTGGCCATATCAAACAAAGCTAAAAACTAATTCACTGGACATGCGGAGGGATTCAGCAACAAAACAATAGAACTAGAAAACATCTTGGACCAAGAAAAAGTAAGCGTATGTTGCTTGCAAGAAACTCACCTCAACGAAAACGAAATGATGTCTTGGAATTGCCAGTACTAAGGACACTACTTTCTGAACTTAACAGCCAGCATAAGGTCACCATACAGTGGATACCATCCCACTGTGGAGTACCCGGAAACGACAGAACTGACCGATTGGCTAAGGAAGGAGCAAAAGAAGAGTAGCCTGATGTGCCCGTTACATACCACCAAAAGAAAAGAATGATAACATCAGTCAGAAGGCCACCAAAATCTGCTCAAGACGACTACCACGTTATGGACAGACCAGAACAAGTCATTATTCTGCGCCTCAGAACAGGACACAATAGATTACGCAACCACATGTATACAAGATTCAAGATTGGTGAATCAGCCATGTGCACATGTGGATTATCGTTGCAGACAGCAGAGCACATACTCAAAGACTTGCCCAAATTACAACATGTCTAGGTAAACCTTCTGGCTTAGAGAGACGACAATGGAAGAAAAACTCTATCGACTGCTGAGTGAACTAAAAAGGACAGTTAAATTAATACAAGAGGCAACATTGCAGTTATATACATATTTAAGGCGAACGAAAGAAGAAGAAGAAGCATTACATTACAAAGGTCAAGGACTGTTTACAAAAATAGATAATTAGAAAGAAATTATATCAAAAATGTTTTTTTATAAATCATAACGGCACATGAAATTCTTTAAAATTCAACAAAATAATTTAAAAACGAAGTAAAAATTTTTATTCCTAAATGCCCTCGCGGGCTGCATAAAATCAGTTGGCGGGCCGCATGCGGCCCGCGGGCCGTAGTTTGCCCACCCCTGCTAATGTCTATTATTTCTCTCGTTTACACACTATTTGCTATCAAATGTCAATTATTTCTCTCGTCTGCACACTATTTCCTAGCTAATGTCTATTATTTTTCTCGTCTACACACAATCTGTAGGTGTGGAATGCGCCTGGCCCTGCAGCCAGCAGGGTTAGGATCGGCTAGCCTCTCCCAGGAGGGGTGAAGAGCGAAAATTAGTAGCTTGCCGATGACCCGCAGACTACACAAGTCGACCCCCACCTCCACGTGGTGCAGACTGGGCAACCATGACCGCGAGGTCATGGGCTAACGGGGCTATGGCTCGCCATAGGGGATGGACTCCCTGTGGTCAGATTAGTGTCCTAAACCTGCGACTGGCCTAGCAAGCCGGCAGGGGATCTTCATACTGCTCGTAGAAAAACTAAGAAGTATAAACGGAGACTGGGGAAACGCCATAATTATCCCAATTTGGAAAAACAAAGGCGGCAAAAGAGATTGCACACAATACAGAGGCATTTCACTGTTGAGTCATACTGGGAAAATATTTTGCAAACTTCTTGAAAAAAGATTACGAACTACTTTAGAACCCCAGCTAAGCGAAACGCAGCTTGGATTTAGGAAAAACAAAGGATGCACAGACGCCATTTTTGCTCTTAGACAACTTATAGAAAAATCAATTGAATTCAATGAAACACTCTACTTAGCCTTTGTCGACCAAGAAAAGGCATTTGATAGGGTAGATAGAAACAAGCTGTGGGAAATCCGTAAACAATATGGAGTGAGTACACATCTAACAAACCTATGTAGAAGTTTATACAACAACAGTGAATGCATAGTGAGAGCAACTGGAGGACACTCAGAACCCTTCACCATAAGATCTGGAGTACGACAAGGTTGTGTCCTGTCCCCTCTTTTGTTCATAACATATATAGACAACATATGTAAAGAAACCAGCCAAGCAGAGACAGCAAGAATACCGCATGACGAGAACACAGAAGAAGAACCATCTGCAAATCTAACCATTAGAGAACTCCTGTTTGCGGACGACCAAGCACTAATAGCAAAATCAGAAGCTGAATTACAAGACCACATGAATAGTCTAAACGAAATGTGTAGGGAACATAACATGAAAATTAGCACAAGCAAAACAGAGGTAATGACTATAACTAAAGAAGAACAAACAGCAACAATTCACCTAAACGAACATCCCTTGAAACAAGTAAAGAGCTTCAAGTACCTAGGAAGTATAATATCATCAAATGGCAGATCAGAAGACGAGATCGAAAATAGGTGCAATAAGGCAAATCAACTCATTGGACAAATGGCACCAATACTAAAGAACAAACATGTATCAATAACTACTAAGAAAGCACTTTACAACACAATCTTCCTACCAACTCTGTGCTACCAATGCCAAACCTGGACAATGACAGAAAAAGAGAAAAGGAAAATCACAACAACAGAAATGAGGTTCCTGAGAAGAATACTCAACGTATCAAGAAGAGATAAGATCAGAAATGAAGAAATCAGGACTAAAGTGGGGGTTAAAGCTGCTCTAGATTTTATTAGAAAGCAGCAAGTCAAATGGTTTGGCCATGCAAGTAGGCTACCAGTCAACAGCATGCCACAACAAGCAATGATGTACAGACCAGATGGAAACAGAGGAAGAGGCCGACCACGTAAACGTTGGACGGAGGGAATAACAGAATCCATGGGAATGTCGATATACGAAGCCCATAACCGGGCACTCTCACGAAGTTTATACTTCACCTCGACACCGCAAGGTACAAGAGGAACACGATGAGATGATGATGAGACACACAATTTGCTAATTAATTCCTGATATTGCTCTCGTCTGCACACTTTTTGATAGCTAGCGATTATTTCTCTCGCCTGCACACTGCTTGCTAGTTGATAACTATCTATATTTTGTATAATGTGATTCTCTGTCCGGACAGAATCGGCAACCGTTCGTGGACGGGAAAACATGCGTTGTCTGTTCGTTATTCTTAGCTGCATTTTCCATGATTCGTGTTCTTCTTTTTAACACCTTCTTTTCTGTCTGGCGCAAGTGTGAACTTTGTTTTGCTGATATAGTCGGTGTGCGGTAATTATTTGACTTCATGCAAATTTGTTCCTCAGAAACTTTAGAGTGTTTAACACATACAATTAGTTGCTTATCTTTTACACGACGTCGCAGTCAACCCCGGCATTTTTTTGGCTGTTTGTCATTTCTTTGCAGGTTTCCGTTCTGTGGTTTGCCATTGCTTTGCGAACGACCCGCACTCATACAGTTTTATGAAAACCAATGCAAGGCGGCCTGCTTCCAAATCACTCGCAGCTGTCTTTCGAGTGCTGTATGCTGGATTGTGAATTTCGTTTGTAACCCCTTTACCACAACACCGCCTATACCGTCATTACACTTCGATATCTGCTGATACATACTATACCCTTGTGGGCGTGTTCTGAGAGCCGTGATATCACTTCTTTAACCACAAACTAGTAATAGTAATATTTAACAAAGGAGACAAGACAAACAGAAAACAATTGTCTAGTTGGCCGAGCGTTGACATAAGAATCATGATACACAAAGCACCTGGAAACAGGTGTCTTCGTTAGCTATGTGTCTGTCATCCACCTCAATCCACAAATTTGAATATCTGAAAATGGTCATCTGCTAGGTGTATTCTATAGTTATGATTACAGGTGGGTGATAGACCTGGCTATTGAAGACACCTATTTAGGGATGTTTACATGGTCGCCGGGTCTCTGGCTACAGGGTTACGATTGCAATTCGTAATCCCGCATGCCGCGTTCCAAACACTGCGGGCTATTTGTGTGCAGACCGCCTTGCGTTGGTTTCCATACAATGGCATGAGTGCCGGTCGTTCAGAAATAAATGGCAAACTACTGAACGTAATATTGCCCATGAATACAAACAGCCAACAATTTCATTCTGAGGTTGACTCGTACGTCCTGTACAGGATATGCAACTAATTTTTGTTAACTAGTTGGGCGGTGGTGGAAGTGCACCTATTCCTACAGTGAGACTCTATCGTCCTTATGAGGTTGCCATCCCCGGTTGGGAACTGAAGCTTTCAATTTGTATGTTGTCTGGTGTACCTTTCTCATCTCTACTTCTCTCGTCTATTTCTACGAGCGCATATCAGTTTCTCATTCTTACGATGAGGCGACTGTGTTGTTTGCAAGTGAAAAGTCCTATTTGTGGGTGCCTATAGCTTTCCCCCCTATGTATCCTCTGATACTGTATATATCAATACCTATTATATCTATAACAGACAGACACTGGACAGATTTCAGAACCAATACGCAAATAAGACAAGAGATTAAGCAAGATGTTGTATCCAATTTTATAAGAAAACGCCGTTGGAACTACATCGGCCATATACTCAGAATGGACAAGATAAGACTCCCCTACCAAGCCCTCATATGGTCACCAGTAGGGAAAAGAAAACGGGGAAGACCAAGAGAGACCCTGCGTAGAACCATCATCAGAGAAGGCTCATTCAATGACCAAGTAAACATCCAGGATCTACAACAGGTAGCAGCGAACCGCCGAGCATGGAGAGTCAGGACTTCTGCCCTATGCGCCGCGTTAGGCTCAAGAGGAAGGACTAACTAACTAACTAATTATATCTATAAGCCCCTCTATGTTCTCTATTCCCCCAATCAAACATTATCATCATGAACAAGCTCCATAATAAGAGTCGGCTGCAGTGAATCCCCAAAATCCTCTTTCCTGCATCTTTCACGGTGTACTAACTTCTCCTAGCCCACCACTTATTCATCATCGTCACCATCATCATCGTTACCAACATCATGATCATGATCATGATCATGATCATCATCATCATCATCATCATCATCATCATCATCATCATCATCATCATCATCATCATTATAATCATCGCCATCATCATCATCACCACCACCATGTATCACGTTCTCCAATGGCCGTCGCTCTCATCATTAATTCGCCAGACAGACTCTCGATCTTCCGCCAGTTCACTGGTCCGATCCATGTTCGTGCCCATGGTGTTTTGAATGCCCCTTGCCCGCGGCAGTGTTGGGAGTGCCCTGTCTCTTATACCCGGAAACACGCCCACCATGTTTGTTTTCACTACAGCGCTGTGGTGTTTAGCATGACCAAAGTCATAATGGGAGTCTCCGTGGCGAGATGGTCAAGCCGTCAGACTCGGGCTCCGAAGGTTGTGGGTTCGATTCTGAGCTGCGTCCTTCGGTTCACGAGTGCATGTTTTTTTTCGAGACTCCTGGGTGTTGTCGCTGGAGCTACGGAGTTCGTGCTTTGTGCGACGCTTTCGACAGTTCGCTGCAGAAATAGACTGTACCATATGGGATAAAATCCCGGTGCAATGAAGTCGACCCTGTCGACTTTTAAACGACTTTTTTAACGACATAATGCTGTTTATGAGCGAATGTTCTTCGATGTGGAGATCGTGTAGAAAATGTTTCTTCCTCTTGATCGTGCTAACTCTAAACTAACAGTATGTAACATTTAAGCTCAAATGCCTGGATCTTCTTCTTTACTGGGTGAGAATTAGTCCATAATTTACATATATATCGTGCTACATGACTGTTGCATCTGCTCCAGTGTTATGTATAGTTTATTCATCTTACTGCCTGACAATTTGGCAAGAGTGGGAGACGCGGCAGATCAATGGATAGCGTGTTTATCTGCCGACCTGTTGGCAACGCGTTCGAATCCTCCCACCATGATATGGGCTCCTGGGACGATCCATCCTACAATGGATACCATAAACGATATAAGGCTAGCACCATATAACCAATACTCTTCACGGCGTTTCGGTTACGTTACCTTGTATAGTTAGATCTAAAGCCTAGGGCCTAGTGGCAGTCAGCGTGTTTCCTAATTCCTCGACATACCGAGTCGAGGGTTCGAAATCAGCTACCAACGACACGAAGCAGATCGCCTTGCGTTGATTTCGATGGTAGGGGCGTCGGTGGTTAAAAACGCAATGGCAAACTACTGCATGTAGTCAGAAATTAACGGTCTTTTCATAGTCAATGAAAAATATGCTAGAAATTTTGGTTGGTGAATATAACATAAATAACTTAAGTTATTCAGATAGCAATAAATTAGAAGGGATTATAGAAAATGATAGAAACAGCGACTGTAGAAGGGGATAAAATAGGTCTCATCCAGTGGCGGTCTACCTCTAAAAATGTTGGTTGCCAGAAGGCAAAGCTACTGAAAGGACATAAACATTGTCTAATGTGTAAGGGGGACCACTTCTTCAGGTGTCTACAGGACCCAATTCATCAGGTGGGTCCCATTTCATCAAGTGTCCACAGGGCCTACTTGCCCTCGCGCTAGCTGACACGTTGGCCTACCTCTAAAAATGTTGGTTGCCAGAAGGCAAAGCTACTGAAAGGACATAAACATTGTCTAATGTGTAAGGGGGACCACTTCTTCAGGTGTCTACAGGACCCAATTCATCAGGTGGGTCCCATTTCATCAAGTGTCCACAGGGCCTACTTGCCCTCGCGCTAGCTGACACGTTGGCCAGCCCACCACTGCTAATCTTTTACAAAAAGAGCACAGATGTAATACCAAAGAAACGGATCATACCTAAATGTACAATTAAAGTCAGTAGTATTATTTTGGGAAGTGTCATATCTTAGATATGACTGAGCTACCGTATGACAGTATACGGTAGTACTACCTGCTTTCTGTTAGTGCCAAATGTTGGGCAGTACGTACCAAACCCGGCATCCTACATTGTACCAACGGCTTCGAAGCAGGAGCACAATTTGGAGGGTACAAGCCTTATCCTGGTGCGAGTAAATGCGATTTAAAGATTAAATGTCGTGGCAGGGCAGACCAGGCCCTACGCCTTGGCTGGCAACTTGTCTAGGATCGAAGCTTCGACAGGTGGACAGTTAGAGCTGATCCGGCAGCTTCTGCAGCTTGTCTTGTTCCAGATGTACCAGTGTTACCTTTCCTCTGGAGTAAACTAGGTTGGCCGAAAGAGGGATCATGCTGCAGGGGCAACACATGTTCTCTTCAGTTCAGCTCAGGCTGTGTGCTATTTTTGAAGCACGATGTAACAAACTATCTTCTGTCAAGACGGCAAGGTGCCAGTATATTATTTTGGGACAGGTACAGGCATTCGAGTATCTACAAATAACAACAGATAGAAGATGTATTGCAGTGATAATGGATATAATAGAAGAGTCTAAAAACTGCATTTTAGAAAACGAAGGAAGATTTTTTTGCCGTAACACCATGTCAGTCGGTGATAGAATAAAGTGTACATTAATATTACATAGAATCGGCTCTAACATATGGCAATATATCCTGGACAATTAGTAAACAAGCAAAATAATCCGGTGAGGCCTTACAAATATAGTTTTATAGAGAAAAAAATGTTTGTTGCATATCCTTTACAGGACGTCGCAGTCAATCCCAGCATTATACGGCTGTGTGTTATTTCTTGGCAAGCTTTTACGTTCAGTAGTTGGCCATTACTTTCTTAACGCCCGACAATCATATCTTCATTTGAAATTCAGCGCAAGGCGGTCCGCTTCCAAATCGCCATCGGCTGTGTTTCGAACGCGGTATGCGGTATTGCGAATTGCGTTGGTGACACCTTCACCACAGAGACGACCATTGTACAGGAGAAAGTTGATGATGTTTATTCTCTGACATACAGTTTTCTTGTGGACTCTATGGGTGTCTATCAATACCCCTTGATGTATACAGCATGCTGTTTTCATAGCCACAGGAGTTTTCCAACAACTGTTAACATGCTCAACAGATATAGACAACAACGCATCGTTTTCATTTTTCATTTCTCAGTTCTTATTTTTAGACATTTAAAACTAGAAGGAAAGTTTTGTCACGACACCGGAAACTTGCTTTATGCTGCATCCTGGGACGGTTCCTGTTGATCCCGTGTCTATTTATAGCACCTGGCATATCTGCGCGTGCAAGATGCTTTCACCATATAAGTAGCGTGCGCCCGCAAGAGCGTGTTGGGGGGAAACGTTGAGAGAGAAGATCGACTGAAGCGGTGACTAACTTTTGTGTGGGCAACCTTTCTGTAAACTCCAGTAAGAAAAGGCGAAGGAGAGTCGCTAGTTAGTAGAAATTAAATGAGTGAGTATTTTAGAGAGGAGAGGATACTAAATAAATATTTAAATGAAGACAAATTGTTGCTGAAATGCATTATCTACAGTTTTTTGTGCATCTAAGAGTGAAAACAAAATGAAAGAAAATGTGAAAGGTGAAAGAGAGAATGAAGAATGGGAAGAAAATGTGTACACACATATTTAGAAAACGAAACGTCTACGGGGGGTATTTAAAATATTACAGAGCTATCTGGCAAAGATAGACGAATTGATTAGAAACATTTTTTGTGAGATATTTCTAGAATCTGGGAACCAGTGTGCACTGCATTTGATATTATTCACATGAAATACATTTTAAACACAGGAGACAGAAACAAAAGGTTGCTTAATTTATTGTCTGGCGAATAACTCTGCATTTCGTCAGGTGTCTAATGCAAAATGGGTGAATCGTATTTTTGCTGAAGACATAGTCTCTGATACTGTTCGAATAGGAAAGTATGTCCCCACGGTAATCGCAGTCATAATGCAGTATTTTTCTTACTACTACTACTACTACTACTACTACTACTACTACTACCACTACTACTACTACTACTACTACTACTACTACTACTACTACTACTACTACTACTACTACTACTACTATTACTACTACTACTACTACTACTACTACTACTCCTACTACTACTACTACTACTACTACTACTACTACTACTACGACGATGACGACAACGATGATGACGATGACGAGGACGACGACGACGACTACCACCACCACCACTACAACAACAATAACAACAACAACAACAACAACAACTACTACTACTACTACTACTACTACTACTACTACTACTACTACTACTACTACTACTACTACTACTACTACTACTACTTCTGCTGTTGCTGCTGCTGCTTCTACTTCTACATCTT
The DNA here is from genome assembly GCA_014155875.1 of Cepaea nemoralis. Taxonomy (NCBI): domain Eukaryota; kingdom Metazoa; phylum Mollusca; class Gastropoda; order Stylommatophora; family Helicidae; genus Cepaea; species Cepaea nemoralis. The sequence goes on from JACEFZ010025341.1 coordinate 69,075, forward strand.
GCTCCTCCGTGCTCTTTTGTCAATACATTTTATTGCATATCCATTTTATAGGACATCGCAGTCAACACCAACATTTCTGCCGCTGTGATCTCTTGGCAAGTTTACGTTCAGTAGTTTGCTATTGCTTTCTGAACGACCGGTACCGATACCAACACAAAACCAACGCAACGCTGTCTGCTTGCAAATCGCGCGCAGCAGTGTTTCGAACGCGCGTATACTGGATTACGAACCGCATCCGTAAGCTCTTCGCCACGGAGACAAGCGTCAATACATTGTAGAGGGCAAATATATTTGTCTTTCGTGTACTCCGGTGTTTCTTTCATACATAGTGGTACTTACAGCTCTTTTCAATCTCTGTGCCCGCACGGAAGGTAGTCAACACATGAATTGATCCATGCTGCCGGAGATCGCAGTTAGTGGGGGAGATGATCGCCAACACTAGCCGGCAAGGCAGTTGATGATGATGATGATGATGATGATGATGATGATGATGATGATGATGATGGTGGTGGTGGTTTTGGTGGTGGTGATGGTGGTGGTGGTGGTGGTGGTTGTGGTGGTGGTGGTGGTGGTGGTGGTGGTGGTGATGATGATGATGATGATGATGATGATGATGATGATGATGATGATGATGATGATGATGATGATGATGATGATGATGATGATGATATGCAGAACTGTTCATTCTGGCCTTGGCCGGCTTCATTGAATGCAAACTCTCTGGAGATATCAACAACCCCAAGATAATTGTCTCTGTCAGTAAATAAATATATTCAGATTGACGCCTTAAGATGTATGGTAAAGAAGAAAAGATAATGATGACAATGAAATAGAGGAGAATTTGAAGGGGGAGAGTAAACAGGAGGGCGACGATGACGAGGACGTAGAAGAGAAATAATAAGAAGAAGAAAGAGAAGAAGAAGAAGGATTCGGTTTTATATTCATTGAAAGCACTCGCAGATACAGACTCGGCTCTGACGTGTTCAATATCTCGCTGTTTCCTAATAAATTTCTTGGCACGACTGCTTCCAGTCTATGTCTTGATCATTGCCTTAATTAATTCATTCAGTGTGCTAATTTATATAAAGATTCTCAAACCTATTTACTTTGGCAATAACGAGGGCAATGTAGGATTGTGGCATTGCTGTTTCATCTCATCTTGTTCCTCTTGTATCTTGTAGTTTGGAGTGACGTATAAACAGCGGGTTAAAAAGTTACCTGCTTATCCTTTACATGACGCCGCAGTCAACCCCAGCATTGTTTGCAGTTTGTAATTTCTTGGCAAGTGTACGTTTAGTAGTTTGCCATTACTTTCTGAAAGACCGGTAACCATTCCATTTCGCAAAAAACTACCGCAAGGCGGTTTGCTGTCAAATCGGCTGCAGCTGTGGGATTACGAACCGCGTCAGTAACTCCTTCGCGACTGAACAGCGGGAGAGTGCCCGTTTACGGGCTTCATATATCGAGATTCCATTGGATTGTTAATCCCCCTGTCAATCATTTACGTGGCCAGTCTGTTCTTCTGGTTCCATTTGGTCTGTACATCATTGCTTGTTGTGGTATACTGTTAGTTGGTAATCTAATTATATGGCCAAAGCATTTAACTTGCTGTTTTCTGATGAAATCTAGCGCTGGCGTCACCCCCACTTTAGTCCTGATTTCTTCATTTATGATTTTCTCTCTTCTTGATACAATGAGTGTTCTTCTTAGGAATCTCATTTCTGTTGTTGTAATTTTTCTTTTCTCTGTTTCTGTCATTGTCCAGGTTTGGCATTGGTAGCAAAGAATTGATAGGAAGATTGTGTTGTAGAGTGTTTTCTTGGTATCTATTGATACATGTTTGTTCTTTAGTATTGGTGCTATTTGTCCAATGAGTTGGTTTGCCTTATTACATCTATTTTCTGTCTCGTATTCTAATTTGCCACTTGATGAAATTATACTTCCTAAGCATTTGAAGGTCTTTATTTATTTCAGAGGGTGTTCTTTTAGATGAATCTTTGTAATTTTTTCTTCTTTGGTTACAATCATTACCTCCGTTTTACTAATGCTAATTTTCTTGTTTTGTCCCTTACACACAACGTTTAGACTGTTTATGTGGACTTGTAATTCTGCTTTTGATTTTACTGACATTGCTTAAGTCTACTAACTTAACCAACATCATGACGAGAATTGATTGACTGCTTAACTAGAGCTGGAAACCGCAGAGGCGGGGTGGTTAGAACGCTTGCATACCGACCGGGTGGCTTTGTGCTTGAAACCCCACAGAAGCGGACTTGTAAATATTGATCTGGGCTCCCAGGCCGATCTAGTCTAAAATGTTTAGCAGGAAATGTCCATGGAAGTAAAGGCGTCGGTGTAATACTGACCACATCATCCACCGAGTGCCCATTGGTCTACACAAATATGACGCTACCAGATACCCCTCCGTGTGTGTACATTGGGTCCATTCAACTAGACTTGAACTTCTTGCACTCTAACACGTATACACGAAGGGTTTCAAATGACAACAGTAAATGTTGTGTGTGTGTGGGTGTGTGGGTGTGTGTGTGTGTGGGTGTGTGTGTGTGGGTGTGTGTGTGTGTGTGTGTGTGTGTGTGTGAATATGTATGTATGTCTTTTTGTTTGTGAATATGTGTGTATGTGTCTGTGTCTGTGTGTGTGAATATGTGTGTGTGTGTGTGTGTGTCTGTGTGTAAATATGTGTGTGCCTGTGTGTGTGAATATATGTGTGTGTATGTGTGTGTGAATATTGTGTGCGTGTGTTTGTGTGTGTGTGCGTGTGTGTGTGTGTGTGTTTAAAAACAACAAAGAAAAATGCATCATTTGTCGATGTAGTCACCACTGGTGTCAATGCAAGTTCTCCAGCTCCGATAAATTGCTTGGATTCCTGTAGAACAACAAAATAAAAAACATTAACTTGGTCGCGTGTGTAACCACTCACGCAGCACTTGATGTGCCTCTTCATCGGACAGAACAGTTTTGATACGTCCCACTCCACTCATATACTTGCTGGACTGATAGGCATGCATCACCATACTGGATCTTCATTCGTCGATGCATTCCTGTAGGTTTCACCCCTTCACTGATTTTTAAAAAAAGAAACGGATAACCGAGCGCTGCCCCTCTTTGGTGCATGTCAAAAGTGGTGCGGCCATCTTTAACCTGTCCTTATGGCATCGCGTGTTCGTCTGCACCATGATGTCACGTGCTTAACTCCCTTGATATCCTTAACAACATTATTGACAGCTTACAAGACAATGGCACGGTTATTGCAATTTCTGTCCCACTTTTAAGGTTTTCATTTTAAGCCCTCACATGTCTGCACAGTCTCTCTTAGCAGATGTCAGGGTGTAGGGATTATGATCGTTCTCGTACCTCAGTGATTATTAATGCACCTATGACGTCTCCGCCAGTGATCACTGTACTGTCACAGGTGATTTATAACAAAGGTTTTAATCTTGCTGACTATTTATCCTCTGTCAGCCTGTCATTATGATTAATGCCATGCTGATAGGCGCGGACGGTCACAGTTCAATATCTCACACGATCACTAGAGTCTAGGGTCAAGTCTAGGTCATGTTCAGAATATGCCACTTGGCCAAGCCACCAAGGTATTTATCATTTTCAAAACACTGTTTTCCCGTAGTGAATTTGAGTAATGAAGACAAAAACAATAGATTACACGATTTAATACCTGGCATATTTCGCTGGATCTCGTCAGGTACATACTGCAGAAGTCACACAACGTAAAGTGATTCTATAAATCCATTAAGCTGAAATATACACATACTCACAATTCAATTGTCTACCACGGTAATTTTAAACGAACTATCGTACTTTTCTGTTTGCAGAAGGCTGGATTCTGCCGATTAATGGCGATGGCTTCAACGAATTTTAACAAGCGACTATTTTGTGTATTAAACAATACGTGAAACGCTTTGTCCCTGTAAATCATGTTACCGTTACAAAATGTGTCATGCAATCGATGGAGTAAGATATGTGTGGTGTGTCGGCTTGGCCAGGTTGCCATCATCTTTGTGAATTATTCTGTTAGTCCAATTGGGTATGAGTTCGACCATCCTGTTGTTTAACTGCCTCTCTGTTCTGCCGATGTAGGTAGGGGCACCTACATGTAAATTGATAAATACAATTTATCATTTTTGCCTTTCCCTTGCTATTTTCCCGTTAAATTTGCCAGTTGTTGGTAAGATTTTTAAATACAGATTCTTCTCACAACGCGTTCAGAAGATCTCGACTATCTACGTCTTCATCCTCTAATCAATTGGTGATTTTAATTTGTCTCTAGAAGGACTTCTCGCCCGTTTATCTGTTCGTTCATAGTATTCTTTAAAATATCCTTTGAAACGTATACATGTTTACTGCTGCTAAGTTGTTTTACTGCTTGTCTGACTATTGTTCATGTTTGAGACGCATATAACAAAATATTCTATATAGCACTTTCAAAGTTTTTTTTGTTGTTATCACTGCAATCACTAGCGTTTTATTGGTTTGTTTTCATTCTTGCAAACGGGTACTTTGGCCACGGCTATTATTATTCTCATTTCTACAAAGCATCGTCCATGTTATGATTGCTACAAGATAGTCTTCTTCTGTTTGTAATCCATGCCGTGTGAAGCTGATGATCATGTCTTTCCACGCCCTCTGTCTCTTGTGCTGCGAATCATTTCTGATAATAATGCTCATCCATGCAATGATGTCCAACTATCTAACAACTTCTCTCTTTGCCTCCCCCTCTACCTCCTCCTTTCCAGGTTTCCCGTTGTAGCGAAGTACTCCAGCTTTTACCATTCATGATACGTCTGAAGAATGCGGACTGCCTTCTTCTGATGCGAGTGACCAGTTCTCTTTGTTAGTTAACTTCTTTCAAGATATCTTCATTGCTCACCCTATCCGTCGAATGTGTTCGCATCATTCTTCTGAAGCCGAGGGTACAAGATTATATAAGAATATACAGTTCTCTTCTTTACGGTGAAATGAGGCAAAGAGCGCAACGCTGACAACTATCGTGTCAAAGAGGAGAAAAAAAGAGTAGAAAGAGAGAATCATCTCTCACCTTCCCCCCCCCTCCCCCCCCCCCTCTCCCCCTTTCCAATTCATAAGAAAAGGGAAAGTAATAAGGAAGAAGATTTCAGAATTCTGGAGACAGAGATTTGAACTATGTATCATTTTCAAACTCAGACTTTCGATTAAACCCTTAGGCTGTAATAGCAACAGTGAATGTACAAACTAAACTTACACAGACTAAACAAACAAATCAAGAACAACAAAACAAACATCTTTATTCATCGAGTTCTACAGCATTCGGGGACAAATGATGATCATACATGTAAATATTGGAGCATGAAACCCACTATAATAGACAACTGTAGTCTAATAGTCAAAATATTAATAATGAGTGGTCCCTAGCAATATAACCAGACCTCTTGCCTCTAGGTCAAGTGTCTATAGGGAACACCAAGTACAACAACTGAATGCTTACACGCCTAAGCTGAGTATAATGTGACAATTAACAAAAGCGAGACACATTAACAAAAGTGGTTACACATTCATAGGATTTACTGTGACACAAACAATATAAGATACTTTACAAAAAAAGACTTTACAACAGTGTGACACGAACACAAATATGAGTTGCAACACTAACAGAAATTCGTGATTTCTCTGACATTACAGTCATTAGTCACTCCTGCAAGATAAAAACAATAAATTATTACATGTGTTATATAATAAATCCATACATGAATCATAATGGATCTTAATGCATGCATGAATAATAATTGCTTATATTTCAAATTATTTTATGGCGATTGAATCCCCAATTGTTAAATGCAACAATCCCTTTACCATCCTCTCCAGCTGTACTACTGGTATCACAAAATAACATTTGGGTGTTGTTTAAACTGATAATCTTTTACTGCAGTATTTTCAGCCTATTCTGACTTTCCTTGTAGCACAGTATTCACTTACAAAATTCTCTCAATTCAGTGGAACTATCACATACAGATCCTACACACTTTAGTGATGAAAGATTAGATCTGACATGTCCAGCTATAAACACATTTAACTAGCAATTGCAACACACACACACGCGCGCGCGCGCACGCACGCACGCACGCACGCACACACACACACACACACACACACACACCTGCCTTGTAGATCAGGAAAATGAATTTACATCACCCTCTTCTATATAAAAATACCTCAACTTATCTGCATTTCCAAGTGGCCTGGGTGTAACTATCTACTCCTAAAATATCCATGGTTGAATATTGTTGCTGCACATCAACACCTCCAATACACTACAATACAGCTTACCACATCTGATATTATTATTACAAATTAATGTCAACGGGTGTTGTCTTAGGCCAACAACAATCAGTGTACTACTCGTTGTGACTAGGACAACAGATGTCCCCGTTATCTTCTCTCTTCTCCATTCCTCATGCGGTACACCGGATAAAACTCTCCCGTTATTACTCCTCATGTGGCATAATTAGTACGTACACACTTTCACACAACAGGTGGTACTTAGAGTTATACCACACACTTTCCATGATATGGCAAGCGCCATGTTTTATTTTAGATATAACCTCAGTCATATGATTACACTAAAAGTCTGAATGAACCTTCTAGCACAAACACCACTGCCTCCTTGTCTCAGATGTGATGTTAGACTTCAACTATTGCTAAATAACAAATTCCTTTACTGTGTAACCATCTTGATGAATTTCTGATATGGATCTTCATGATGTTAGTATCTTATATCACTGTGATGATTCAATTACCTAGACATCTGAGTACCAACTTCTAAGCAAAATATACAATTTTAGTACTGTATGAAAGATACGCATAACTGACTAGCTCAATCGAAAGCAAAACTCGAGTCTAGTGCTTTCAATCCGACGTGGATAAATCCCAAGGTTCGTAACGGAATACGATCAGCGTTGCCAGTAGTGGGTTGTGCTCGATATTAAAACATCAAATTTGTAATGGGTGACCTAAATAACAAAATAGAATAGAGGTCATGGGGAAACGGGGAATATGGGTAATGAATTTCCTCAGACAGGAATCCATAAATCCATATGGATATAACTATCATGGAAAACCAAATTGACCGTACATATATTAATGAGAAATTGACATCATCTCTACATTATGCAAAAGTCTCTAGAAGTGCAGATGTAAATACAGACCACGACCTCCTAAGTAAAATTAAGTTAAATCTCTAGAGACAGAAACCGGTAACTATAAACATAGATTTCAATATAATCTAGGATATCTCAGAAACCAAGAAATTAGGGAACATATAATGATCACAATCTCAAATAAAAAGCCGGTCTTGCAACACTTTGTAGACGGTTAGAGCATGGAAAACTTGGCATCAGATTAAAAACATTTGAGGCGACTCAGGTATGAAAGTCCTTGAAAGAAGGTAAAGTAAATATAAAGAAAGGATAACGTTGGATCCCCTCAATAAATAGCTCACTAAAATAAAAAAATAAACAGACAAACTTAATTAATAGCAAAAGTCAGAGCCCAAGAAAAATATACAGAAGCTAACAAAGAAGTTAAGCACATGGGGACGGATAAATTACAATATTTAGCTGCCCAAGCAAGAGAAGCAGAGAATATAGCAACAAAGTGAAACCTCAGAGAAATTTACAGCACCACAAAGAAATTGTTGGAAACTATAATTATCCTAGCTGACTTATAAAAAATAGTGAAGGGAAAGTGCTCACCAACAATAAAGTTCAAATGGCCAGATTTGTACAGTACTTTAAGGATCTTCTGAATAGATCAGTTCCAAAAGACCCTCCCGATAGCCAGCCGGCATAAGCGGAACTGGATATCAACTGTGAGAAATCATTTAAAGAACAAGTTAGAAAAACTGTCAAACTACTGAAAGATGAAAAATCTACTGGCTCAGATATCAGAAGCTATTAAATCAAATATTGACACTTCAAGTGAACTGCTGCACAAATTATTTTCTAGAATCTCGGAGATCGAAGAAATAACAGCAGACTGAAAAGAAGGATATCTGGTGAGGTTGTCTGGTGAAGAAAAGGGACCTGCAGGGAGTGTGGCAGTTATAGAGAAATAAAGCTATTGTTAATGCCTGGAAACTATTAAGCAGGATCATTCTGGAGAGATTAAGAGATGCCATTGACTAACAGCTAAAGGATGGACAGGCAGGTTTCTCACCATAAGATGCTGCACGGACCAAATAGTCACACTACGCAAAATAATCGAGCAAAATAGTGAACTGATTTCGCCACTTGAGACTGGATTTTAAAATTATGAAACGCCCTTGGCAGCATTGATAGGGAATCCCTTTGGAGGATGATGTGGCCCTATGGGATCCCATTAAAACGTCCGTTACTTAGAAAGGGCAACATGTGAAGATATGAAATGTAGAGTTCTTCATGTGGGAAAACTGACAGGTGCATTGTGCATTTAAAAAAAAACAAAAATACAGGAGTACGACAGGAATGTCTTTTGTCCACCAGTTATTGTTTTTACTGACTATAGACTGAGTTATTAAGACAGCAAGAACTGCCGCCAAAGATGAAATTCGATGGACAAAGGAACTTGAAGATTTAGACTTTGCCGCCGACATTGCACTTCTGTCAGACACACGTAAACAAATACAGGATAAAGTAATTACACTTGATGTGAGATCACAAACAGAGGTAAGACACAGATAATGAGATTAAACCATGTAAATAACAGCAATATCTATCTTGGTGAAAACCCCAGGGAAGTCCTAGAAATGACCTCCAAAATTGAACACACTTAACTCAGAAAAAAAAGTTCTTTCTATTCACATGATCGGAGAAATAATATGGACACGTGTGTTTACAAATGGTGCAGCCAACGACGTCCAGCAAAAAAGAATGCAGCGGAATCTACATAATGTTGTTTGTTGTTGTTTGTCCATCAAGAATAATGATGACCATTCATTTCATCTAGTGGGGTTGAAAGTATGGTGCCTTGAGTTCTAAGATGGCTGATAAGGCCTATTTCGGTTCGAAATGTTCTTTGACAATGTGGGCAAAGAATGCTTGACATTCCAGTAGGAGGATCTCCTGCAGTGGTTTTTCTATCCAGCATTTTCTTCACAGCTCTTGCAGTCCTGGTTGGGATGAAGAATGACTTGCGCGATGAATTGGATTAAAGTGAGGAAGAGTTGCGTAATTCGTCGACCTCACTCTCTCGCCTGAGTCCATCTGAGTCCAGTGGCAAGACAAGTCAAGACGACTGGAGATGAATTAACTGGTATGACAGAATCACCTTCGCGGAGCTCACGGAGAGAGCTAAACAAACACACTCGAGGAAAGCACGCTGGCACCGGATACGACACACACTGAGGAAACCTGAAATAGTTTACTATAAAGTCTTTCTCTGGAACCCCCGGGACAAACGAAAAATAGAAAGACCCAAAACACATGGAGAAGAATATTAGAGACAGAAATTAATAATATTGAGAGGACATAGCTAAAAATGCACTACCGTATATTGCAACAGTTGTTACTGCTAGGAGTGAGCTGGTTGAAGGACTGTCTCGCAATGTCGGATAAAGCGAGAAAGAAGAAGTGGCAGAGTTGAATGTGAAAACTTAGCTACAACTGACAAACTTAGTGGAAAAAGAGCCTGAGGAAGACGCAGAGATTAATTCCTTGATGGCTGGGCCATAAAGGATAACCGAGATATGATCACAGACTTTATCATTGGCTCTGATGATCGTGTGAAATGGCGACCCCTGACTGCCCAGGTTAATCGGCATTGCACATAATGGTGATGATTCATATACAAAATTAAAACAACATGGTCGTCTCGTTAATTTATTTTTAGTTATTGGTTTCTGGTTATTCTCCACCCGGCAGAAGCATCACGTATATTGCTTGTAATGTTACACGCGTTGGTGGGTTTTCATATTCATTTGCAAGACAGGGAAATACGAGTATGTGGTCTTTATGGTCCCCATGTCTGACACAGCTTCATTTAACTCGTTTTCCCTGATCCCCACACACCATCCATTTACCATTCCCACGTCTCTATCTGCGTATTCTCCCCCTTCTTACCTCTGTGCCCATCCCACTCATGACTTCCCTACAGTGATTGACCTTGCCCTACCCCATTTCCTGTTGGCTTACATTATTACATTACATTCTGTTACCCAAATCATGGACCTCGTATACATCAGATTGAATTTCTTCGCTCGATAATTCAGTCTCCAGTGGAAACACAAGGTCTCAGCTTATTTACTTTTGAAATATTTTAATATACGTGTATAGTGTTGCATTATGGTATTTATGTTATGTTTTTGCTGATGAACATTTTCTAGCCGCCATATTCATTCTGCGCGTCTTTTCCTTTCGCTCGCGTTGAATTCAAGCACAGTTCATACACGATCTATTAAAACTAGCAGTTGCTATTACGTGTAAGTTCATTGTCCGCGACTTCTGACCAACTCACTCCGACTTTTGAAGTACTTGTACTTTACGTCCGCAAGTCAAGGAGAGAAGTCAACAAATTACTCCAAATGAACGGTGTAGGGGTTGAACCCGCAACCTTGCCATCAGATCACCGGAAGTTTAATAAAAAACGCTCTTAACCTTTCGGATATGCTGACCTCTGTGCCAGTTGTGATTGTGCTCTTGTAAACTTGGGATATTCCACATTTAGTCTTTGTTGATGTGCTCACTCGATAATTTAAGTTTCTTGGAAGAGGGTTTCTTTTTTTTTTTCCAAGGGAAATAACTCTGGAAATGGTGTTAAGCAAGATTTATTATTAATACTAATGCGATTATTGCTCTTGTTCCAGCCGCATAATAATTCGAGATGTGTCTCTGACTGGCGCAAATCTGGTTCGTTCCAAGCACCAGTCTGGTGGACATAAACGTTCAGAAAGCAGTGGACATGTGTTAACTGTGAAATTAGCTAGAAAATCAGTATGGTGTTGATCGCAATAGTCTGCAAGGGACATGCACAATTTTAGTAGCAGGAAATTGCTCATTACCCTCTGCATTGACACCATGCCGTCTTGACAGACGATAATTTGTACTTTAAAAAGGCATAATAACTTTTACCTATGGCGGTAGCGAATGTGACTGATAAGGCCAATTCGCGCTGTAAATGTCCGTTCACAGTGGGTGCATGTTAACACGTGGTCATTTCCACCATCATGCACCATCTTACGTCTCACACGCTCAGTGTGTGACTTGTCTGCAATAATTTTCTCCTTTGTCTTTATTCCATTTCTGATCGTTGCCCTCCATGCAACATGTTCAGCTGCAACTTGCTCCCAATGTGCATTATCAATGCCTGTATCAATCATGTCCCGCTTACACACATCTTTGTATCGTAGTAGAGGCCGACCCTGAGATCTTTTACCCATCTGTAATTCACCAAAAAAGATGTCCTTTGGTATTCTACCTTCATCCATCCTCCTAAGATATCTTATCCATCTAAGTCTACGATGACTGAGCATGGAATAAACCGTCACACAACCTGATCTTTCCAATACTTCAGTATTTGTGATTTTGTCTTGCCACTTAATACCAAGGATTCTTCGCAGACAACATCCGAGACCAGTTAAGACCAGGGATGGAGTTATTGCCTCTCCATAGCACAAAGCCTGTTGAGTTGAGTTGAGTTAAGAACCGACATCACTGCACTCAGGACATTCCCATACGTGCTCAGTCCCCTCGTTCAACAGCCAGCGAAGAGTCATACTACTAATCGTTCCCATCGCTATCTGATGAAACGTTCTCCTGGTCTTCGCTCTCAATTTTGAGATGCTTCAAGAACCCCTGCCGACCCCCCACAAACTCATCCTTTCCGCATATGGGTTCTCAATCTGTTCCTCCGCCTTCTCCACCTGGTCCCACAAGCGCACGACAAACTCTCCCTTGTCCAAAGGCAAGATACCACCAAGAGGTGCATTCCCTGCTAGCCTGTCAGCCTGTTCATTCCCCCGTACACCCGCATGGCCAAGGCAAAATATCCATACAATTCTCACAATCTGTGACCAGCCAAGGGAAATAACTCGGGAAATGTTGTTAAGCCAGATTTATTATTAATACTTACGAGATTATCACTCTTGTTTCAGCCGCATAATAATTCAAGATGTGTCTCTGACTTGGCGCAAATCTGGTTCGTTCCATACACGTAAACGTTCAGAAAGGAGTGGGCACGTGTTGACCGTGAAATTAACTAGAAAATCAGCATGGTGTTGATCGCAATATTCTGCAAGGGATATGCACAATTTTAGTAGCAGGAAATTGCTCATTACCCTCTATGGATAATACTTACCTTCACATTAATGTCGTATTTGTAAAATTGTCTAGAGTTTGGCCTCTAGTCATTGTTGTTTGTTGCTCCATCTAGTTTCCCTGCAATAAAATTGTCATTCTAAAAATATAGAAAAAATATGAGCCAGGACGATGGACAATTCTATAACTTCTCTTTTGAGGTTGAACGGGATAGGGGTAATGGGTTTAATCGAATCACAATTTAGGCCAGAGTGCCTGGAAGAATAGGTTGCCAGTCTAATCATCCATGTCTGACCACTGGCTCACTGGGTCCAGAAGACATTTCCCTAGAATTAAATAAAGAGATTTGATTTCAATGCCGAAGAATACACCACAACATGTCATCTGTTGGGGTGCAAACTGAACAACAACACAAATGTAATCTTTCACTTCTGTAACTATGTCACTCGGTAATTATAGGGAAGCCACATTGTACGGCAAATGGTAATTGATAGGTTATTGTCCAAGCTCATGGCATTCAATATGCTGCTATCTGGAGAAAGCGAGACATTGATACAGGGAGAACGAGAGGGACCAGACAGACAGACAGACAGACAGACAGACAGACAGACAGACAGACAGACAGACAGACAGACAGGCAGACAGACAGACAGACAGACAGACAGACAGACAGACAGACAGACAGACAGACAGACAGACAGACAGACAGACAGACAGACAGACAGACAGGCAGGCAGGCAGGCAGGCAGGCAGGCAGACAGACAGACAGACAGACAGAGAGACAGGCAGGCAGGCAGGCAGGCAGACATACAGACAGACAGGCAGGCAGACAGACAGACAGACAGACAGACAGACAGACAGACAGCTGAAACATACATTCCACGTAAACTTGTGGAGGTGGAAAGCAAGCATATGCAAGGAGTGCGTGTGTACATGCACCGTGCTATAAATGTTATGTTAGTATATGTGTATATGAATGTATTTGTTTTATTCGCACATGTGTCACTTAGCACTAGCAAACGGCACCGCTCTGTGAACTACACATTCAAAAGAAACACACATTACACCTTGTAAATACACACTGCTTTGTATGAAATAAAAACTTTGGAAAAAAAACTATCCCGATAGGTAAAGCATTTTTAACTGACCCGTAAAGGCCAAAGCTATTTAATAAAATACAAGATAATAATAATATATCTATTTTTGTCCGGCCTGTAAAAATGTAGTATCTGCATTTGATCTTTCCGAGGCGTTCATCCGAAAGATACACAGGGGCATTAGGATCTGACGATTCGGTTCTGGCCCCTGGAGGATCCGCCAGCCCTTATAAAAACAAACAAAATAACTATATTACACAAGTAATACTACATGACAATAATATACCAGAACTACATCAAGCAAGCAATACTGTTATCATCATCATCATCATGAAGAGCCCTGCCGGCAGGCGTTGGCATTCACGGCTCTCCACAGATCTCGGTCTTTGGTGTTCTGGATCAACTCTGCTGATGATATTCCTAAACGCCACCGTCTTAATCCGTCCAGAATCATTTCTCTTTGTCTGCCTCTGCCTCTATTACCCTCGATCTTTCCAGTTGTCACGATGTTCTCCAATGCCTCTCTTCTCATCACATGACAAAAGAAAGCTGTTTGTCTATTTCTTATTGTTGTATATAGTGTTCTAGTTTCATTAGTCTCTTTCAGGCAGTCTGGAGTACGACAAGGTTGTGTCCTGTCCCCTCTCTTGTTCATAACATTTATAGACAATATATGTAAAGAAACCAGCCAAGCAGAGATAGCAAGAATACCGCATGACGAGAACACAGAAGAAGACCATCTGCAAATCTAATCATTAGAGAACTCCTGTTTGCGGACGACCAAGCACTAATAGCAAGATCAAAAGCTGAAATACAAGACCACGTGACTAGTCTAAACCAGGGGTGTTCAAACTTTTTGTGCTTAGAGCCACATTGACAAATGTAAAGCTATTGGAGGGGGGGGGGGGGGGTGCATATATATTATGTCTACTATGTTTACAGCAACCTATCACAATAAGTAATTATGAATTATTTATAGGTTATTAAACAGTATAAATAACTAACTATTGCAGTTTTATTTTACTTACACACTTATACAATATATTTTACAATATGGACACAATCTTTTATTAATTTGTTAACAAGATTTTAGAATTCTTTTATTATAATAAATTTTTAAAAATTATCTATCAATGGCTTTAACTTACACACAAACCGACAGCATTGTCACTACAATGCAGATTTCTAATGAGATGTATGTAACTGCTTGCAATTTTGGACAATATTCTTGATATCTGGAGCAAGTTTACTTGTTGAAATTCGTATGACAACGTGCAAGGTGCAGTCCGACAATAAAGACGTATTCTTAGATTTGTTGATCTTCAAGTAAGACAATTCTTGTTCGCAAATGTATATTGATCAAAACAATGATTAAAGTTTAGCTGCAAAGTTTTTCAAGTTGGGAAATGATTCTTCTGATAAAGATCCTTAGAATTCCAGCAAACCAACTGACTTGAATTTCTCTTTCAGGTCATGATCTGCTTGTAAGTCAAGCTGCTCCAACGGTATGTCTTCTGTGGCTGTATCAAAAATGTTAAAACAATCATAACGGTACATGTAACTCGGTAAAATTCAACAAAATAACTTAAAAACGAAGTAAAAATGTTTATTCCTAAATGCCCTCGAGGGCAGCATAATTTCAGTTGCCGGGCCGCATGCAGCCCGCGGGCCGTAGTTTGCCCACCCCTGGTCTAAACGAAATGTGTAAGGAACATAACATGAAAGTTAGCACAAGCAAAACAACTAAAGAAGAAAAAACAAAAACAATTCACCTAAACGAAAATCCCTTGAAATAAGTAAAGAGTTTCAAGTACCTAGGAAGTATAATATCATCAAATGGCATATCAGAAGACGATATTTAAAATAGATGCAATAAGGCAAACCAGCTCATTGGACAAATGGCACCAATACTAAAGAACAAACATGTATCAATAATTACTAAGAAAGCACTTGACAACACAATCTTCCTACCAACTCTATGTTACCAATGCCAAACCTGGACAATGTCAGAAAAAGAGAAAAGAAAAATCACAACAACAGAAATGAGATTCCTGAGAAGAATAATCAACGTATCAAGAAGAAGATAAGATCAGAAATAAAGAAATCAGGACTAAAGTGGGGGTTATAGCAGCGCTAGATTTTATTATAAAGCAGTAAGTCAACAGTTTGGCCATGCAAGTAGGTTACCATTCAACAGCATACCACAACAAGCAGTGATGTACAGACCAGATGGAAACAGAGGAAGAAGCCGACCACGTCAATGTTGGACGGAGGGAATAGCAGAGTCCATGGGAATATCGATACATGAAGCCCATAATCGGGCACTCTCACGATATTTATACTTCACCTCTACACCGCAAGGTACAAGAGGAACATGATGAGATGATGTGAGATGAGTTATTATTTAACTCTGGCAGTCCAAAGAATTCGCAGCATGCGTCTTAAAAAAAAACCACATCTCTGTTGCATCTAAGTTCTTCCTAATTTGTTCATTTACATTCCAAGAATCGCTGCCATAAAGCAAAACTGGTTCTATATAGCATTTTAGCACTGTCTTTCTTACATTCATTGATAGCGACTTATTGCATAAGATACTCTTCATTTTCTGAAATGCGGCTTTTGCCTGCCCTTTTCTGCTTTTAATCTCTGTTGTACATCTTCCATCTGAAGTTATAAGTGCCCCTAGGTATTTAAAATTATCCACTTGGTTGAGAATTCCCCCTTCTATTTCTATGTCATTTTGGTGTCCCCATTGCCTTTGATATCACCATTGTTACTGTTTTCTTGATATTCAAGGACAGTCCTTTCTGTGCACTTTCTGTTACTACAATGTCCAACAATTGTTATAGGTCTGTTGCATTATCCGCCACCAATACTGTCTCATCTGCGTAGCATACATTGTTTATATTATATCCTCCGATTAGTATTCCTACATTCAATATTTTTTTTTTTTGCATATCCTTTACAGGACATCGCTGTCAACACCAGCATCTTTCAGCTGTATGTTGATTTCATGGCAAGATTACGCTCAGTAGTTTGCCATTGCTTTCTGAGCGGCCGGGTCACATATCCCATAAGTTACCTGATGCGATAAGAACCGCTGCTGATTCTCACCGTCATCACGTCACCGACGAGAGTATACGAGATTACGGAGAAAAGTCATAACCTCTAAGCCACGAAGCCGGCACATTCTGTATTATATAACAATAATATTTTTTTTTTTTAGCATATCCTTTTTACAGGACTTAGCTGTCAACACCAGCATCTTTCAGCTGTATGTTGATCTCTTGGCAAGATTACGCTCAGTAGTTCGTCATTGCTTTCTGAGCGGCCGGCTCAGTATCCCGCAAGTCACGAGCGGGGGTCGAACCGCTTCAGCTCTCGCTCCGCTACGAGACCCTGCGTGATAAACGGGATTACAGAGAGAAAGTGCTGTAACTCCACAGCCAGAGAGACCGGCAACAATAATATACCAAAACGATATAAGTAAAAGCACATTAAAAGGAACACAAAATTGAAAAATACAAAGGGACATAACAAGATAACAGAAAATTGAAGGGAAACTACTAACATCTGTTTAATTATAATATTTCATTTAAAATAAATTGTAGTTTTTCGGACTTTTTAAATATTACAAACAGATAAATATTTAGTAATTATTTGCAATGTAGAATATAGAAAATAATTTAGTTATCGCTAAAGAATCTATAAAACTAGTGGATTTATTTTATTGCTTGGAAATTTTATAATACATTATTCCATTTTGGTTTAATTATACAAACGTCGTTTACATAAGTTGCTGTGTCCCTAGGTTCGTTTCCGGACGAGCCCCCAAATATGTTTTTTTGACTGGCTTTTAAAAGGCCCAAAATGTGGGGATAACCCCACATTTGGCTGGTCTTTAAGAGGCCTAAAGTTCTTAATTTATAGTACTTTGTATTGTTTCACGTCGTTTTTTCTTTCACCCTCTCTCTTCTCCCTTTTGATTATCTCTCTCTCTCTCTCTCTCTCTCTCTCTCTCTCTCTCTCTCTCTCTAGCAGGAAACACATACCTGTTTCAATTTTATAATAATATGGGACGCTTGCTGTTACCTTTTATATTTTGGTTGAGTGGTACTGTTTACTTTGTTTAAATTGGAACAATTCGAGTTTTAGAGAAAGTGGTAATAACACTTCCAATGTAACATTAAGTCTATATATGTTGATGTATATATGTGTATTAATGAGACTATATGGAGTATGAAATAATTTTCTTTTTAAGGATACACGAAATAAGATGAACACAATCATAATCACCACACAGACACAGACACAGTCACACACACACACACACACGCACATGCACGCACACACACACACACACACGCGCGCGCGCGCGAACTAACTGGTGAGAATGCAACAGCAAGTCGCATATCACTAAAGACATGCAACGTCCGTTAATACAAGAACCAAACACTAAACATAAAGGACGCGTGTAAACTTACGTACAATACAGAATGCAACATCCTAAATACTCAATAAACAAAATGAACACACAGAGAGAGAGAGAGAGAGAGAGAGAGAGAGAGAGAGAGAGAGAGAGAGAGAGAGAGAGAGAGAGAGAGAGAGAGAGAGAGAGAGAGAGAGAGAGAGAGAGAGAGAGAGAGAGAGAACGAACTTTATTTTCGAAGGGTAACAAATTGGGCACGCAGGTCCGTCTTACATTCGGCCCTTCCAATCACTCATCATTCGTTCATCAGTGCATAGTGCATTCACATAGGAAACAAACATTGTCAAATGAATGTTGTAAGCATAAACAATGCATGTTACCATGTTATGAGACAAATCCCTCACCCACCCACCCATCCCCTATCCATCCGCGTGTCCCCCACACACACACATCCACCACCCAACCACACACATTCCCACAGGCACATACATGACGCCATCCAAATACCCATCCCCCAACCCACACATCCCACCCCACCCCCACATAACCATCTCCCCACCCACACACACATATATCCCACCCACCACACATCCCCCCACACACATCCCCCACCCACCCACACACAAACCCAGGCACACATGCATGCAACCACCCATCCATACCCACCCACACATTCCCACCTTCACGCATCTCCCCACCCACACGCACACATCTTCCACCCATTCCATAACCTACCAACACTCACCCACCCACATATCCTCCACCACCCACCCACACACCCCAACCACTCAGCCAAAAACACATACCCCAACCACATGAGAGAGAGAGAGAGAGAGAGAGAGAGAGAGTGGGGGGGGGGGGGGCACTCGTGGAATTCAAGAAGAACAAGCCCTACAGCAGGAACAGCTGTGGGTCTATGCATCCAATCCAATCCAATCCAATCCAATGTTTTGTACGAATACCCCCTTTCAGCCTTCGGTGTGTCGACTTGGCTATAATTGGGGCCTTTATGGTGTAGCTTGTAGTTTGTCTTTCGTAGATTGGGCTGCTTGTTGTCAGCTTCCCGGCTTCTGATGGGTTGATTGTGTTTGTTACTTTCTTGTTGAGATTATACATGGCTGGACTGAGTGGCGCACTTGTTGAGGCCTGGAGTAATTGTGCATCCATCCCGTCATATGGTGTTGTTTCCTTCAGGGAATATTCCCAGCTGTTTCCCCGTCTTGGTCTATCTTCGCGTCTGGGTCTTCTCTGAGGTTTTGCTTAGTAGACGGTTTATCCATTGCAGATCCTTCTCCTCATCCCCGGCCACACTTCTTGGTCGCTGTCGTTATGGTTTTCGTCCTCCTCGTTTATTTCTACTTCTTCTGTCTGGGACTTTGCATCTTCTGCTTCCGGTGTTTCGGACTTAGACTTTAGTAATTCTATTTGTACTCTTTCTTCTTGTATCTGTTTGAGAGTTTCTTCTGTCTTTTCTCTTTCGTCTTGGACTTTTGATAGAGTTTCGTATCTTTCAGCCTTTATAGCAGCCATTCGGGCGACATCCTGCTCAATCTTTTGCTGAATTTGCTTCAGTTCGTCCAGAATGTGCTGAACGGCTGTTGTCTGTGTTTCTTGCGTCTTGTCTTTTTCTTCCTCCATGTTGTGGAACTTTGATCTCAGGTCCTTCAGTTGGCCTTCCAGTTGTGATTTGTCGCTTTTTGTGCGTCGATTGGTCTCCTCGTACTGCCTCCTAGCCTCTTTATAGGGCAGGATAGTTTTGATGGCAGTCTTCATTCCTTCGTTGCTGTCTTGGTGGCAGGGGCAGACGAGGTACTATCACGCTATGGTTGCCGAGGCAGTGGGCGTACTTTCTGTTAGTGGTAGGCCTCCTGAAGTCCGTGTCGGTCTTTGCATGCTTGCACTGACTGTATGGATGGGATCCAGAGCAGTATCTGCATACCTCAACCTCACTTTTGCAGGTAGCACGAGTGTGCCAGAACTTTTGGCACTTAGAGCACTGCAGCACTCTCTGTATGTACTGCTCTGGAACTTGGTCTCTCTTGTCCCATCTAATGAATTGAGGGATCACTCGGTCCTCCGATGTTACTATGACGACTGTAGAGGGGGTGTTGTTCTTTCCGATGATCCTCTCAACACTGGTGATCTTGAGTTTCCTGTTCTCTCTCGTCAGCATCTCCCTGATCTGGTCGTTGGTGAGATGGGTCTTGACTAGTCTGCTGACCCATCGTTTCATCACGCGGTGTCGGGTAGCTTCTACTGTGATGCTGTGGGGTAGCTGTCGGCTTTCTCGTTTTGTGACATCTTCTGCAATTGTGCCGTGGTCTTGGAGTTTTTGTTGATGGAGACCAATATTCCATCAGTTGTCTTGCGTAGTTCGTGGATGCTGTTTCTTCCCAGCTCGTTTTCCAACAGACTGTATCTTGTCTGTTGGTAGCGCCGACAGTTTGGCCTCCCCAACCCTGATTTGTTTCAGCAGGATTTTGCCGGCGAAGTCCTCTGTTGTGGTTTCCTCCGATGCGGAGGTCTTTGGTGAGCTGCTTGGCTGCTTCTCAATAGTGTTCTTGTGGACTTCTCCACTGCTGTTATCTGCAGTTGTCATCGGTGTAGCCTTTGGTACACGATAGCTGTCACTTTATCCTTCTCTGCTCCAGCCTGCTGCTACTTTAACTCATTTTGTCAAATTGGCGTTGTAACTAATTATAACAATTGTATTACATTAATCTATCAAAAGTATCACTTTAACTATCTACAAGTAGCACTTATTACATTAATTTATTGTTTTATCTGTCCTAGCTAGTTGTAACACTGGCATAATTATCACTTTATCTCGTTCTGTCCTACAATACTTATTATATTAATTCTTTCTCACTCAGACATTATACAGTAAAAAACAATAACCCGAATGAAAGAATTCACACAAAATTTCATACACAAATGTGATTCACTCTCACAAAGGAAAGATAAAGGAAAACACACGTTTGTTCCATCTATATTTTATTTACTTTCAAATGTTGATACTTCCTCCGTGCTCAATACAGAAAACAAACGTGTAAGCTCATTCAAACTAACTTTGTGTATGTACATTTTCGCTAACATTGTGTATGTAAATTTTAACGAACATTGTGTATGCACATTTTAAGTAACATTGAGTATGTAAATTTTAAGTAACATTGTGTATACAAATTTAAACAAATAAAAAATAGGAAGATCTCTGTCAAAACTATTGCGTGAGCAGTTTTGAGCAGACATTTTATAAACTGTTTTCAACAAATATCTGGAACCATATTATAAAGTAGTGAAAAAGACCAGAGATAGTTGAAAACATCTGATAAAACAGTATTCATTATCATCATCATGTGCCCTGCCGCCTGGTGTAGTCGTTCATGTCTCCTCACAGATCTAGGTCCTTATTTTTCTGGATCAACTGTGCTGATTTCCTCCTTGCCATCGTCTCAGTCCATCCAGCATCATTTCTCTCGGTCTTCTTCTGCCTTTTCCCACATTGATCTTTCCAGGCGTCATGATGTTTCTCATTGCCTCTCTTCTCGCGAATGTGACCGATGAAATTAACGTGTCTCCATCTCCGTGGCGAAGTGGTCGAGCTGTTTGACTTTGGCTCCGAAGGTTGTGGGTTCGATTCCGAGCCGAGTCCTTCGGTTCACGAGTGAAATTTTTCGGAGACTCCTGTGGGTCGTCGCTAGAGCTACAAAGTTCGTGCTTCGTGCGACGTTTCCGCGCTGGGGAAAGAGACCGAGTCATATGGGATAAAGCTCGGTGCAATGAAGTCCACCCTGTCGACTTTTAAGCGACTTTCTATTTAATCTTCTACTTTCATAAGCCTCTTTCAGGTGGAATATGAAAGATTAGGATGTGAGACGTTACGGGTTCAGAAGGCATAAGTTTCTATCTAAATATATGGGTTGGCATTTTTCCTGGAACATTAAAAAGGTGGCCGTAGTATTCTCAAGTCTGAAGTAAAGGAAGCAGTAAACACCATGAAGAGAAGAGAAACTCATAGACGTGATACAATATTAACCGAAATAATACTAGCCCAGTGGGTTTGTGAGTAGACAAAATCACCGAGTTCCATCCATCATGTGCCACGCCGATAAACGTGGGCGGCCGTGTTCTGCCATCTCACTCGATCATTTTAATCACTGAGTTAAGCAATAATATATACGTCGTATGTGGGTGGACAAGATCAAGAGAATCTATGAAAGTATATTGTATAAGAACACATATACTTAGGGTATAGGAGAGTCATCGAAGATGACCTTCAGTGCTTTGATGATGATGATGATGATGATGATGATGATGATGATGATGATGATGATGATGATGATGATAATTATGATGATGATGGTGTTGATGATGATGATGATGATGATGATGATGATGATGATGATGATGATGATGATGATGATGATGATGATGATGATGATGATGATGATGATGATGATGATGATGATGATGATGAGCAATATAAAGAATATAATGATGATTTTAAGAACAATTGTAATATTCCCTGAGGCGTATTGAGCATGAGCGGCTAGTCCAGTCGTTACTCCAAGGGTGATATGGTCACCACCATGTGGGCCGCCTTTATGTCCCAAATCGTTTCCTGGCACACATTTCAGGCTGGGTCGACATTGAAGCCCTGGTCACATCGTCAGCAGATGTGGTCACATCGTCAGTAGATGTGGCATCATCGTCGGTAGATGTTGTCTCATCGTCAGCAAATGTAGTCTCATCGTCGGTAGATGTTGTCTCATCGTCAGTAAGATGTAGTCAGAACGTCAGTAGATTTGGTAAAAGAATCAGTAGATTTGGTCACATCGTCAGTAGGTGTGGTCCCATCGTCAGTAGATGTGGTCTCAACGTCAGTAGATGTGGTCACAACGTCAGTAGATGTGGTCACAACGTCAGTAGGTGTGGTCCCAACGTCAGTAGGTGTGGTCAAAATGTCAGTAGGTCACATCGTCAGTAGGTGTGGTCCCATCGTCAGTAGATGTGGTCACAACGTCAGTAGATGTGGTCACTACGTCAGTAGATGTGGTCACTGTCTCTGCTTGAGGACCACAAACACTGGCTAATTCGTGTTCTCCACTACTGGTCACTGCGGCTGACATCTGGGCGGCGTAAGTGTATCTGAGCAACATAAAGTTAATATCCTCGTTATAGTATGCTACAGTAGATAAAGTTAAGGGGAGTCTCCGTGACGTAACCATATGGGATAAAAACCCGGTGCAATGATGTCGACCCTGTCGACTTTCAAGCGACTGTTAAGATAAATTTAATATCCTCATTATAAAAGCTGCAGTAGGTACAGTTAATATGCTCATTATATTATTCCGTGAGTGTTAATAATATTAATAATAAACACTCACGATCTTGAAAAGTGCTTTCCGTTTCAACAGCAACTTGAAGACGCTTTCACTGATACACCAGAAAATTGTACAGTTAATGAAAAGTGGGGTCAACTTAAGGAAACTCTTTATAAAACTGTCGTAGGGGTTTACGGCACTGTGGATCATAAGAGGCAGGACTGGTTTGTGGCAAATAGCCAGACTCTGCAGCCCTTGGTTGATAAGAAGAAGATAGCTTTCTTGTGAAACAAGGAAAGACCAACGCGTAACACTCTGAGTGAGCTAAAGCAAGCTAGGAAGGATGTGCAAAAGGCTGCCAGGCAGTGTGCAAATGATTATTGGATCAAGTTATGTGAGTCCATTCAAATCGCAAGTGATAAGGGAAACATCAGAAGCATGTATGACGGAATAAAGAAAGCCTGTGGTCCAGTGATCAAAAGAAGTGCACCATTGAAAACCTTGACTGGAGAAATCATAACTGATAAGAAACAGCAGATGGACAGATGGGTAGAGCACTAATTGGAGCTTTACTCAAGAGAGACCAAACTAGCGGATGATGCCTCAACGCCATAGAGGCTCTACCAACTCTTTACCACCTGGACACACTTCCCACCATAACAGAAGTTAAGTGTGCTATAAATGAACTTGCATCTGGCAAGGCTCCAGGTAAGGATGGGATTCAAATAGAGGTTATCAGGAGTGGGCAAGACACACTCACTCTACAGATCCACCAGCTAATAGAGCTATGCTGGCGTGAAGGACAAGTCCCACAGGATTTCAAAGATCCAAACATCATAACACTGTACAAGAACAAGGGAGATAGGAGCGACTGCAACAACTATAGGGGTATCTCACTTCTGTGTATTGTTGGAAAAGTATTTGCCAGAATTGTTCTGCGCAGACTTCAAGTCCTAGGAGATCAAGTCTACCCCGAATCACAGTGTGGCTTTCAACAGAACCGGTCTACCATTGATATGATATTCTCATTGCGACAAATGCAAGAAAAATGCCGTGAACAGAATCAACCACTGTTTATTGCCTTCATCGACCTCACAAAGGCATTTGATTTGGTCAGTCGTGAAGGTCTGTTCAAGGCACTAAAGAAGATTGGCTGCCCACCAACTCTTCTGTCCATTGTGGAATCGTTCCACACAGGCATGAAGGGTATAATCACGTTTGATGGTGCAACTTCTGAAGAGTTTGAAATCAAGAGTGGAGTGAAGCAAGGTCGTGTACTAGCTCCCACCCTCTTTGGAATATACTTTTCACTTGGACTGAAATATGCCTTTCGTGATCAGGATGGTGGTATATACATTCACTCACGCTCAGATGGCGGCCTCTACAATGCTCAGAGATTGAAGGCCAAGACCAAAATTAGGAGGGTACTGATCAGAGAGTTGCTTTTTGCAGATGATGCTGCAGTTACGACCCACTCTGAGGAAGAATTGCAATGTCTACTATCTGCATTCTCCAATGCTTGTTCTGAATTTGGTTTAACAATTAGCAAAAAGAAGACGCAGATTATGTCACAAGGAGCACATGGGGTACCATCAATCTTTATTGACGAAGCCGAACTAGAGATGGTAGACCATTTTACATATCTAGGATCAGTGGTAAATAGCAAATTATCCCTAGATCAGGAAATCAACATCCGGATTGGTAAGGCAGCAACAACAATGAATTGGTTAAGAAAAAGAGTCTGGGAGAACAGGAAGCTTACTGCCAAAACAAAAGTCCTTGTCTATCACGCCTGTGTCCTTAGTACTCTTCTTTATGGCAGTGAAACCTTGACAACTTACTCACACCAAGAGAAACGTTTAAACAGCTTTAATATGCGGTGACTGCGAGGAATTCTTGGTATTAAGTGGCAAGACAAAATCACAAATACTGAAGATCAGGTTGTGTGACGGTTTATTCCATGCTCAGTCTTCGTAGACTGAGATGGATAGGACATCTTGGGAGGATGGATGATGGTAGAATACCAAAGGACATCTTTTTTGGTGAATTACAGATGGGTAAGAGATCTCAGGGTCGGCCTCTACTACGGTACAAAGATGTGTGTAAGCGGGACATGATTGATACAGGCATTGATAATGCACAGTGGGAGCAAGTCGCCGCTGAACGTGTTGCATGGAGGGCAAACATCAGAAATGGAATAAAGACAAAGGAGAAAATTATTGCAGATGTCTCACACCGAGCGTGTGAGACGTAAGATGGTGTATGATGGTGGAAATGACCCCGTGTTCACATGCACCCACTGTGAACGGACATTTACAGAGCGAATTGGCCTTACCAGTCACATGCGCTACCGCCTTAGGTAAAAGTTATTATGCCTTTTTAAAGCACAAACTATCGTCTGTCAAGACGGCAAGGTGCCAATGAATATATTATTCCACAGTAGATACAGTTAATATCCTCATTATGATAAGCTACGGTAGATGCAATTAATATGCTCATTATATTTTACTACAGTATATCATGCATCAGGTGTGTATTTCAGAAACCACGTCTAACTATTGGATCTATGATGTCGTTCTGTATTATTAACTCTTTCAGTCGCAAGTGTCGGCGTCTGCAATCTCATGGTTTAGTGAAACGCAGTTTCACATTTCCGCGGCATCACGAATGGAGGCTTCGAATTCAGCCACTGGAGATTTTGAAGCAGACTGTCTTGTTCAATGGTATGAGGCTTAGCCGTTCAAAAAGCAATGGCAAACCACTGAACATAAAATGTGCCTACTATATCACAACATAACCAATAAATGCTGGAGTCGATTGCAACGTTCAGTAAAAGATCATGCAGCTGAGTAACTGTCCCATTAGATTTAGTAATGTCCCAGTAGATTTAGTACTGCCCCAGTAGAATTAGTACTGTCCCCATAGATTTAGTACTGTCCCAGTAGATTTAGTACTGCCCCAGTAGATTTAGTACTGAACCAGTAGATTTAGTAGTGTCCCCGTAGATTTAGTACTGTCCCAGTAGATTTAGTACTGCCCCAGTAGATTTAGTACTGCCCCATTAGATTTAGTACTGCCCCAGTAGATTTAGTACTGTCCCCGTAGATTTAGTACTGTCCCAGTTGATTTAGTACTGCCCCATTAGATTTAGTACTGCCCCATTAGATTTAGTACTATTCCAGTAGATTTAATACTGTCCCAGTAGATTTATTACTGTCCCATTAGATTTATTACTGTCCCATTAGATTTAGTACTGTCCCAGTAGATTTAGTACTGTCCCCGTAGATTTAGTACTGCCCCAGTAGATTTAGTACTGCCCCATTAGATGTAGTACTATTCCAGTAGATTTAATACTGTACCAGTAGATTTAGTGCTGTCCCATTAGATTTAGTACTATTCCAGTAGATTTAATACTGTCCCAGTAGATTTAGTGCTGTCCCAGTAGATTTATTACTGTCCCATTAGATTTAGTACTGTCCCAGTAGATTTAGTACTGCCCCAGTAGATTTAGTACTGTCCCAGTAGATTTAGTACTGTCCCAGTAGATTTAGTACTGTTCCAGTAGATTTAGTACTGTCCCCGTAGATTTAGTACTGCCCCAGTAGATTTAGTACTGCCCCATTAGATTTAGTACTATTCCAGTAGATTTAATACTGTCCCAGTAGATTTAGTGCTGTCCCAGTAGATTTATTACTGTCCCAGTAGATTTAGTAGTGTCCCAGTAGATGTTGTACTGTTCCAGTAGATTCATTACTGTCCCATTAGATTTATGACTATCCTAGTGTCGTGGTGCACTTGAAACACAACACCCATTCCTTTGCTTATGCAAACAGTCGAGGAGTATGGATGGAATTATAAATGTTGCCTACTTTTAATATTAATTTCTTCTTCTTCTTCTTTGCGTTCATCCGGAGTGATTTTGTTTTTTCAGATGTGATTGCGTTGTATCTAAGTTATGCGTCCTTGGGCCGAAACCCGTAGGCCAACACATCCGGCTTCAGCGTGCTTTTTTAACCAGGTAGCATTCCTGGGAGACTCTCACTTTAGCGGTACCGTCCACAACTCAGCTGGCCAAGTTGGAACGGTCGAAGACAACGGTCATCCCTCAAAGGAAGGCAGGGACAGTCCATGGCATTTTCCGCCATCCAGGGTGGCTTCCATAATTGCAGGGCCGGTACATAGCACCCTGGTGCTGGGCTCACCGAGGGAATCGTCACGTCCTGCTCATGGCTGCTTCAATTCCTCACTTCAATATATTGGGCATTTCGTACGCCCCGGGCCGTTCCCGCACAAACCAGACAGGTCTGCAGGCGGCATCCACTCAGCGAGTTTTCAACACGGACATGTGCTTGTCGTTGTGACGGTCAGAGCCGTTCCAGGCACGACGGACATTCGGAAAACTACCTAGTCAGAGCTGTTCCGAACAAGAGCGGCATTCGGAAACTAGGTAGATTTTCCTAACACGAGGGAAGACCAGTTAGAGCCTTTCCGATCACGAAAGACATTTCACTCGGACGTAATTGCGTAGTGCCATTTTTATTTTGCCGCCCGTAGGCTGGCACTTCCGACTTCCGCGGGCATTTTTAATGAGGTTAGCCTTCATCGGGTTTCGAGACAAGTTAGACTCTTATTTCGACTTCCACACAGCAATCTTTGCTTCGGGCTGCCACGTAATGGATTCGCAAGCCAAGCGTTCCATTTAGTGTCAACGAGACAATTTTTCACCTTTGACTACACTCACTTCATGAGTCCGGTTACAGATTTTCATCGGAACGTGCGACCAAGGTGTTTTTCCACCTTGAATACTCGCTCACGAGGTAGGCTACATGTGCTGTCGGCTGAGCACCTTACCTCCGTGCGTTTGTGGGCTAGAAACGGCCAGGCCCTCTCATTCGGGGATCCCTCATATCCCCCAGCTAAGAGCCATCGAACGAGTATCTCCACCAAGCATGTAGCGTGCTCAGCACCTCACCTCAATTTTGATGTAGGTATGTGTCGGCCAGGCTCTCACATCCGAGGGTTTATGGCTTAGAGACGTTCAGCCATACCCCTCGGCTGAGAGCCTTAGAGGATGTGTCCAGACAGATTATTGGCATCGTTCGCCTGATTTAGACTGCTATCCTCAGTCTACCTGCAGAGCAGCAGGTTGCGTCTCTCTTAGTCTGGTCCCTATCCCAAGAGATGTCCAATATGTAGTTAATATCCATGGGCATAGTTGGGTCAGTGGGACACTCAAGCTCCCCCACCACGGCAAGGTGGAGACACATCGGGGGAGTAATATTAATTTGATAACTTTGTTTGTGAATGCCTGTCGGGAAATTATTTGGGGGTGTAATATGTGTACTTTACACCGGTCAAGATTGCTTAGTCATGGTATAGACAGCAGCATGGCGGTCGGGTCAAAGGTTGACCAATGAAACGTCAGAAGCCGACCAATGAGAGCACGCAGGAGTCGCGCGCCCATGCATCCTCAGCAGACATTCGTTCATTTCATTCTACGGCCATTCTACCCTTAACTGCGGTCGACATACAAACAAAGATAAAACAAGCAAAGCTAAAAGAGTAAACCATATTCCCTTAACAATTGGAACTTGGAATGTACGCACCCTACTTGACAGAGACGGCGCGTCGGGTCCAGAGAGACGAACAGCACTGATTGGGAGAGAGCTGGGCAGGTACAACATCGACATTGCAGCCTTGAGCGAAACACGACTTGCAGAAGAAGGCCAAATCTGTGAAATAGGTGCCGGCTACACATTTTTCTGGAGTGGAAGGAAAAGCGAGGAAAGACGCCAATCTGGTGTGGGATTTGCCATTAAGTCGGCCCTGGTCGGCAAATTAGCTGGATTTCCAAAGGCTATAAACGACAGGCTCATGACCATGAAGTTGCCCCTGCTGAATGGAAGGAAGCATGCAACTATTGTGAGTGTCTGCGCACCAACTATGACCAACGAAGATTATGTCAAGAACAAGTTCTATGAGGACCTATACAATGTATTAACATCTGTTCCCAAAGGAGACAAACTTATACTCCTAGGGGATTTCTATGCCAGAGTAGGCACGGACACCACCTCTTGGAGTGGCATTATTGGAAAGCATGGAGTCGGAAATTGTAACAGCAATGGACTCCGCCTCCTTCAGACATGTGCCGAACATGATCTCCTGATTACGAACACAATTTTCCGTCTGCTCATGAGAAATAGGACATCGTGGTTGCACCCTCGCTCGAAACACAGGCACCTCATTGACTATGTCATTGCCAGGAGAAGTGACAGACAAGACGTCCGAGTGACAAAATCCATGTGTGGTGCCGAATGTTGGACAGACCATCGTCTCATTGTCTCGAAAATAAACATTCACATCAGGCCACCACGGCGTCCTCAAGGGGTGAAAATGCAAAAAAAGCTAAATGTCACCCGCCTAAACAGCAAGAAAATGCAGCAGTCGTTTGAAAATATGCTGGAAGACCGCCTCAAGCCAAATGCTGCAGCTAAACAGGATACAGAAACAGAATGGAGAGCCCTAAAGGACATAATTTACAACACTGCTATGGAAATCCTGGGTCCAGCCCCCCGAAAGCATAAAGACTGGTTTGATGAAAATTCCGAAGACATCAACCAATTGCTGGCCGAGAAACATCTTCTCCTCAAGGCACATTTGAATGACCCAAAGTCAACATAAAAAAAAGATGCCTTCAAGAACATTCAGAGAGTAGTGCAGCAGAAACTTCGGCACATGCGGGACTCCTGGCTGAGCAGCAAAGCTGATGAAATTCACGGCTTTGCTGACAGACATGATATGAAAAACTTCTACGACTCACTGAAAGCGGTCTATGGTCCTACATCACCAGGCATAGTTCCCCTCCTCAGTGCAGATGGGGGAACATTGATCACCGATAAGAAAGAAATCCTTCAACGCTGGGCAGAGCATTTCAGCAACATCTTAAATGCAACTTCCTTCTTCGATGATGAAACCATCAACTGCCTTCCTCAAGTTCCCACCAATGAGACACTTGATGACCTGCCAACCATAGTGGAAGTAAACAAAGCCATCCAGCAACTCTCCAGCGGCAAGGCACCTGGTCCTGACTCCATCCCAGCAGAGATATACAAGGCAGGTGGGCCGGTCCTAACAGAGCAGCTTCACCAAGTCTTTACAAACATATGGGTGAACGAGACCATGCCACAAGATTTCAAGGACGCGTCAATAGTCCACCTTTACAAACGTAAAGGAAACCGCCAATCCTGTGACAACCACCGAGGCATCTCCTTGCTTTCAATTGCAGGGAAGATACTCGCCAGAATTCTTCTCAATCGCCCCACAGCCCATCTCTATCAAGGTATTCTTCCTGAGAGTCAGTGTGGCTTCAGAAAAGAACGTGGAACTGTTGACATGATTTTCGCTGCAAGGCAGCTGCAAGAGAAATGTCAGGAACAGAACTGCGAAATGTTCTCCACTTTCATTGACCTTACCAAGGCTTTTGATACAGTCAGCAGAGAAGGACTGTGGAAGATTATGGCAAAATATGGCTGTCCACGAAAGTTTGTCCAAATAGTGCGGCTATTTCATGATGGCATGCAGGCAAGAGTACAGGAAAATGGCGAACTGTCTGAACCCTTTCCTGTCACCAATGGAGTGAAGCAAGGATGTGTCCTGGCACCAACACTGTTCAGCCTCATGTTTTCAGCCATGTTGATGAATGCCTTCGAGAACGACGACATTGGAATAGACATCAACTACCGTATGGATGGAAAGTTATTCAATCTCAGAAGGCTGAAAGCTAAAACCAAAATTAACAGCGACACCGTCAGAGAGCTCCTGTTTGCTGATGATTGCGCTCTATACGCCAACTCAGAGGCGGACATGCAACATAATGTTTCAGCTTTCTCACATGCCTGTGCCAACTTTGGGCTCAATATCAACTTGGAGAAGACTGTAGTTATGTACCAGCCAGCTCCAGGGAATAATCACACTGTGCCGAATATCAAAGTGAATGATCATAGACTAAGTGTTGTGGACAAATTCACCTATCTTGGCAGCACTGTGTCACAAGCTGCCACAATTGATGACGAAGTGAATGCAAGAATCTCCAAGGCCAGTGCGGCCTTTGGCAGACTGTACAAGAATGTATGGGACAGAACTGGAATAAGCCTGCAAACAAAGCTAAAAGTCTACAAAGCAGTTGTATTATCCACACTGCTATATGCTTGTGAAACCTGGACTGTTTATCAGCGACACGCTAGGAAATTAAACCACTTCCACACAGTCTGCCTAAGGAAGCTACTGAAGATTAAATGGCAAGACAAGATTCCAGACACTGAAGTCCTAGAAAGAGCATCCATGCCCAGTATCCACACTCTACTGATGAAGAATCAGATTCGCTGGGCTGGTCACTTGACTCGCATGCCAGATCACAGGCTCCCTAAACGAATTTTTTACAGCGAACTGCGTTGTGGTAAACGCTCCCAAGGTGGCCAGAGGAAACGCTTTAAAGACACTGAAAATTTCACTGAAGGCTTTTGGAATTCATCATGACACCTGTCAGGCTGCAGCCAGAGACCGAAATTCGTGGCGTGCATCATTACGCAGGGGTGCAGTCATATGTGAGGCAACCAGGACTGCAAGAGCTGTGAAGAAAAGGCAGGACGGGAAAACCACTGCAGGAAATCCTCCTCCAGAAACGTCAAGCATTCCTTGCCCACATTGTCAAAGAACATTTCGAGCCAAAATAGGCCTTATCAGCCATCTTAGAACCCACGGCTCCATACTTTCAACCCCACTGGATGAAATGAATGGTCATCATCATTCTTGATGGACAAACAACACGGACTGGTAGAGAAAACATATACTCCCTTTTCGTTGAAACTAATGTTAATTAATTAAGGCCCCAAAACTGTATTGTACGAGAAGTCATTGGTAGGGTGAGTGGAAATATATATTTATAAATATTCATATGCATTTTGTTTGTACTAATAATCCAGTTCTTTTACAGCATTAGAAAACCCCATGGCTAGTAGATTTCGATAGGCTGTTGTATGATATTCCCAGTTAGTTATGTGATAGTAGGATCTCGTGTCTATAGATTAATGTTCAATCTTAATGGCAGGTTTCATAGCTTATAGGATTGTTACACTGTCAGGAAAGATTCTGTTGTTCAGAGGCTTATATAAATTACTAACAATGGAGGACGCAAGCCATGCTTGCTGACATTGCCATAAACGTATTGGTATAAAATTGCTAGGACAAGCAACAGGCAGGAAGTAGTACATAAGCTTGTTGTCTATGATGGTGATTAGTCAGGATTGTTAGGGAAGGCTTGTAAGTGCAATCTATGTTAGGAGGTAGAATTGTTGAAACTATAGAATATAAATATAGCTAGCCACATGGATGACAAAAGTCATCATGATAGAGTAACACACGTGTTGTTATAATCTAGTGAGGGCCACGCTATGATTGTACTGTGACGGCAGTGAAAATCACTGGACCGGAGTGCAGAAGCATGTGTCCTATAATTCTTGGTTATATTATAATTCTTGGTTCTGTTAGAATTCTCAGTAACTAGAATTCTAGTTGAGTCGATTAGAATCCTTGGTATTCCGAGTCCTTGGTTCAGGGTAAATCTATGATGTTTACAATTCATGGTCTAATCACACTATTGATTGCTTGTTCAGAATTCTAGGTGATTGTGTTCTTGATTGCTTGTTCAGAATTTTAGGTGATTGAGTCTTGATTGATTGTTAGACTTATTGGTTCAGACTAAAGTCTTGATTGTTAGAAGTATCAGGAGTAGAGAGGCGTGATTGTTGGGATCAATAGGAGTTAATCATAGTCTGTTTCCTTTGTTCAGTAGGGAGATAGGATGCGACATGAGTGTTTCTGATACACGTTGATCGTCGGAGAGATTCACAACAATTAACTTCAGTCAGCATAATTCTCCCGCATGTTTTATTGGTCTTCATTTCTATGAAGCTTCAAAGGTTTGTAGGGATAGGATCTGTCGCTATTCCTTTGTCTAGTACTATATGTCATCTAGGCTGCTCATAGAGTGAAGGAATCGCTATAGAACATTTCTGTATCCTCAGTGAAGTGTTTGCCTGATGGTAGGTTTCTATAGAAGGTTAGGCCGAAAGTCATGGGGAAGGTATAGGCGTTCTCCAGAAACTTACGAGGTGCCTTTGTGTCAATTTCAGCTTGAGAGGCTACCAGAGATGCTATTGCACCACCACGCTTTCATCACCGAGCGATTGACGAGAAGGGCCAGTGAGTGGCTGACCAATAGGCAGAAGCAGAGCAGAGACTGGCTCCATGCGGTACTAAGATAAGTGAGCCGCCAACCTTGCCAAAATCCACTGACCGCTTGAGCCTTCACTAGGACCTAGATTTAGGTCAGGCACTTGAAAAGATTTAGAAGCAACAGAGATGTGGTTCCCGAGACGAATGTTGCGAATTTCTTGGACTGCCAGAGTAACTAATGATGACGGCCTGAAACAGGCTAATGAAACTAGAAAATTATATACAACAATAAGACAGAGACAAACATCTTTCTTCGGTCACGTGATGAGAAGAGAGGCATTAGAGAACATCGTAACAACTGGAAAGATCGAGGGGAAGAGAGGCAGAGGCAGACCAAGAGAAATGATGCTGGATGGATTGAGACATTGGTGTGGAGGAATATCAGCAGCAGAGTTGATCCAGAAAACCAAAGACCGAGATCTGCGGAGAGCCATGAACGCCTACGCCAGCTGGCACGGCACTTGATGATGATGACTTGAAAAGATACAGAAAGATAC
Organism: Cepaea nemoralis; assembly: GCA_014155875.1. Classification (NCBI taxonomy): domain Eukaryota; kingdom Metazoa; phylum Mollusca; class Gastropoda; order Stylommatophora; family Helicidae; genus Cepaea; species Cepaea nemoralis. The sequence goes on from JACEFZ010025341.1 coordinate 103,014, forward strand.
AGTATTGGAAAAATACAGAAGGTCTAGGCAATTCTGACACTAAGCGCATTGCCATTTCTCTTTCAGCTTCAGCAGCATCAAATAAACTTTACACTTTTATTGTGAGTAACCTTACAAATTGCTCTTAGACTTATCTATTTATTAACATACAGTTTATGTAAGCAAATGTAAGATTGATGTTTGATTATTTAGAGTGAGCATTCATCTCTTGAGTGCTGATAATTCTCTGGGGGCTGTAATTCTATCACATCCAATAGTAGCCCACATAACTAAACCTGCTGTCTTTTCCCAATTGTTCAGCTTCAAGTTATACTTTCTGGTGCCTGTGCCATTGTTAGGAAAGTTGACATTTCCTGGGCCAAAAACCCATTCTCCTAATCTACGAGCCGACACGGTTTTCTTTACCTACAGTGGATAGACTTTCTTAAGGGTTAGTTTTTGTCTTCTACTTTGGTGTGAGGATTCTCCTCTCCACTTCTGAAGACCCCGCTACGCCTAGTAGATTTAGTTTTATCCCAGTAAATTTAGCGCTGTCCCAGAAAATTTGGTACTGCCACAGCAGATTTAGTACAATTCCATTAGATTTAGTATTATTCCAGTAAATTTAGTACAGTCCCAATATATTTAGTACTGTTCCCATAGATTTACTACTGTCTCATTAGATTTAGTACTGTCCCAGTAGATTCAGTACTCTCTAGGTAAATTTAATACTGTCCCAGTAGATTTAGTACTGTCCCAATAGATTGTGTTCTGTCAAGTAGATTTTGTAATGTCCCAGTAAATTTTGTACTGTCCCATTAGACTTAGTACTATCCTAGTAGATTTAGTATTATCCCAATAGATTTAGCACTGCCCCAGTAGATTTAGTACTGTCCCAGTAGATGTAGTACTGTCCCAGTAGATTTAATCGCAGATGTTCTGCTAGAAGGGAAGTATATTTCTATCAACTACATTGGGAATAGCCACTGACAAAGCTGTGTTTCTCTAGTATGCTGTGACCAAATGTGGCTTAGATATTAATACCAAAAAAAAAAAAAAACCAAAACTATGATAATTAGTAGAGGAAAGGAGAGGATATCAATTAAAATCATAGTAAACGGGGAGCTAATAGAACAAGTAACAAGTTTCTCCTGTCCTGGACATGTAATAACAGATGATGGCAGAAATGAAACAGAAATCTAAAAGAGAATAGGAATGGCCAAAAATTATTTCAACATCATGAAACCAGTATTAACATATAGAGAGATGACAAAGCATTTAAAATGAAAATTGTCAAATTATATTTACATCCAACGCTACTATATGGCGCGGAAGCCTGGACAATGAACAAGCAATTATAAAGTTGAATAGCCGCCTTAGGACAAATTTGTTTAATTAATAAAATACGAACATATTGGGAGGAAAATTACTTTCCCAGCACGTAAACTCCCAAAAATCAATAATCTCTGCCATTTGGCTAAGATAAAAGTGTAGTATCTACACTTATTTTTCCACGGCAACATGCAAAGGCGGTCATCAGAGTGAGGCGGCCCAGGCCCCTGTGGTAACCGCGAGCCGTTATTAAAACAAAACAAAAAACAAAAAAACTACATCACGCTAGCAATAATTTTTTTTTTGTTTGTTTTGAATATCCTTTACAGGACATCGCTGTCAACACCAGCATCTTTCAGCTGTATGTTGATTTCTTGGCAAGATTACGCTCAGTAGTTTGCCATTGCTTTCTGTAAGTTACCGATGCGATTCGAACCACTGCTGATTCTCACCGTCATCACGTTACCGACGAGAGTATACGAGATTACACAGAAAAGTCATAACTTCTAAGCCACGAAGCCTAGCAATACTATATAACAATAATATACAAAATCTATATGAAGCAGGCATATACTATATAGCAATAATATAACAAAACCATATCAAGTAAGCAATGCTATATAACAATAATATACTAAAACTATAGCATTCTGACTTTCTCCGTAATCCAGTATACTTTCATGAGTAACGTGACGTTGCGCGAGAATCGGTAGCGGTTCTCGCCACGTCGGTAACTTAGGGGTATGTGAGCCGGTCGCTCAGAAAGCTATGGCAAACTACTGAGCGTAATCTTGCCAAGAAATCAACACTGAGCGTAATCTTGCCAAGAAATCAACAACCAGATGAAAGATGCTGATGTTGATAGCGATGTACTGTAAAGGATATGCGGGGAAAAAAATCATGCTGACAATACTATATAACAACAATATACCAACATTATTTCAATAAAACCACATTAAATTTAACATGTAATTGAATTGTGGAAAGGGACATAACTGAACATTATTGACATATATTATGTGATTTTAAAACATTTGAGTATTTATTTACCTTAATCTTTTATATAATATCCACAAAATTTAGCGACACTTACAAGCAGCAAAATATTGGATAATAATTTACTAGTTTTTAAAGATTATGTAAAAGTAATGGTTTGATTTTGCTTGGTTAAAAATGTTATAATGCATTTTTTTCCCCCATTTCTCCTTGATTATACATTAAACGCTTCACATTAATTATCTTTAATAGGTACGATAAATTGACTTTTTGGCTGGCCTTTTACAAAGGCCTAAAATCCTTAATATACAACACCTTGGATTGTTTCGCGGCATTTTGATCTCTATTTCTCTCTCTCTCTCTCTCTCTCTCTCTCTCTCTCTCTCTCTCTCTCTCTCTCTCTCTCTCTCTCTCTCTCTCTCTATTATCTCTTCCTCTCTCAGAAGACACACATGTGTCATGCCGGTAAGCGTGGGTGGTTATGATTCACCATTTCACTCGATCATCAGAGTCGTTGATTAGCTCCGAGTTCCTGTCTCTACCATGCCACGTGGTCAAGCCACTCAGGTATTTACTTCACTGTCTTTCCCTTGTTCTCTTACCCTCGATCTGCCAGTTATCACCAAATTCTCCAATTTATTTCTTCTTATAACATGTGCAAAAAATTGTGACTGTCTACGTCTAATTTCTCTAATCAATCTATTATTTTCATTTGTCTCCTGTAGTACTTCGTCATTGGTTTCTCTGTCTGTCCATGGTATTCTTTGCATTCTCCTCAGAAACCACATTTCCACAGCCATCAGATGTTTTTCAGCTTGACTGCTCATTGTCCAAGCTTCACATCCATACAAACGTACAGGCTCTACGTATCCCCTCAACACTCTTTTCTTAGTTTCAATTGGCATCTTTTTATTGGTCAGTATGTTTTTCATCTTGCTAAAGGCTACTTTCGAAATGGCGATTCTTGTTCTAATCTCTGCAAATCATCTCCCATCAGATGTTATTACTGTTCCGAGATAATTGTACCGATTCACTTGTTGAAGAATATTTCAATTTACTTGTATATTACATTGTGGTATTTCGTTCTTCCTATTGACAACCATAATCTGTGTCTTCCTACAATTTAATTCTAGCCCCAGTTGTTCACTGTGTGCAACAACCGCATCTACTAATTGTTGCAAATCCTGCTCATTGTCTGCAGTCAATACTGTATTATCTACATATTTAATGTTATTGATGTTTCGTCCCACAATGATGATTCCATTTATATCTTCAACATTTCTGAAAATATTTTCACTGTACAGGGGAAAAAGATCTGGAGACATTACACATCCCTGTCTCACACCTTTCTTAATAGGCTGATAGTGTCCTACCTCATTGTCAATCTTTATGGCAGATTGTTGTTTCCAATATATGTTTTTTACAAGTCTAAGGTCTTTCCCACCAAATTTTAGATATCTTTATCATGTTGACATGTCTTACTTGATCAAGACCCTTTGTGTAGTCAATAAAGCAATGATGTATATCTTTGTTTACTTCTATAGAACGTTCATTTAATGTTCGCAGCATATACACAGAATTTACTGTACCTTTGTCTTCTACAAACCCACATTGTTCTTCCCCTATTTCAGGTTGTATTCTCTTCCTAACTCTTTGCATGATGATTCTTAGCAAAAGCTTCGTGATGTGACTCATTATACTAATTTGAATAACGAAGACACAAACAATAGATTGCACGATTTATTAGTCTTCTAAAAAGTACTGGAGAGTTTTGGTCAGAGACCATAACTTTATGAAGGGAAAATCCCAACTGTACCTCCCCGCGGTAGAGGATGGAAACACACTATGGTGTGGCTAACACAGCTCTGGGGACCGAGTATCCACCGGAATAAGTGGACAACTCTGCAGCTGAGCAGGGCAGGGCACTCACTTGTCCTTACAGTCGGAAATGGCTGTCAAAGGCAGAGGTAAAAGACCACCATGTGGATGTGGAAGGCAAGGGGAAACCACCACATTATCTTCCCAAGACTTCATGGCAAAACATAAATGGTGACACCAAAATGTGACATAGAAATAGAAGGGAACATCCTTAACCAAGTTGATAATTTTAGATACCTAGGGGCATTTATAACATCAGATGGAAGATGTACAACAGAGATTAGGAGTAGAATAGGGCAGGCAAAAGCCGCTTTTCAGAAAATGAAGAGTATCTTATGCAATAAGTCACTATCACTGAATGTAAGAAAGAGAGTGCTGAAATGCTATGTAGAACCAGTTTTGCTGTATGGCAGTGAATCTTGGAACGTAAATGAACAAATTAAGAAGAAATTAGAAGCAACAGAGATGTGGTTCCTGAGACGAATGTTGCGAATTCCTTGGACTGCCAGAGTAACTAACGACGACTGCCTGAAACAGGCTAATGAAACTAGAACATTATATACAACAATAAGACAGAGACAAACATCTTTCTTCGGTCACGTGATGAGAAGAGAGGCATTGGAGAACATCGTAACAACTGGAAAGATCGAGGGGAAGAGAGGCAGAGGTAGACCAAGAGAAGTGATGCTGGATGGATTGAGACGGTGGCATGGAGGAATATCAGCACCAGAGTTGATCCAGAAAACCAAAGACCGAGATCTATGGAGAGCCATGAATGCCTACGCCAGCCGGCACGGCACTTGATGATGATGATGATATTTCGCTGCATCGCGTCAGGTACATACTGCAGAAATCACACAACTTACCTGAATTAATTAGATAAATCCTTCAAACTGAAATATACACATGTTCGCACAGTAATGTCGATTGTCTACCACGGTAATTAAACTGACTAACATGTCTTTCTGCTTGCACAAGAACGGCTTACGAATGTTGATTATTATAGCTTCAGCAAACTTTAACAATCGACTACTTTGTGTGTTGAACAACACACGGAAAGCACTGTCTCTTTCAACCACGTGACCGCTCTCGAGCACATGTCTCGCGACCGATGAAGCAGGACTGTTCCGGTGTGTCGGCCTGCCTAGGATACCATCTTTTGTGTGTAGTATCTTGTCCACCCAATTCGGAATCTGTTCCGACACCCTGCAATGTAACTGTCGGTCAGTTCTACCTATGTAGATGGCCTCGCATCTGCATGTAAATTGGTAAATACAATTTGATTTGGCGTACAAAGCTACAGGTTCGTTCACTGCTGGAACGGGGATCGGTTTGGTTCTGTACCTGATGACTGCAGTTGCAGAACAGAATGTTCGCCCGACTGCTGTGATGAGCCGGTCCCGCAGACATTGCATTACGTCATCTCGTCGGAAGGTTAGCTGGATGAATACCTTGAGTTTAGGGACTGTAGTTACTTTTGGTAACTGTGTAAATCCTGTGGAGTACCCATTCAAATTATACTAATTGTTCGATGTTGATCACATCCCAGGGCTCCTTATTTCTTTGTGATTGCAATAAATACAGAATTACATAATTCAGAAGGTATATCTCCGGTATCATATATTGTGTCCAGCAGTCTGGTGACTTGATCTATTTCATATTCTTCAAAAGCATTAATCATTTCTGTTGTGATGTTATCTGAACCGAGGATCTTGTCAGTTTTTATATGGTTAAGAACATTTTGAACATCCATCTTCAAAATTGGCGGTTCTTCATTATTAATTCTAATATCAAACTGTTTATCTCTATTATCATCATAAAGGTTTTTCACATAATCTGACCATACATGTAGAATCTGATCATTTTCTATTACGATTTTGTCATCTTTTATTTTTAGACAGCCTGCTGATGTATGTGTTCTTTTATTCTTTAGTCCTGGCTGGGGTAGGTCTATGTCTGCCAACCCACCTCCGTTCCCCGGACTCACTGTCACTCTCTCTTTTGACCCCAGGACCTACTCCCTGAGGCGTATTTCTGGCTGACAACAGATAACATTACGATAGTCGTAGTAAAATAGAACTTCCTCAATTTAATAACTTAATATGGGACAGCACAGGTGGAGATATAGGCAGTTAGAACAGGAGAGACCGCACTTGTCGCGTGTTGTTTCATACACAAAATAGACGTTTGTAAAAATTTGCAGAAGCGATAATGTTCCATCTGCACAAACCTATTTTGTGCAAACAGAAAGACATGATAGGATAGTCAATTTAAAATTGCCATGGTAAACAACTGATATTATTGTGCGAACATGTGTATATTTCAGCTTGAACGATGAATCTAATTATTTTACTCTACGTTGTGTGACATCTGCAGTAAGTACCCAACGAGATGCAGCAAAATGTGCCAGGCAATAAATCGTACTATATATGGTTTGTGTCTTCGGTACTCAAATTTTATTGTTGTGTTTTTTTTTTCAATTTCTGTGCAATCTTTCTCAGGCCAAGCTTCTTTTGCCTCCTCACATAATATTCTGACTTGTCTGTGAATTTCTTCATATTTGGCAGGATTATTTTTGTTGAGTCTTCTTGTTTCTTTTAGTTGTAAAATTTCTTCAGTCATCTATTTCTTAAGACCCACTTTCTTTAATTTTGGAATAGTTATCGTTGCAGCCAAACTGATTGAATTCTTCAACATTCCCATTGATCACTCACATCTTGAAATAGGATCTTTAGACAGACAATACATCAGATCTGTTCTTTATAGACAAACAATACATCAGATCTGTTCTTTACTTTTATGTTGAATTTGTTTTATATTTCATTGTCATTTCTCAATGTACAAATATCATATTTAGTCTTTCCTGTTATATACTTGACTTTCTTTAACTTTAACCTCAATGTGCCTGTAATTAATCTGTGATCACTGTAACAATCAGCATTGGGACCTGTTTTTGCAATTGTTATCGCATTTCGAAACCGTCTGCTAATCAGAATGTAATCAGTCTGGTTTCTAATCCTGCTGTCAGGACTTCTTGATGTCCATAATCTTCTAGGGTGTTGTTTAAACCAGGTGTTTCCTACAATCATTTCCTGCTCTTTTGTCCATCTACAAATCTGTATCCTCTTTCGTTTTGCTCTCCAAATCCATGGTTTCCTACTGTGCATCTATCACCTTGATATCCTACTTTTGCATTGAAGTCACCAATTAAGATGATTATTTCTGAATTTTTTTTTACATTTCTTCAAAGCAGACTCTTTATCATTATAAAATTCCTCTATACTATCTGCCGGTCTCCCAAGCCTAGTGGTTAACGTCTTTCTCCGTAATCCCGTATATCCAGGTGAGGAGCGTAACCTGCGCGAGAATCGGTAGCGGTTCTCGTCGCGTTGGTAACTTACGGGGTAGCCGATCGCTCAGAAAGCAATGGCAAACTACTGAGCGTAATCTTGCCAAGAAATCAACAATCAGCTGAAAGATGCTGATGTTGACAACGATGTCCTGTAAAGGATATGCGGAAAATATACTATCTGCACTGGCTTCTCCTTTTGGAGCATATATTGGAATGACGTTGATGTTAAAATGTCTGCCTATTAATTTAACCAGTAAAACTCTGTCTGACAAGGGCAATACCTTTGAACAGATTTTTTTGTTTGCCGTTCCAAAATAATTGCTACACCTCGTTGTCGTTCTTCTCCCCCAGAATAAACAATCTTAAAATCTTCATCTATCTTAACTCCTGCCCCTTTCCTTTTCGTTTCGCACATTCCTAATATAATAATCTTCTCTCTTTCTATTTCTTGTTTGGTGTTATCTAATCTTCCGTCGTCGCTTAATGTCCGAACTAATTTGCTAATTTAAATGCCCATATCTTTTTCTTGTGATGATCTATATTTAGGTGAATCATGATCATGATAGACTACGCAACTTTAAAAAAGGTAATTTGCCGTTGCTTTCCTTCTTGGTTGTGACCGGACTGGCCGGGTGATCGCAGCCATTGTCTCAATAAAGAGATCTTCTGCCTATCGTCGCGAAACTTGAAACCATAACCACCAACTTTCTGTCGGCAGCCCTAAAAATTTCATCCACTACTTGCTTTCCGTGGCTTCTTATTAACAACTTCCATAAACGAATACGAAATAACAACACATAATCCAGAAAAAAAAACACTAAACACAACATCTCCTGACAATGAGCATTATATCGTCGCCATTTTACCGGAAGTATGTGTTACTGTTAAATTTGTTTAAATTGGAATAATTCTAGTTTTAGACACACCGTTTCATCACCCTTTACTTTAACTTCAATGTACCTGAAGATAGATCGGATGTGGTTTTCTTTTTTTAAAATTATTATTATTTTAAGAATACACGAAATAAGATGAACACAATCATAACACACACACACACACACACACACACACACACACACACACACACACACACACACACACACACACACATACACACGCGCGCGCGCATGCAAACTAACTGGTGAGAATGCAATATGTAGTCGAATACATCACTATAGACATGTAACGTCCGTTAATACCAGAACAAAACAGTAAACGAATAGGACACGTGTACATTTACATACAATACAGAGTGCAATACCTTCAACACTCAATAAACATGTGCAAAATGGAGAGAGAGAGACACAGAGAGAGAGAGAGAGAGAGAGAGAGAGAGAGAGAGACAGAGACAGAGACAGAGAGAGACAGAGAGACAGAGAGAGAACGAGAGAGCGAGAGAGAGACAGAGAGCACTCGTAGAATTCAAGAAGAACAAGCCCCGCAGCAGGAGCAGCTGTGGGTCTATGAAGTGTTGGAAGTTTTTTTTTTTTTTGTTAGGTTTGGTTGCGCCGAGGAGTAGGGGGCTATAAAGTGTCAGAAGTGTTTTTGTAGGCTTGATTGCACGGAGGAGAAGGGGGAGGGGCTATAAAGTGTCAGAAGTGTTTTTGTAGGCTTGATTGCACGGAGGAGTGGGGGGAGGACTATAAAGTGTTAGACTTGTTTTTGTAGGCCTGATTGCACGGAAGGGGGGGGGGGGGCAATGAAGTGTCACAAAAGCGAACCGCAAGTGACCTTTGACCTGCCAAGGGATGCAACTCATGAATAAATAAGCGAGTGTTCTTACACTAGTACCTCTCTTTTTTGTTGCGAATTTCATTTTTTTTTTAAATTTAATAATTGCTGATAGTATTAGTTGTAGTGGGTGATGCTTAAACACTATCATCAAACAATTGATGCTGTGTTAGGGTACAGTGCTTCTTCCTCTTTTTTCGTCTTTTTTCTTTATCTGTATTGGGCATAATACTATCAGCACTCCATTGGTGATGTGTAAGGGATACGATTACAGTGCACTTCCTCGGGGTGGTCTAGGGGCGGGCGGACGTGGGACTGGGAGATCAGGGGTGGCACGCGGGTGTCGGCGTGTGTGGTAGGACTAGGCGATTCGAACCTCGAGCCATTATAGGTGTCATTTGAAAAAACATATAAGTAAAAATGTAAATATGACAGGTATATGATCTGTAGATGGTCGTAGTGGCTTATTCACTATCATCATATGGGTTACAAATGAAAACCTTAAAAAGTAAAAATGACTGATATTATTGGTTCTAGTCGGTATAGCTTAGTGAAATTCGTTGCTAAGGGGTGAGTAGCGGGTATTAGTGATGTGTAGTGGGTCGTAGTGGTGTAAGTACTATCATCACACACGTTAAAAGTGAAAACCTTAAAAAAGTAAAGATGACCGATATTATTGAATGTAGTTGATATGGCTTAGTGAAATTCGTTGGTAAGGGATGTGTAGCGGTTATTATTGATCTGTAGAGTGTCGTAGTGGTGTAAAGACTATCATCATACGGGTTACAAATGAAAACCTTAAAAAGTAAAGATGGCCGGTATTATCGACTATAGCGGGTACAGCTTAGTGAAATTCGTTGGTAAGGGGTGGGTAGCGGTTATTAGTGATCTGTGGAGTGTCGTAGTGGTGTAAACACTTTCATCATACGGGTTACAAATGAAAACCTTAAAAAGTAAAGATGACTGGCATTATCGACTATAGCGGGTATAGCTTAGTGAAATTCGTTGGTAAGGGGGTTGTGAGTGGAGGAAAGGCTAGGTAAAAGCGTCTGATCATTGTTAAATCGTAGGCGAGTGGCGGGTGGCTAGATAAATACTCTGATATCGTCTTTAAGAGGTTAAGTTTCATACTAAAGTCTAAAGATCGAACTCATAGGGGGCTGATCTGAGGGTGACCGCATGGATGACTCATCACAGGGCTATGTTGGCGGGGGTGAACGTAAGCGAACGTGTTCAGACATGTCTTTGGGGAAAACCGGAGGATGAATCAGAGCGTACTGAAGTCGGCAAACCTACTTGAACATGTATAGACATGTTTTCTATGTTGCATCAGCTGCACAGTCTGTATAAAAAGGACCGCAAATCGGGCTAAAGACACTACGTCTGCGACAAGACGTATCGAAAACACCTCACCGAATAGACCACTGTGGTAAGTAGCACGGTGTGTATGCTATATTGTCTCGTTACACGTCATCAAGTCGGTATAGTGCTGTCACTAGTGTATATCTTAGAAGCTACATGAGGCAACTAACAAGAATGCACCGCTATGTATAGCCACCCGGCATAGGAATACTAATACAGATACTAATGACGGTCGTATATATATATATATATATATATATATATATATATATATATATATATATATATATATATATATATATATATATATATATATATATATATATATATATAAAGAAAAAAATACCTGCATAAATCATCAATAACAGCTTCACTTTTGCTGTCAGGTGACGCGGGTGAGAAATGACGCCCCACCGCTCGATGGGTGGCACTGAATAGTGTCATGCCGGGTGAGTGTCTGTATTCTCAGGCGTTCTCTGCTGTAATCCGTTACGGTAGCTGCTGTGGTGCATTTCACTTGTGTACATATGAAACATGTTTCTAATTAAAGTGTGCTTTCTCTGTTCACTAAAACGTATTATGCTGTTGTCCATCTACAGATTCAAACCAAGACGACCAGTCCCTTATTGACACGTGGACTACACCGATTCTGGAACGCACAAACGTATGTGTGTATATCAGGTCACTACTAAGTGTAGGGTAACATATATGCGTCTACGACTATGTCCTCTTTCTGTGCAGTGTATGGAAACATGCTGTATTCAACCATTCAGTATTAATCATTATCCCGCTCACTCTCCAAAGTGAAAAATAATGTGCTGACACAGGAGAATCTATAGTCATGGTCTGTGGTCACTAATGTATTAAACGAATGTATATCACTAATGTACACGATCTCAAAATACTCTTTCTCTTCAAAATGTCTTCTTATTCTTCTTCAGCTTTCCGAGCCATTGAGATTCTTTGCTGCAAATACAATCCGTCTCCATTCGTCTCTCTGGTGGACCTTCTCCTGCCAGTCGTTGATTCCAAGTGCTTGTAGGTCTGTATATATATTATCTCTCCACCGTCTTCTTGGTCTACCTCGGGGTCTACGGTCATTTATTTCCTGAGTGTAAGCGAGTTTTGTTTCCCTATTATCTTCCATTCTTTCTATATGCCCCAGCCATTGTAGTCTATTAGCCTTCATGATACCAGTGATTAGCGGGGACTTAAACAGATCATAAATGTCTTTGTTACTTCTTCTTTTCCACTCTCCACTTTGTGTATCCCTAATGGGTCCAAAGATGCGTCTTAAAATTTTGTTCTCAAAGGTTTGTAACAAGGCTTCGTCTCCTTTCGTTGTACTCCAGGTTTCAGAGCCATACAGCACAACTGGTCTGATCAGTGTTTTGTATATTGTGATTTTGGTGTTACGAGATAGCGCCTTTGATTTTAGTAGATGTTGTAGTGCATAGTATATCTTATTTCCAGAGTTGATTCTAGTTTGTATTTCTTCCCTTATGATGTTGGAGCAGTTGAAGATTGTACCCAGGTATTTGTATGTTTCCGTTCTTTTAATGGTCATATTATCTATTTGTATGTGGCCAGAGTTTTTAGCCATTCCGTCTCTTGAAATTACCATATATTCTGTCTTATCTTGGTTGATAACCAGCCCCATCTGTTGGGCTTTTTCCTTTAAGTGAGTCAATATTTCCAATGTCTTTTGTTCACTTTGCCCTATAATATCTATATCATCTGCATAACCAAGCAGCTTGGATGTTCCTCCAATATCACATTCCTCCTTTATCTTCCTTACAACTTTCTCTAGAGCCAGATTGAAGAGTAGCGGCGATAGTGCATCACCCTGTTTCAAGCCAGATGTTATTTGGAAGGGGTCTGATTTCCTGCCTTTATATGTTACTATATTATAAGTATCTTCCATGCATAGTCTGGTCATGTTGATTAACTTCCTTGGTATTCCAAATTCCTGCATAGCATTCCATAGACTATTCCTATGGACACTATCATAAGCCTTTTTAAAATCCACAAAAATGTTATGGAGATCTCTTTTATATTCCCAATGTTTCTCGGCTATTTGTCGTAAGATAAATATCTGATCTATTGTTGATCTGTTTTGTCTAAAACCCGCCTGGTAGTCACCTAATATGTCTTCTGAATATGGTTTTAGTCTATTTAGTAATACTGCGGATAGTATCTTATAGCTTGTGGACAGTAGTGATATTCCTCTATAATTTCCACATTGGAACTTGTCTCCTTTCTTAAAGATAGGTATCAATAATGACTCTTTCCAGTCATGGGGTAATTCTTCTGTCCTCCAGATTTTTATTATTAGTTCGTATAGCTTTAGATGTAATGCATGGCCACCTGCCTTTATAAATTCAGCAGCAATTCCATCAGTCCCAGTTGCCTTATTGTTTTTAAGTCGTGTGATTACATATAGGATTTCTTCAAATGTAGGTTCTTCAATTTGTGGTTCGCATGTTAGAACCTCTTCCTGTGGGAAAATGTTACTTGGAGCTTCACAATTTAGTAATTCAATAAAATATTCTTTCCATGTGTTGCACATTTCCTCATTGGTATTTATCATATTCCCATTTTTGTCTTTTAAACCATATGTGTTTTGTTGGTGCCCTCGTTTCATTGACTTCAGTTCTTTAAAAAATTATCTGGATTCATTTTTCTGGTGATTAGTTTCCATATCTTTGATTATATTACTCATATATTCTCGCTTCTGCTGTCTGACTATTTTTGTAGCCTCTTTACATTCATTTCTATAATGCTCTTCCTTTTGGATGTTATTGATGTCATTTAACCATACATGTCTGGCATTCTTCTTCCTAATGACTGCTTCTTCACATTTTTGATTGAACCATCTGTTCTTTCTATGCGTGGTTAACACACCGAGACATTCTTCTGCGGTAGATTGAATTGTATTCTTGATGTTCAACCAAGTTTGGTCAACGCTTTCCTCCGAAGGGTTTTGCAGAGTTTCAAGTTTACATTTTATTTCATCTGTAAATTTCTCTTTGACTGTAATGTCTTGTAGTATTTCTCTGTTATAAGTTGGGTGTAATCTTTGTAATTTAGTATAGAAAGCTCTCTTAAGTTTTATTTTAAATTTTGCTCCAACGAGGAAGTGGTCACTGTGGCACTCAGCTCCTCTATAACTTCTGACTTGCTGTATGTTTGATGCATTTCTGTTGTTAATTAAAATGTGATCTATTTGATTATAGGTTCTCTTGTCACATGATTTCCAAGTTTGTTTGTGTATATCCTTTCTTTGTAGTCTGGTACTGCTAATCTGCAGTCCTTTGGCTTCTGCCAGGTTGATGACTCTCCATCCATTATCATTTGAAGTTGTATGTAGGCTTTCCATACCGGCCACTTTTTTATTAGTTTGCTCTCTACCTATTTTTGCATTGAAGTCTCCCAGCACAATCAGGATGTCCTGTTTGGGGGTTTCTTCTATGACATCTTCCAGATCATTATAAAAGTCTTCTTTAATATCATCTTCTTTCTCTTCAGTAGGTGCATGTACATTAATCATCGTTATATTTTTCCATTTACCTTTTATTCGTAATTTACTAATCCTGTCATTAAAAGCTTTAAAGTTTAAAACGTTCCCCCATAACTCTTTTTTGATGACAAATCCTGTTCCTAATTCATGTTTATTTTGGGTGTTTCCTCCATATATTATAATCATTCCATTTTGCTCTAAAGTACCCTCTCCTGGCCACCTTATTTCTTGAATTGCTGTTATATCCATTTGATATTCAACCAGCTCCCGGGTTAGTTCTTCGGCCGCTCCAGCTCGATATAGTGTCCGTACATTCCATGTTCCAAATCTCAAAAGTCCTTTAACGTTCCAAGGTCGTTGTCCAGATAAGTCAGTCCAATATCTAGGCTCATGTATTTGTTTCGTAACAAAGAAAGGTTTTTACAAAGGTGGGGATGATAACCCCACGCTTCAACCCCCAACCTGGAGGACCAGGGTGTTTCTCTTTGTCTGTTCTCTACCCTTTGACCTGTCCGGCTTGGGAGGCCCTGCTGGTAGCTACGCTACCGCCGGCATAGCTCTCAGGGTCATTGAGAAACTCAAGCTCCCCCACCACGACAAGGTGGAAACACCATCGGGGGAGTCTTCAAAATGTGTCAAAGATAAATAAAAGTCAATTATGTGGTGTCAAATTCAGTATGTGAAATTTTTACTGTATCTTGTTATATCATCTTTATCCTTTCTCCAGACTGAAAATTTGCAGACACAGAAAAATATTGAAACTATTGACTGGCTTACAAGAACTGACATCTCGAGGCTATTGCTTACAAGAAGTGAAAGCTCGAAGGTATTGAGCTGTGTATAAGAAAGGAAGGCAACGAACGGTCTAGTATTATGCCCAATACAGATAAAGAAAGAAAACGAAAAAAGAGGAAGAATCCGAGGAGGAAGAGCACTGTACCCTGACACAGCATCAATCGTTGGATGATAGTGTTTAAGCATCACCCACTACAACTAGTACTATCAGCAATTATTAAATTTTATAAAAAAATTCGCAACAAAAAAGAGAGGTAATAGTGTAAGAACACTCGCTTATTTATTCATGAGTTGCATCCCTTGGCAGGTCAAAGGTCATTTGCGGTCCGCTTTTGTGACGTTTCGCTTGCGGTTGTAGACTTTATATATAGTAAAAATCGGGTGCTGCCAACCCTATTTACTCATCCATTACCTCTTAGATTACTACTACGGAGGAGTTTTGGGGGGGGGGGGGGG
>JACEFZ010025342.1:0-167978 GCA_014155875.1 Cepaea nemoralis
TACGGATTACGGATCGCGTCCGTAACACCTACTCCACGGACATTATCGATCTCACTTTAAAAAAACAAATATCCTTCTGGAAAAGAACAGAACTCTAGAAACTACCACTGATATGCTAAACTAGTGTTACATTCATTAATCTTTTTAAAAATCCTACCGCGAAAATGACGGAGTGGCCATGTGGCGTCCTTAAGGTCCCATTCTAGCCGACATCTTTATTGCACACATATAATTTATATCAAGAACGTGGTTGTATACCGCCGGTATGTGGATTGCCTGGGACTAGGCCAGGTATGATTATGTTTCCCCACATGCTGTCGGCATTTCATGGTCAACAGAGTCCAGCCCAATGCCCCACAGAAAATAAGATACACATGATACATACCTGTTCTCGTTACATGTAAATAGTATATGTAATTATGGCCCACTGAAACCTTGGTGCAAGTAAGAGTTCTACATGCTTGCTCAACGGGTACTCGCCGGGAAATGCATGTGTTATTGAATGCACACCCTGCAACATAAGAACCGTTTGGTGTCAGTTCGTTGCTGTCAAATTTAATAATTGGCAGTACATGTCCCAGTCCTGCTTCTATTTCTCTTACCTTGTATAATTACAAGATAATATCATTCACTATTTCCATTTCCTTCATAACATGGTCCGAGTGTTGAGTTTTTTGTTCTTTAAGAGAACAATGCAGTGATGTTTAGGGTTGGCTCTGTTAGTTAGTTACTTAAATAGTAAGTTAATTAGTTAGCTGGTTGGTTAGTTAGTTAGTTAGTTACTTAATTAGTTAGTTAATTAGTTAGTTAGTTAGCTGGTTGGTTAGTTAGTTAGTTAGTTAGTTAATTAGTTAGTTAATTAGTTAGTTAGTTAGCTGGTTGGTTAGTTAGTTAGTTAGTTAATTAGTTAGTTAATTAGTTAGTTAGTTAGCTGGTTGGTTAGTTAGTTAGTTAGTTAGTTAGTTAGTTAGTTAATTAGTTACTTAATTAGTCAGTTAGCTAGTTGGTTAGTTAATTAGTTAGTTAGTTAATTAGTTAGTTACTTAATTAGTTAGTTAATTAGTTAGCTGGTTGGTTAGTTAGGTAGTTAGTTAGTTAGTTAGTTAGTTAGTTTAGTTAGTTAGTTAGTTAGTTAGTTAATAAGTTAGTTAGTTAGCTGGTTGGCTAGTTAGTTAGTTAGTTAGTTAGTTAGTTAATTAGTTAGTAAGTTAGCTGGTTGGTTAGTTAGTTAGTTAGTTTATTTAGTTAGTTAGTTAGTTAATTAGTTAGTTAATTAGTTAGTTAGTTAGATGGTTAGTTAGTTAGTTAGTTAGTTAGTTAGTTAGTTAGTTAATAGACAGATTATCCTCATTGCACGTCGAACCATTCAGTACATAAGTGCTCGGATCCCCTCCTCAGCAAATCCCGCAGCGTGTAGCGGCTAATGACGCCAGTTCTGTGTTGGTTTATTAATTTTGTTTGGTAACTTGCTGTTCTCGCAGTCTAACCATGGTTGTAGATTCACATTGATCTCTTGGTCCTAGAAAACGTCTTACTTCTCGTTGAACACTCATATATCAGCCTGGTCAATGGCTCGTCCGCAGTGTACAGTAAACTTACCTGCAATTTGTCAGCCTGTTCATGTCCTGGTACACTCGCATGCCCTGGCACGAAAATGTAACATATCTTTGCCAGCCTTGACCGCCTCAGAGAGAAAAACCACCGTCTTCGGACCCAACCCATCTCTGTCTTCCTGAGCATAATCATTGAGACACTAAAGAGACATGCAAGAGTGAAAGTCTTTATCTCGAGCCATGTTATTTCTTTACTTACTGCCATGAATTCCATAGTCATACTATTTGTGTCCAGGCAAAGACACCAGAATTTTTCTCAACAATTCTCCCTCCAGCCTGAGCCGCAAACGCCGTTGGACGTCTCTCGCATCGAACGACAAACCCATCTATGTAAATGGCATAATCAATCTCGAAAGAATTCTCTAAGATCAAAAGCCTGTATTTCCACGTCTAACGCAGCCGCATTTTCTTGTCTGCATTTTCTGTCAAGTTGGATGCAAACTTGAGTTGAAAAGGACGTACAGAACTATGTTTGCACTGGTACCCAATTTCGCTATGTTCTAGGTCCTCAAGTGAACACACGGGTTGCAAATATCTTCGGCTTGACCCATGCATGACTATACTCTCATTAACCTATTGCCCTATACACTGTACTTTCTGAATTTTGAAATGCAGTGGATGATGTGTGTTTGCATTGACTCTGAGGTAGGCATCATCCATCCATCATGTGTCATGTAAATAAGCGTGGGCGGTCATGTTCTGCCATCTCACTCGATCACAAGAGTCGTGGATCAGCTCCGTGTTCCTGTCTAGACCATACGACGTGGCCAAGCCATACAGGTGCTCCGCAAATTTGTATTCTGACCCCTATGATTGGACAATTAAGAAGGTAGCGCATAGTCATGCATGATGTATCTCTTGTACACCCAATTATAATACGCATATATTTATGCTGTATCATTTCCATCCTTTCCATCTGGTTATGGCTGAGGATCAGAATCGCCATCGAATACAGCTGTATACTGACCGCACTGAGTGCCGATTGGCCTATAAAAATATGGGTCTAGCACATTATTTGTGCCAGGATGTTGGAAGCCAAGTCTGTGGGAATTCTCAGCAAGCTGACGTGGCAAAACTGTCAAGGAAGTAAGAGATGCTGTTGCCATGACAGCAAGCATCCTACAATGGAAGCAATGGCTGTAACCAATGCCCTGAATTGGCTCGGCACGCAACATAATTCACACGCGTTATAGTGAGCGATTCAATGAACTTGTTCAAGAAGATCCACACTGGCCTCATCATAGGCGGCTAGACACTGAGCACTTCTCAATGTGTCGTTCGTTCGTTCGTTTGTTTCAGAAAAAAAAATAAGTAAACAAATACATTGTTCAACCTGCTTTGTGCGGCATTGGTTATAATTGAGGTGCGGGTTTTGCGGTCCTATATTCTTTCCTTTCGCGTTGTTTAAATTATAATTTATTGTTCTTAGACGACATGCCTCTGACATCAACAGATGAGGTTTCCACTGTGCTTTCCAGTCTTGTCAGTTACCGCTGTATGTGGCTCCGGGCGTAGCCCTTAGCAGGATTCGTCCGTCGGAGTTGTTCCTTTCTTCTTCCCCCCCCCCCCCCATCTCTCTTAAAATCTCTCCTATCTCCGCAACAGCTTGCGATTCGCCTTCGGAATTTTTGAAAGGTTAGATACTGACCTCCTTTTAGATTTTTTGACATCTTTGTAGATGGTCTGATTATCAAGAAAACTGTAACAATGGTGATAACAAAGAAAATGGTGGCACTAAAATGAGATATAGAAATAGAAGGGACAATTATTAATCAAGTGGATAGTTTTAAATAACTAGTCGCATTTATATCATAAGATGGAAGATACACAACAGATATTAAGAGCAGAATAAGGCAAGCAAAAGCCGCATTTAAGAAAATGAAGAGTATTTTATGCAATGAATAACTATCACTGAATGTTAGAAAGAAAATGCTGAAATGCAATATAGAATCACTTTTGCTGTATGGCAGTGAATCTTAGAATGTACATGAACAAATTAAGAAGAAATTAGAAGCAACAGAGATGGGGTTCCTGAGAGGAATGTTGCGAATTCCTTGGACTGCCAGAGTAACTAACAACGATTGCCTGAAACAGGCTAATGAAACTAGGAAAGTATATACACAAATTAGAAAGAGACAAACAACTTTCTTCGGTCATGTGATGAGAAGAGAGATATTGGAGAAGATCGTGACAACTGGAAAGATCGATGGGAAGAGAGGTAGAGGCAGACCAAGATAAATGATGCTGGATTGATTGAGACGGTGGCATGGAGGAATATGATCAGCAGATGTGATCCAGTACACACACAAAACGAGATCTGTTGATGAGGATGTTGATGATGTAGATAGTCTGCTGGCATTAGCTTGATCTGTGGGTTTGGGCTTTGCTTTTACTCGCCTGTTATTCTCCAGCTCCCTCTATTGTGAGTTGTTATCTTTCTGCTTGTATTACGTGCGGTATATCTTCGTTTTCTTTATCTGTGACATGTCACGCTGAATTTCTTTCGTTTCATCCAGCAGTCTTGCGTTGCTACCGGTGTCTTGTTCTTTGTTTTCATCGGTTAGTCTCTGTGACTATATAAGTTTGTTGATGTATTTCTTTTGATTCGAAATCTGGCATTGAATTTGCGTTTGTCCTTTAATAGAATGTCCGAAACTTGTCTTGTACCTCAGCCGTGCTTAATTGAAAGGAGTGTTTGTTGTTATGGAGAGTTTTGCGGCGCCCCTGTGTTTTTTGGAGGTAAGAACATCCTAGTTATCTTGCTCCGTGCTTGCCAAGACAGCTGGCGTATATTCTATTATAAAGTGTGCAGACTGTTGAAGTTTACCATCCATCGTCATTTGGCATGTAAATTCGTCTTCCATGTCTCGGAAAAATCTTTCCTATCTCTGTCATCAGATTGCCATTCATCTTCGTAATTTTTATGTGAGGGTAGCCATTGACTTGCTTCCAAACTTCTTGTTCTTTATACATGGTACGCTGGCTTAAGCTTATTCTGTGGGTCTGTGGGTGTTTGGCTTGGCTTTTACCGACCTGTTTCCGACTAGCCCTCACCCACCTCTTTTCTAAGCTGTTTTCTTTAGGATTGTATTGCCTGCAGTATCTCTTCGTTTTCTTTCTTTATCTGGGCCACACGTTCCACCTCTTGCTGGATGTTGCGCTTAAATTATTTCATTCTTGCAGCAGTGTGCGTTACTGTCGTTGTCTTGTTCTTAGTTTCCACTGGTCGGCCTATGTGTTAGTAGAAGTTTGTTGAATTTTTATTCTTCAAATCAGCTGTCTGGCCTTGATGCTGCATCATGTCCTCTTGTGGAATGCCTGGGGCTGCCGCGCACCTCCGCGGTGCTTCCTTGAAAGGAATGTTTGTTGTTATGGCGATTTTTAGGGCTTCTCTGTGTCTTTGGGGATACGGCAAGCCTAGGTATCTTGTTAGATGTTTAACAAAGCAGTTGGTGCATTCTCTTTTATTATTTGACTTTCGGAAATGCTTGTCCTGTTTGGCCAGCGGACATGCGTAGAAATCATGGTCTTCGGCGCAGTATCGGCTGATGTTTATCTTGCTGCAATATGTTATTCTACTGTCGCCTGCCCCATGACACCTAGAGCTGTGACCTGCCCTATGACTCCGAGAGCATAGGGTAATTATAGGAATAAAGCGTTCAGGCTGTTGTTGTGTGCTGTTCATCGTCACGCTGACAGGCAACTCGCCCCCATCCGTTGTCACCACCACTAGAGTTGTTGGTATCTTAGCGTACGGTCAAATGCCGCCCCTTACTGACTCAAATGTGGAGATTTCCCTGCTGCAGTTTCATCATTATCTAGTCGTCTGTCAGCTTCATTGGGACGTGTCTGATCCCCTATCTGATCAACTGCCGCCTGTCGGTGTTTTTTTTTCCACTATGGTGTCTTTCTCCTCTCTCTGCTTTTAGGCTAGTCTTAGACATTGTGTATGCCGGGTTGTCGTCACCATTCCCAGTGGTTCGCTTTATGCGTGTCTTCTTTCTTTGGTGGTGCTTTGGTACAGCTATAAGATATTGTCTCTCCCCCACCTCCACTCCGTCCTAGTTGACGGCTTGGTAGTAGGGGATTTTTCGTTACCCTCATTGCACATCGGGTGTCTTTTAGATTTAGTTTTGGATATTGCCATGTCTCTCCCTCGGTATCTGGTATCTTAAATAATCAGATAGTTTGTTCTTGATAGAGGTATGTAATTACGAATAATACTGATTCATTCAGTACTCGTATGCACGTTACTCCACCGGATTACTGGCCTCCTTGAATACCAGAACTGTTTAAAAAAAATGAATGTTTCCAAACCGTCTGATCGTCAAGAAAACTATCAATTGTACTGGAACATTCCAATTCACGCGTGCCACTATTAGAAGTGTCTAGTTGGTCGTGCGTCGAAGTACACTTGTTCCTGCAGAGAGGCGCCGTCGTCATTTGGAGGCGGCAGGTTCGATCCCGGTCGGTAACTATTATAGCTTTCAAATTTTATGTTGTCTAGTGCGTCTTCTAATCTCTGTTTCCTTCTTCTATTCCTCTTATTCTTCTGTGAGCGCCAAATAATACTATGTGTGTCTGTTTATGTAATCACCATTTGTATCACAACGTTACCAGGCTATCCCCGGTTGTAACGCAATATAAATACATATATCGGATGTACAAGAAAACATGCCAGTAAGGCCGGTTATTCGCAACAAAAACTGACAGAACTCTTTCCACATTAAAATCGAATATGAATAAACACGACATGTATAGAACACATACTACAAGGAATAGAACAAACACAACATGTAATATGACAAACACTAAAGGTAATATAGCAAACACTACAGTTTATAGAACAATCACTACATATAATATAACAAACAATACAGGTAATAGAATAAGCACATTAGGTAATCGAACAAACATTATCGATAATTGAACAAGAACTACAGGTAATAGAACAACCACTATAAGTAATATAGCAGACACTACATGTAATAGAACAAACATTACACGTAATAGAACAAACAGTACAGATATTAGAACAAGAACTGCAGGTGATAGAACAAGCAGGCTAAAATATTAGCTGTCTACCTTCTTTGATAATGGTAACATGTCCCTTAGAACAGTGGAACTTGACACATTCGGAGTTTCCAGGAGGGGTGAATGTTTTCCCATCTTCAAAAACTTCTCCGTCCACACAGCACGTATCTGTTTGTATAACATATGTGTGTGTGTGTGTGTGTGTGTGTGTGTGTATATATATATATATATATATATATATATATATATATATATATATATATATATATATATCACCAAGAGGAACATTTAAACAGCTTTCATATGCGGTGTCTGCGAAGAATTCTTGTAAGTGGCAAGACAAAATCACAAATACTGAAGTATTGGAAAGATCAGGTTGTGTGACAGTTTATTCCATGCTCAGTCTTCGTAGACTTAGATGGATAGGACAGGATGGATGGATGGATGATGGTAGAATACCAAAGGACATCTTTTTTGGTGAATTACAGATCGGTAAGAGATCTCGGGGTCGGCCTCTACAACGATACAAAGATGTGTGTAAGCGGGACATGATTGATACAGGTATTGATAATGCACATTGGGAGCACGTCGCCGCTGAACGTGTTGCATGGAGGGCAAACATCAGAAATGTAATAAAGACAAAGGAGAAAATTATTGCAGATAAGTCACACACCGAGCGTAAGATGGTGCATGATGATGGAAATGACCACGCATTCACATGCACCCACTGTGAACGGACATTTACAGCGCAAAGTGGCCTTATCAGTCACATTCGCTGCCGCCATAGGTAAAGGTTATTATGCCTTTTTAAAGCACAAACTATCGTCTGTCAAGACGCCAAGGTGCCAATGATATATATATATATATATATATATATATATATATATATATATATATATATATATATATATATATATATATATATATATATATATATATATATGCCGGTCTCTCTGGCTGAGGGGTTACAACACTTTCTCCGTAATCCCGTTTGTCACGCAGAGTCTCGTAGCGGGAGCGGTTCGTCCCCCGCTGGTGACTTGCGGGACACTGAGCCGGCCGCTCAGAAAGCAATGGCAAACTCAATCAATCAATCAATCATGTGCCATGCCGGAAAGCGTGGGCGGTCATGACTCGCCATTTCACTCGATCACCAGTGTCGTGGATCAGCTCAGTGTTCCTGTCTCGTCCATGTCATGTGGCCAAGCCATCCAGGTATTTTCCTCTCGGTCTTCCTCTTGGTCTGTTCCCCTCGATCTTGCCAGTTGTCACTAAGTTCTCCAACCCATTTCTTCTCATAACATGTCCAAAAAATTTTGACTGTCTACGTCTAATTTCTCTAATCAGTCTACGATGTTCATTTGTCTCCTGTAGTACTTGGTCATTGGTTTTTCTGTCTGTCCATGGTATTCTTTGCATTTTCCTCAGAAACCACATTTCTGCAGCCATCAGATGCTTTTCAGCTTGACTGCTCATTGTCCAAGTTTCACATCCGTACAAAAGAACAGGCTCTATGTATCCCCTCAACACTCTTTTTCTCGTTTCAATTGACATCTTTTTATTGGTCAGAATGTTTTTCATCTTGCTAAAGGCTACTTTCGCCATGGCGATTCTTGTTCTAATCTCTTCAAGGCATCTCCCATCAGATGTTATAACTGTTCCAAGATAATTGTACCGATTCACTTGTTGAAGAATATTTCCATTTACTCGTATATTACATTGTGGCACTTCTTCCTTCCTACTGACGACCATAACCTGAGTCTTTTTACAATTTAATTCTAACCCCAGTTGTTCACTGTGTACAACAACCGCATCTACTAATTGTTGCAGGTCCTGCGCATTGTCTGCAATTAATACTGTATCATCTGCATATCTAATGTTATTGATGTTTCGTCCTCCAATGCTGATTCCATTTATATCCTCTACATTTCTGAAAATATTTTCACTGTACAGGGAAAAAATATCTGGAGACATCACACATCCCTGCCTAACACCTCTCTTAATTGGCTGATACTGTCCCACTTCATTATCAATCCTTATTGCAGCTTGTTGTTTCCAATATATGTTTTTTATAAGTCTAATGTCTTTCCCATCAATTTGTAGATCTGCAAGCATATCCACCATGCTGACATGTCTAACGCTATCAAAAGCCTTTGTATAGTCAATAAAGCAAAGATTTATCAAGAAATCAACAGACAGCTGAAAGATGCTGCTGTTGACAGCGATGTCCTGCAAAGGATATGCGAAAAAAAAAATATATATATATATATATCATTGGGACCTTGCCTTATATATATACATGGATTTTTTTATTTGCTTTACATTTACTACACACATGGTCTCGCAATGCATAGGTAGTTTACCTGGCTAAATATATATGCCTGTTTGGCTTATTGCATGCCTGTCTGCTTCTCTATCTACCTCGCTATCTCCCTCTCTCACCGCATCTCTCTGCCCATCTGCTTATCTGCCTCTCTCATTGCATCTCTCTGCCTATCTGCCTATCTGCCTCTCTCATTGCATCTCTCTGCCTATCTGCCTGTCTGCCTCTCTCATTGCATCCCTCTGCCTATCTGCCTGTCTGCCTCTCTCACTGCATCTCTCTGCCTATCTGCCTGTCTGCCTCTCTCACCGCATCTCTCTGCCTATCTGCCTGTCTGCCTCTCTCACTGCATCTCTCTGCTATATGCCTGTCTGCCTCTCTATTTGTCTGCTTATATCTGGCCTCTGTCTGCCTGTCTGCCTCTGTGTATGTCTAAGTCTCCCTCATAACTTCTGTCTGCCTCTAGTTGTGTATGTAAATCTAACTGCCTGCCTGTTTGTCAATATGTCTGCCAGTCTGTCTGCCTGTCTGTCAGTCTGTATGCCAGACTGCCTGTCTGTCTGCCAGTCTGTCTGCCAGTCTGCCTGCCTGTCTGCCTGTCAGTCTGTCTGCCTGTCTGTCTGCCTGTCATTATGTCTGCCAGTCTGTCTGTCTGTCTGTCTGTCTGACTGTCTGCAAGCCTGCCAGCCAGCTAGCCTGCCTGCCTGCCTACCTGTCTGCCTGCCTGCCTGCATGCCAGCCTGCCTGCCTGCCTGCCTGTCTATCTGTCTGTCTGCCTCTCCTTCCACATGCTAGAAGGGCGATTGTCTCGATGTCAGTCTGTCTGCCTGCTAGATGTCCCAAAGTGTGTCTGTCTAAGTACGCATACATGTATGCATGCACATACATGGGTAGATGTATGTGTGAATGTATCTAGACATGTCTGCCTGTCTGCCTGCCTCCCTGCCTGCCGGCCTGCGAGCGAGCGAGCGTGCGTGCGTGTGTGTACGTGCGTGGGAGCGAGCGTGCGTGCAAGCGAGCTTGGGTGCGTGCGTGCGTGTTTGCGTATGTCTGTCTGTCTGTCTGCCTGCATGCCTGCCTGCCTGCCATGCATGCATGCATGCATGCATGCATGGGTGTATGTGTGTATGTGTGTATGTGTGCATGTGTGTATGTGTGCATGTGTGCATGTGTGCATGTGTGTATGTGTGCATGTGTGCATGTGTGTATGTGTGCATGTGTGTATGTGTGCATGTGTGCATGTGTGTATGTGTGCATGTGTGTATGTGTGCATGTGTGCATGTGTGTATGTGTGCATGTGTGTATGTGTGCATGTGTGTATGTGTGCATGTGTGCATGTGTGTATGTGTGCATGTGTGCATGTGTGTATGTGTGCATGTGTGTATGTGTGTATGTGTGCATGTGTGTATGTGGGCATGTGTGTATGTGTGCATGTGTGCATGTGTGTATGTAAGCATGTGTGTGCGTGTGTGTGCATGCGTGCGTTTGGGCGTGCGCGCGTGTGTGCTTGCGTGTGTGCGTATGTAGATATGTAGGTATGTCTGTATATCTGTCTGTCTGTATGTATGTGTGTGTGTATGTATGTATGTATGTATGTATGTATGTATGTATGTATGTATGTATGTATGTATGTATGTATGTATGTATGTATGTGTGTGTGTGTTTGTGTGTGTGTGTATGTATGTATGTATGTATGTATGTATGTATGTATGTATGTGTGTGTGTGTGTGTGTATGTATGTATGTATGTATGTATGTATGTATGTATGTATGTATGTATGTATGTATGTATGTATGTATGTATGTATGTATGTATGTTTGTGTGTGTGTGTGTATGTATGTATGTATGTATGTATGTATGTATGTATGTATGTATGTATGTGTGTGTATGTATGTATGTATGTATGTATGTATGTATGTATGTATGTATGTATGTGTGTGTGTGTGTATATGTATGTATGTATGTATGTATGTATGTATGTATGTATGTATGTATGTATGTGTGTGTGTGTGTATGTATGTATGTATGTATGTATGTATGTATGTATGTATGTATGTATGTGTATGTGTGTGTTGACAAGCATGTCTGTCTGTCTGCCTGTCTGCCTGTCGGCCTGTCGGCCTGTCTGTCTGTCTGTCTGTAAGTCTATCTGTAAGTCTGTCTGTCTCTCTGTCTCTCTGTCTGTAAGTCAGTAAGTCTGTATGTCTCTCTGTCTCTCTGTCTCTCTGTCTGTAAGTCTGTAAGTCTGTATGTCTGTATGTCTGTTTGTGTGTGTGTATGTATGTATGTATGTATGTATGTATGTATGTATGTATGTATGTATGTATGTCTGTATGTATGTATGTATGTATGTATGTGTGTATGTTTGTATGTATGTATGTATGTATGTATGTATGTATGTGTGTGTGTGTGTGTGTGTATGTATGTATGTATTTATGTAGGTAGGTAGGTAGGTAGGTAGGTATGTATGTATGTATGTATGTATGTATTTATGTATGTATGTATGTATGTATGTATGTATGTATGTATGTATGTATGTATGTATGTATGTATGTATAATAGTAGCTATGAGATGTCAAATACATTGATAAAATCAGCTGCCGATGCATGCCTTAAAGAAATACAGGAAAAAGGGGTATTCTGAAACTGAATATTATAAAATGAAGAATAATTTTTGTAACAATCCTTATAATTGTAATATCTTAAACAAAAAGTGTTTTTTCGTATTTCATAGAACCAGATGAAATATATAGATATAACTCCTTGACAATTAAACAATAGTCAACGTAGGTTATTGGAACATATTAAATTTGATATTAAAGACGAATTGTGTAGATAACTTGGCAGCTAAAAGAAGAATTTTGTAGATAACTTGGACAGCTAAAAGAAGAATTGTGTAGATAACTTGGACAGCTAATTGAAGAATTGTCTAGATAACTTGGACAGCTAAAAGAAAAAATTGTGTAGATAACTTGGACAGCTAAAAGAAGAATTGTGTAGATAACTTGGACAGCTAAAAGAAGAATTGTGTAGATAATTTGGACAGCTAAATGAAGAATTGTGTAGATAACTTGGACAGCTAAAAGATGAATTATGTAGATAACTTGGACAGCTAAAAGAAGAATTGTGTAGATAACTTGGACAACTAAAAGAAGAATTGTGTAGATAACTTGGACAGCTAAAAGAAGAATTGTGTAGATAACTTGGACAGCTAAAAGAATAATTGTGTAGATAACTTGAACAGCTAAAAAAGAATTGTGTAGATAACTTGGACAGCTAAAAGAAGAATTTTGTAGACAACTTGGACATCTAAAAGAAGAATTGTGTAGATAACTGCTAAAGCTAAAAGAAGAATTGTATAGATAACTTGGACAGCTAAAAGAAGAATTGTATAGATAACTTGGACAGCTAAAAGAAGAATTGTATAGATAACTTGGACAGCTAAAAGAAGAATTGTGTAGATAACTTGGACAGCTACAAGAACAATTGTGTAGATAACTTGGACAGCTAAAAGAAGAATTGTGTAGATAACTTGGACAGCTACAAGAACAATTGTGTAGATAACTTGGACAGCTAAAAGAAGAATTGTGTAGATAACTTGGACAGCTAAAAGATGAATTGTGTAGATAACTTGGACAGCTAAAAGAAAAATTGTGTAGATAGCTTGGACAGCTAAAAGAAGAATTGTGTAGATAACTTGGACAGCTAAAAGAAGAATTGTGTAGATAACTTGGACAGCTAAAAGAAGTATTGTGTCGATAACTGGTACAGATAAAAGAAGAATAGTGTAGATAACTTGGACAGCTAAAAGAAGAATTGTGTAGATAATTTGGACAGCTAAAAGAAGAATTGTGTAGATAACTTGGACAGCTAAAAGAAGAATTGTGTAGATATGTTGGACAGCTAAAAGAAGAATTGTGTAGATAACTTGGACAGCTAAAAGAAGAATTGTGTAGATAACTTGGACAGCTAAAAGAAGAATTGTGTAAATATCTTGGACAGCTAAAAGAAGAATTGTGTAGATAACTTCGACAGCTAAAAGAAGAATTGTGTCGATAACTGGTACAGCTAAAAGAAGAATTGTGTAGATAATTTGGACAGCTAAAAGAAGAATTGTGTAGATAACTTGGACAGCTAAAAGAAGAATTGTGTAGATAACTTGGACAGCTAATATAAGAATTATAATTAATGTAAAAGCGGCTTAGACTCACAGACGACCTAGCACACACATACACAAGAGAAGGACAGCTTTGCGGCTTCATTATGATAAAAGAAAATCCGAAACATAAAGTAACATACGACAATGTATGGCGAAAGATACAGAGGTAAGCAACGAGATAACATTATACATTCATTCACGATGGCAATTTTAAAAAAAAAAAACCATAAAACTTATATATTATGTTGGGGATAGTAGTTTTGAGGAAACATCATCGTTAAGACAAATGATGATGATGATGATGATGATGATGATGATGATGATGATGATGATGATGATGATGATGATGATGATGATGATGATGATGATGATGATGATGATGATATTGTGATTGGTGTAGTATAAACATAAACACTGACATACTTTCTTTCTGAAACCAAAAATTCACATGGCCGTCTGATTTGTTGGTACAGACATAACGTTCGCAGCCATTCATATAGTACTCGGAACCCATGGGATGGCACTTGTCCTCAAATTGGCAATCTAGGTGTCAGACATACAATTTAATCAGCTTATAGTGTGTGTGTGTGTGTTTTAAATTTTTTTTTATTTGGCCCCAATATAAACATCCATATCTCAGTAACCAACTGAGGGAAAATTATGATATTTAGTATATAACTTTATCATTATGTCCACCCAACAAAAAAATTATTGTTCTGGAGATTTTACAGCAGATTTCAAAGTTTGATTACATGCGGTATATAATTTACGGGTCTGAGATGAATTTCATAATTTTAAATGTATTACAGCGTAGGCAGACAATCAGCGCTCAATGTTGAATATTGTACGTGTTTTGAAGGGATTGGCCTTATGCCAATACCCCGCGTTGTTTAAACTAGGACTGTTCAGAGGTGTCTCAAAATGTGGGTTATTTCATGAAATCTGATTAATATGTTGTGTTTTTTTTTTTAATCTTACCACTTATCGCTAACATTAAAATGTGTGAATATTTTTCAATGGGATTTAATGCGAAATTATACACTTCAAAGAATCTCTATGAAGTTGTTACACATATTTTTGGCAAGAATCTGATCGCAGGAAACTGTTTTATACTATTACAAATTCCTTTAAAAAAATAGAACAGTGCGTGCATTGGGTTTGAGTAAACGGTAATTTCGTCGATAGGTGCAAGAATCTGGAATTACACCACCACGCAATAACAAAACGGTAGGTAGAAAGATTATTGTAGACAGCTTTGACAAAGATGTCATAAAGCGAGCTATTATACAAATGCTTTAAAAAGTCGCTTAAAATTCGATAGGATCGACTTCATTGAACCGGGTTCTATCCCATATGGCTCAGACTCTTTTCGCAGCGCCGAAAGCATCGCACAAAGCACGAACTCCACAGCTCTAGCGACGACCCACAGAAGTCTATGGAAATTTTAACTCGTGAACCGAAGGATGCGGCCGGAATCGAACCCACGACCTTCGGAGCCCGAGTCAAAAGGCTTGATCACTTCGCCACGGAGACTCCTAAAATTATAAAAATTTTGGATTTTATATCCAGGATTATTCAGCATTATAAAAATGCTGGATGCCAAAGAAACAATGACTGTAAGAAAACTTACGGTTTGGTTTAGAAAGAAAAATAACATAGAGCTATCCAAAACAACTTTGTGGAAAATTATAAGGACATTATCTTCACTATTTGAAAGTACAAGGGCGGTAGAAATAATTTTTGCGGGCAACCGCATTTAGGAGTCATGAGAAGCAGATACCTACGTGAAATAAGAGAAATGCGCAAAGAAAATTATGGCATAGTGTGTTTGGATGAAATGTGGATCAATGCGCACCACACAAGTGATAAGGAATGGCAATCAGTGAATGGACAGATAAAACGATATGCGCCCAGTAGTATAGGACAGCTTTTGGTCATAGCCCATGCTAGTAATACGCATAATGGCTTACAACAGAATGCTGGGCATGTGATCGTATCAAAGCATACAGACAATATGGATTATCATAATAAGATAAATGGTAATGTATTTAGAGATTGGCTCGAGAATAATGTGCTTCCATCCCTAGATAGACCGTCGTGTTAAATTATGGACAATGGATGATATCAATGTTGTTGCCCAAGAAGACAAAATACCTGCAGCATCGAGCACAAAGGGAGCAATAAAAATATGACTCCGAATGGAAAACATACCATTTCCAGAAACGTATTTCTAGCTAGAATTGTTGTCCCTTGTAAAACAGACACCAAAAAGCAAGAAATATCAAATCGACAATTTGATAGAAGAGCATCGTCATGGGTGCTTGAGACACCCGCCGTACCATTCTCATTTTAACCCTATAGAACTTGTGTGGGCTAAAATTAAAGGACAGGTGGCAGCTGACAATACTATATTCAAATTGTCTGACGTCAGGATACTAATCCAGTCCGCGCTATTAAATATTGATAAAAGTTACTGGAAAAATGTGCGGACCATGTGTTAAAAGAGGAATAGGATTATTCGAGAAAGGATGGATTGAATTTTATGCAATCGAGAGCAGTCGTCAACCTACTGGAATCTTCCGACACAGATTAAGGTCTGAGCAGATCGCAGACCTTAATCCACGTGCACACCAACTATGATATTTTGCTACAAATATTCAGAAGAATTGCAGGCCCTAAACTTTACAGCATCAGCATAATGTCAATGGCAACAGTTTGTATTCCACAGTGATGAATTTTCAATTTCGCAAGCCCTCAGCCATGACAAACAACTGTATTGAGAAAAACAGACAACAACAACAACACACACACACACACACACACACACACACACACACACACACACACACACACACACGCTAAACGCATTGAATACCAACAGAAGAGTAATATTGCGGTGGAAACTGACATATTGTGGCATAACAAGAAACGTGAGAGCAAACACGTTGTCAAATTAGTGGACAACACACGTGCATACGAATCTGTCTATAAACCTCAATGAAAAGAAGACCAACATCTTGGTCGTTAAGAAGAAAGCCCACTACAGAGACACTGACAACTATTTTCATAGTGCAAAACAGGTAATCATGTTCCGTCTCTTAACGGTAAACAGCAGAGTAGACAATCTTTAACGAAGACTCAAAGCGGGTCTGTCACCCATGTGTACGTGTGAACTAACTACACAGACAGCTGAACAGATCCTAAAAAATGGAAACATGATGACTAAATTGCGGTATCATTTCTGGTCACTCCATACGCACATTAACGCACAGCTATTTGGAAGCTTTCACGAACTCAATATAAACAGCTAACACGAATACTTGTGTACACATTATTAACCAGCAGCTGAAGAAACAAGAACTAAATGAAAAATAAGGTAAAAAATATATTCCTTCTACTTTCCTGTTAATTTACAAATTATTTACCCCATACCTCTGTAAATTCTCTGTCTTTACTAATAATACACATTGCACCCCTCTCGGGATTCTCCTTGGTGAAGTGGTCAAGCCGTCTGACTCGGACTCCGAAGGTTGTATGTTCGATTCCGGGCCGCGTCCTTCATTTCACAAGTGCATTTTTTCGGAGATTCCCGAGGGTCGTCGCTGGAGGTACGGAGTTCGCGCTCTGTGAGACGCTTTCTGCGCTGCGGAAAGAAACTGGGCCGTATGGGATAAAAACCCGGTGCAATGCAGCTGACCCTGTCGATTTTAAGCTACTTCTTTCATTGCACCCACTCCCATACGAATCCGGATACGCCTTGTGTGTCATCTGAATTGGCGGGTCTTTCATTACTGTAAACATAAATTTGTTAGCGAGAAATCACTAGCGTTTCAGCAAAACATCAAAACATCGCCGCTTTCGATGATTTAAGTTGCTTTTGGACCTATCAAAGACATATTCCTTGGGTGGGGGTAAATATAAGACGGCTGGAAAAATTTCATAACGATGCAACAGACAGTTTTCAAAATAATTGATCGTGAATGAAGGCATTCTTTTCGGGACATACTATAGTTTGTAAGTTATTCATCAGCATCACCTGTGATTGGCACCTTGCAGTCTTGACACGACCAATGTATGTGGATTGGAATTTGGCCAAAATTCCATCACACAACGCCAGAGCAATGCTTCAGAGAACATGTCCACGCAGCATTCTCCCTCTCTCGGCCTTGCCTTGCTGATTCCAGAGGACAGGATAACCAGTACGTCTGGAACAAGGTAACCTGCAGACGCTGGCGGCTCAGACATAAATGTGAGGTGTATAAACAAGTGATATATGTGTGTGTTTCTGTACATAGCAGAGCAAAACCGTATTACGGAACTTAAATGTAGGATCCATTTATTCATCCAGTAGGATGTCCTTTGCAGAACCTCGCTCCCATAACAACCTTTCAGAAAACCTCTCGATCACAAGCAAGATGTCCCGCGTCTGATACACCCATCTGGTGATCATCCGCCACATCCTGCACCCATCTTCTCTTTGGCCTTCCTCTTCCTCTCTTCCCAGGCATATACCCCTCCATTATTGAAGGCAAAGACCAAAATTAGGAGGATTCTAATCAGATATTTGCCTTTTGCGGATAATGCTGCGATTACGACCCACTCTGAGGAAGAATTACAACATCTACTATCTGCATTCTCCAATGCTTGTTCTGAATTTGGTTTAACAATTAACAAAAAGAAGACACAGATTATGTCACAAAGTGCACATGGTGTACCATCAATCTTTATTGACGACGCCGAACTGGAGATAGTAGACCATTTTACATATCTAGGAACAGAGGTAAATAGCAAATTATCCCTCGATCAGGAAATCAACATCAGGATTGGCAAGGCAGCAACAACAATGAACATGTTAGCAAAAAGAGTCTGGGAGAACAGGAAGCTTACTGCCAAAACAAAAGTCCTTGTCTACCAAGCCTGTATCCTTAGTACTCTTCTTTATGGCAGTGAAACATGGACAACTTACTAACGCGAAGAGAAACGTTTAAACAGCTTTCATATGCGGTGTCTGCGAAGAATACTTGGTATTAAGTGGCAAGACAAAATCACAAATACTGAAGTATTGGAAAGATCAGGTTGTGTGACTGTGTATTCCATGCTCAGTCTTCGTAGACTTAGATGGATAGGACATGTTAGGCGGATGGATGATGGTATTTGGTGAATTACAGATGGGTAAGAGATCTCAGGGTCGGCCTCTACTACGATACAAAGATGTGTGTAAGCGGGACATGATTGATACAGGCATTGATAATGCACAATGGGAGCAAGTCGCCGCTGAACGTATTGCATGGAGGGCAACTATCAGAAACGGAATAAAGACAAAGGAGAAAATGATTGCAGATAAAGCACACACAGAGCGTTAGAGACGTAGGATGGTGCACAATGGTGGAAATGACCATGTTTTCACATGCATCTACTGTGGGCAAACTTTTGTAGCAAGAATTGGCCTTACCAGCCACACTTGCCACCGCCATGGGTCGTAGTTATTAAGTCTTTTTGAAGCACACTGTACCAAACTATCGTCTGTCAAGACGGAAAGGTGCCAATGTAATGTAATATAATACTATGTGTGTTTATTTATGTAATTGTCTTAGTTGCCTCAACGGTTCCTCCAAATGATAATAGATATCCAGCCGACTTCAACAAGCCTCACTGCCAGCCACCTAAACCCACTCCAACAGAATCATCGGTTGCCAAAATTCAAGTGTATCTCTAGATAACCTTTCGAGTCGACTATATAATGAAATAATACACGATCGTCTTAAAACAACAGTAATGTAAATATTCATGCTGTTGAAAAAAGTATCACATATAAAACCACACTGATACCTACTGCATCTGTAACAGAACTATTGTCACAGTGCGCAAAATCAAATTGTATTTATCAGTTCCAGTTACATAGGTAAGAGAATCAACAAATCGAGTTACTGAACATATACCTGTTTGAGTGGACAAGAGAGTTTAATCGGCATGCAAGAAACGTTGTGTAATCGATCATCTATATCAGTAGAATTTTGACTATCTCTCCACATCTACAAAACTGCGGTAATAAAGAGGAAAAAATCAAGGTGTATCGCATTATGTATTCGATGCAGGATGTGCCGTGCTATGATACAGAAAGGCGGCCGCATCAAGCGGTACCGTAAGAAGGCTTCAAAAAGGGACGGCATTTTTAAAGATAAAAGCGTGTAAGGGGTGGCACTTCGAATACTTGCATCATACAGAGAACAATCAACCGCACGTTAATGATTCGATGAGCAATAAACAATTACTTAAATGCACAGAGGTGTTACCAGTTGGATGTATGCAATATGAGTTGTGCAGACAGAAAGGTTTCATTGTGACTTCGCGATTACTGTGGGGATAACAAATATCACATTTTGTACAGTATCAGTGACAATATGTGTCATGTATTTTAGCAAACATATGACTTGTCTATTTACTTTATATGCGGTATAATACTGCACTGTGCTCAGGAGTGATGTAACGGAATATGCCGGGCAATAAATTATATTTTGGCTTCGTGGTTTAAGTTTAGCATGGTAATGCATCATTTTGAAATAGCAAACGCGCAAGTGAAAACATTGAAACTATATAATTGGTGTTTTACAGTAGAATTATGAAAATGCCAGACAACCAAATAATAACTCAGAATAATTTGAGAGAGGCTGAATCACAAAGCCTATTTGCTACACAACTTTTAAAAAAAAAGGTATCAACATTTTGACTACATTATGAATAGAGAATAGATTGAACATATTGTAGCAACAGAATAATTTGTGGCTAAAGATACTGAGGTACGCAAAGTGAGAGGATTCATAACGGCCACCACGTAATGGATAAAGAGATGAAGTAATATGTTTCCTGCAGATGAATTTGCTTGTTGGTTAATCAGGCAATGAAGATAATTATGATGATTAATGATGTATTATAAAAAAACACAGGCAGACTCACATCGTTCTATGAACACGCCTGTCGCACTGCCCTCTGTATCCTGTGAACATCGGTAACGTTGGCACCCATCCATAAAGTACTCGGATCCCGCAGGCTCGCATGTGTTCTCAGCCTGGCAATCTTTAGTGTCAGACATACAGATCATACATTCAACTCAGTTTTTAGGTTAGTCAAAATCATCATGAATCAAATACATTATTGTATATTGGCAATAGTTGTCAGTATTTGGGTATTTCAATAGCAGGTGATGGGCCATGTGTTAAAGAAATGAAATCTATAATAGATCAAGAGAGAAGTTCAGTATAGAAGAGAACAAGCAGGAAGTTACATATTGGATAGCTAAAGGACGAAGTTAAATATATAATAGCGAAATAAAGAAGTTAAACGTAGAATAGCTAAATAATAAATTTAATGTAGAATACTCCAAAAGAAATGTTAAATACAGAATAGTCAACAACCCCCCCCCCCCCCCCCCCCCCCCAAAAAAAAAAAAATAGAATAGATAAGGAAAGAAGTTACATGTATCGTAACTATAGAAAGAAAAAAAATAGCCCTAAATGAAGATAAATTGTGTAGAGCTGAAGAAAGTGGAGAATATCCAAAGAAAGATGTTCTTTGTCCAATAGCCCGAGAAAGAAGCCTATATAATCATCATTTCCTGCTCAGCAGAGGCCAGGTTCCTGCAGACCCTCTGGGTTACGGGCCCAGTGCAAAAATCCTCTCAGTAAACTCTGCCTTCAATACTCGAGCCATGACTTTCTTCTAGCTGGTGGTAAAATATATTGGAACCTGTTGAAGAGAGAACACACCAGGTGAGAGCAACCCGATTCCAACCTTTCTTCGGTGAGTGTAGGCCACCGGCCGCACTCAGAAATATAACAGAGAACCAAACTCTGTCATACGGCCGAGGCTCTCATCACATCGGTCTGAGTCATGGTAAGACAAGGAAAGACTAAAGGAAAAGGGCAGAAACCCAGCAGATGCCCTACTGGAAGATCCTACCATTTGACATTTCCTTCATCCCCCCAACCATCCTCAATCTCCTTGAATATCATCCCACTACCTTAACTCACTGAGTTGATTGATATCTCACACCAGCTAGATTCAGCTACGCGACAGGCTACTGTTGCCGACGCTCTTATAATACGTTATATCAACGCACATTACAACACACGATTCCTAAGAATAATCTAAGTTATATATATTTAATTAAATACCATATATTTATTCCTGCTTGAAATTGAGACTATTGAATAACACAATGGTTAAATGTCCGCCGTTGCAAATCAACATGAGACACTATAGTCTCTCTCCGTAATCAAGCTAGGAATAACGCACACGTCCTGGTGGTTTCACAACATTTGGTCAACTCCCCCAAAGTTGTTTATCCAGACTGTTTTAATACTGTGTGTGAATGACGTCACATAGCTGTCTAGACACTAACCGTCTAGAAGTTATTTTTCTCTCTCCGTTTCCGACTTAATGTCAACAACTGGCTGTCTGTACCTTTCATCCGGGAAAGTGTCTCCTGTCTGCGATCTAGAGAACTTTTCCCCCCACAACAAAAGATCGTGCCGACTTTTACCCAGACAATCTGTCTATCACATCAAAGGATGGCTGCCGCCTGCAGACAAGTGGCGCCACAGACTTTCCTCGATCAACGACACATTAAAGAACGACGGCTGCTTGTAGACATATGGCGCGACATTCTGTCATCGATCGAAAACTCCAAGTTTTTATGCGACAGTGGGCACCACTGGATTCTTGAACGGTTCGGCCCGCTGAACGGGCTGTAAATGCCCACGCACTTCTCTGCTGCTTTACAACAGATCCATCTGTATAGATGAGCACTTCGGGGCTGAGTGTTCATAGATGCGCGTTTTGACCTCTGCATTGACAGCGGCAGGGTTCTGCTCTCTGCACCGTCTGCCGAGTGTGATAATGCAGGAGAAAGTGCACTTAAAATCCGGAGGCACCGGTACCCATTCCTTGATGGGGTTGATACTGATAAGACTGCGGACCTGTCTGACGACATCTTCCGCCCGACCCATCCATGATTTGCCCCTCTTTAGCCTGTTACCCTTTTCTCTGAATATAGCGTCATGCAGAGGGTGCTGCTCATCTGTACTTATTTTTAAGTATGCACGAGCTCTCCAAATTTTGATCCTGTGTTCCATTGTCGGGAAGTCAAGGAGGTATCTCAATGCTACACAGCTGGTGTCTCTCGTGCAGCCCAAAATGATGCGCATGGCTTCGTTTTGTACCTTTTCAAGTGTTCCAATCCTTGTAGGGCTGACAGTGAGGATGGCCAGGGCATACTCGATGCGTGAAAGCACCAGTCCTTGGAACAGAAGTATTAGCAGTCTTTGGTCGATATTGGCAGTGGCCATGACTCTCATTTCTGACAAACCTTTTCTAGCTTTCGTTATGACATAATAGACATGATCTCTGAAGGACAGGCTACGATCAAGCCTCACGCCAAGATATGTCATTGACTGGGTTCTACTCAAAATGCTCCCATCCATTCTTACTGCCGGCAGGTCTGTGTTCATAATATTGTTGTTTAGGGAGAACAATGTAACCGATACCTTTGCAGGGTTGACAAGGGCGCCGGCATAAGCACACCATGATGAAATTCGATCTAGTTCGCACTGCATATCATTGGCAACCGCCTGTCTATCTCGACCCTGTCGATACACGAGAATGTCGTCAGCAAATGACAGAGTCCTACCCCTCCCGTCCAACTGTTGTTCAGTGATCAGCACCGTATACGCGTTGAATTGTACTGGTGACAGTGGTGAACCCTGCGGCAATCCTGGACATATCGTTATCGGCTCAGAAGACCAACTCCCGCATCTTAGCACCACCTTCCTTTCGAGCAGAACTGCAGCTATCCATCGTACAAGGTAAGGGTGCACTTTCAGTCTGAGGAGGGTTTGCATCAAGTGCTCGAAGGATACTCTATTGTATGCGTCCTCTAAGTCTATGGTGGCCGCACATGTCTCTTCTCTGACCTGAAATCCTTCGTAGACATCTTGAGCAAAGACCGCCGCATTCAGCCATGACTCGTTGTTATGTCTGTATCCTCCAAGTGTGGGCGGGTAGGCGGGGACAGAAAGGAGATAAAGGTAGAATAGCTAGAGAAAGAAGTTAATTATTGAATAGTCCAAGAATGAAATTAAATATCGAGCAGCTCAAGGTAGTCACGATTGTGTTCACATTATGAATAGAGAAAAACAGGAACAAAATGTAGCAGTAGGGTAATTTATCACGGAAGGTGTAGAGGTATGCAAAGATATTTCATAACATCACTTCCGAATTGTATGGACGCTGTGAGCGGCACATACTAAACCAGACACGACACATAGTGCCAAGGTTTCGGGTGGAGGAGCGCAATTGGGAGGATACACACCTTATTCTGGTGCGTGGAAATGTAACTTAAAGACTACATGTCTTGGCATGGCAGACATGGTTGGCAACTGGTCTGGTATACAAGCTAAGTCAGGTGGGCAGTTAGAGCATTCCTTTGCTAATACATCAGCTTCTGCAACTTAACCTGTTCCAGATGCATTAGCGTTACATTTCCTCCACGATGTACTAGTTGGTCGAGAGAGGAACCATGCTGCATGGGCAACACATGGTCTCTACTATTCAGCGCGGCCTTTGCACTATTTTTGAAACACAATAGAAACAAACTATCGTCTGTCGAGATAGCAATTAGCCAGTACGATTCTATAAGTGAATGAAGTAACACGTTTTGCTGGAGATTAGAAATTTGAAGAGATAGTATCACAATAATGCTATTTGGTTAATCAAGCGATGCTGAAGATAATGCATGTTGTAGTATACAACTAAACACTGACTTACAACTGTCTATGAACACGCCTGTCACATTGCCCTTTGAGACTTGTGTACACCGATAAAGCTGACAGCCATCCATAAAGTACTCGTCGCCCCTAGGTTGACATCTGTTCCCATCCCAGCAATCTAGATGTTTGAAATACAGGTGTCTCAACACAGTTTGTAGGTTAGTCAACATCATCATAAGTCAAATACATTACTGTAATTGTTGCGTATCCCTTACGGGACGTTGTAGTCAACAGCATCTTTCAGCTGCTGTTGATGAACTAGGCATGTGTTACATTCAGTGGTTTGCCATTACTTTCTGAACGACCGGCTCCCATACCAGCACGTTATAACACAACGCGACACGGTCTGCTGCATAAATCGTTTGTAGCTGAGCTTCGAACGCCTGGTACCCGGCTCACGAACCGCGTTCGCAAGCCTTTAGCCATGGAGCGGGCTACATTACTGTATAGTGTAAGTTTATTGAATTATTTGGGTACTTCAATAGTAGAGATGGACAATGTATTAAAGAAATTCCATGTAGAGTAATCCAAGAAGGAAGATGGTCGAAGACAACAATTAAGTATATAATGGTGCATAAGAGAAATTAAATATAGAAGAGACAAAGAAATAAGTTAGCTATAGAATAGCTAAATACTGAAGATACATGTACAAAAGTCCAAGAAAGAAGTTAAATGTAGAAAAACTAAAGATAGAAGGTCAATGCAGAAAAGCTGAAGATGGGAGTTAAAAAGTAAAAAAAAAGGAAAGAAGTTAAATGCAGAACTGCTAAAGAAAGACGTTAAATGTAGAAACGCCAAAAAAGGAGTTAAATGTAGAATAGTTAAAGAAAGAAGTTAAATGCAGAATAACTAACTATATAAGTTGAATGTAGAATTGCCCAGGAAAGAAGTTCAGAGTAAAAAAAGCCCAAAGAATAAGTTCAGTGTAGAACAGCCCATGAAAGAAGTTAAATGTAGAATATCTGAAGAAAGAAATTGAATGTAGAATAGCTAAAGAAAGAAGTTAAATGGCGAAGATGTAACAACAGATGTTAAATGTATAATAGCTAAAGAAAGAAGTTAAATGGCGAAGATGTAATAAAGATGTTAAATGTATAATACCTAAAGAAAGAAGTTTAATGTAGTATAGCTAAAGAAAGAAGTTAGATAGAGAATAGTCCAGGCAAATGCAGCATTTCACAAGATGCAGACTATTCTTAGCAATATATCTTTGTCATTTGAGGTGAGAGAGCGAATACTTAAGTGCTATCTTGTGTCAGTTCTAAAGTACAGCAGCGAATCATTGAGAATTAGCAGATAAGTATATATTATATGCTAATATAAGGCAGCTGTGTTCATGACCTTTTGGGATCATGAGTATAGCACGACAGAATAGATAAATCACCAGAGGCTAAGGAAAATAGGGAGGCAGGGAGTGGTCAGTGGTTCTTACGGTCACTCAGTACTCCCAGGAAAGGTTAGAAGGATACATAATCATACCACGTCTGGTACCATTAGTAGTGGGACTCTATGCTGGCCGTTTAAGATGAGGTTCCAACACGTATGACAATGTCTCGAGTGCTGTCATTCGAGTCCTTGACTCGACTCAACCCCTTAAACAATGTTACAAGCAGCGACAGGAGATGGGCAGCACATCACCACATGGTAGGAACAACACAAGCAGATGATATATATATATATATATATATATATATATATATATATATATATATATATATATATATATATATATATATATATATATATATATTTGTTTTTTCTGAAGATCAAGCGATTTGCAGAGAGATAATCGCTTTTACAATTTGGTTAATCAGGTGGTGGTGATGATGATGGAGGCTGTAGTATACACACATACTAACGTACGTTGTTCGTACAACACATGATCCGCGGCGTTCTCTGATACATTGGTGCAGACAAAACGATTACAGCCATGCATATAGTACTTGTCTCCCACGGGATGACACTTGTCTCCAGCTTTGCAATCTAGGAGTCAAATATACAGCTCAAACAACTCAGTTTGTTAGTTATCATTATCACGCGCCGTTTATATTATTGTATTGTGTAGTAACGTGTCAGTTGTATTTAATTATGTGGTATTTCTTCTTCTTCTTCTTCTTCTTCTTCTTCTTCTTCTTCTTCTTCTTCTTCTTCTTCTTCTTCTTCTTCTTCTTCTTCTTCTTCCTCTTCTTCTTCTTCTTCTTCTTCTTCTTCTTCTTCTTCTTCTTCTTCTTCTTCTTCTTCTTCTTCTTCTTCTTCTTCTTCTTCTGCTGCGTTCATCCGGATTTTTTTTTCGGACGTGACTGCGTTGTGCCTGTTTACAGCAGAGCTGCGTTCTTGCGCCGTTAGGCCGACACACCCAACTTTTGCGGGAATTTGTTGACCGGGTTAACCTTCCCAGATGTGGTATTTTACTAGCAGTAGGTGGGAGATGTTTATCGAAGTTAAATGTAGAGGATACCAGTTATTATCATCATTTCACAAGATGACCATTCTCTGCAATGTATCTATGTCACACGAGGAGAGAAAGACAGTTTTTGTCTGTGCCTTACATTAAAGTCTTAAGCAGTTTCCTGCTGTGTGTCCATGACGTGATATCGCTATCCCATTGGGTAGGGATGTGAACCAGGAGCAATAGCTGGCCAGTTGTTCCCTGACTTTGACCAGCGACAAGCCCCGGCGTGGAATCCAAGTCCCACCGTGCGCGTGGCATTACCCGAGCAGTTTGCTATCACTTTCACAAGAGCCGCAGCCTTATGAACTATATGGAGCCGCAGCCTTATGAACTATATGGAGCCGCAGCCTTATGTGCTATATGAAGCCGCAGCCTTATGCACTATATGGAGCCGCAGCCTTATGTGCTATATGAAGCCGCAGCCTTATGAACTATATGGAGCCGCAGCCTTATGTGCTATATGAAGCCGCAGCCTTATGAACTATATGGAGTCGCAGCCTTATGTGCTATATGAAGCCGCAGCCTTATGAACTATATGGAGCCGCAGCCTTATGTGCTATATGAAGCCGCAGCCTTATGAACTATATGGAGCCGCAGCCTTATGTGCTATATGAAGCCACAGCCTTATGAACTATATGGAGCCGCAGCCTTATGAGCTATATGGAGCCGCAGCCTTATGTGCTATATGGAGCCACATGAGATGTGTGGAAGCGAATTATGGACACTTAGCAGAGAAGTGAGGAATTATGTGGTCGCTGTGGAAATATGGTGTTATAAAGGAATGTTGAGAACACTTTGGACTGATAGAAAAAAAGAGTAATGTAGAAATCTTGAAATAGGTTAACTCACAGAGAGAACTGGATACTAGCATCAGAAGAAGAGAGCTCAAGTTTTGTAGGCGTGTCACCAGAAGGGGGCAGCTGCACTACATTGGGATAAAGTTGGCGGAAAGGCAAGCGGAGAAAGAGAGAGATAGAGAAGAGGGTAGATAATTTAGCATCGATAATATCAGCCAGTAGAGAGTCTCCGTGGGGAAGTGGTCAAGTTGTTGCCTCGCGTTCCGAAGGTTATGGGTTCGATTATAGGTTACCTTTTTCGGTTCAAGAGTGAATTTTCCGTGGATACTCCTGGGAGTCGTCGCTGGAGCTACGGAGTTCGTGCTTTGTGCTACGATTTCACAGGCAGCCCTGCAGAGAGAGAGAGAGAGAGAGAGAGAGAGAGAGAGAGAGAGAGAGAGAGAAAGAGAGAGAGAGAGAGAGACTAAGAATTATTGTGTAAAATCCGGGGCAATGAAATCGATCATCTAGACATTTAAGACTTTATTTGTTAAAGCCAGGCTGTGTATCACATAAATAGAGAACAACATAAGGCAAACATAAAATGCATTTAATAAACAGAAGAATGCATGATGTAGCTAATCATTGTCTTTGAAAGCTATAAAGAGAATGAGTGCATTTTATACAGAAACAGTTACAAATATAGCTGCCATTAATGCACTCTTAGTAAACAAGCAATATTACCCTTACACACTATACATAGATGGTGTTACAGAAGAATGGTTTTAAAAAACATGAACAGCTAAAATAAGAAATATGAACAATTTGAATAAAAATAAGTCTACGACACGAAGGCACGTTACCAGAAACAGATAAAAGAGGCATTAATATGTTGGGCATATTATGGGTAGATGCACAACGAAAAATAATGTAACAACAGGAAACATGAATGCGAAAGATAAAGAG
Organism: Cepaea nemoralis; assembly: GCA_014155875.1. Classification (NCBI taxonomy): domain Eukaryota; kingdom Metazoa; phylum Mollusca; class Gastropoda; order Stylommatophora; family Helicidae; genus Cepaea; species Cepaea nemoralis. The sequence continues at coordinate 28,147 of JACEFZ010025342.1, forward strand.
GTAAGCGGCGAGAGAAGACTTTCTTGACAGGCTTTCATTGTGGTATTGAAACTGTAACACACTAATATGTTTTGATGATCGAATTGGTAACCTGAGGAGACATGATCGCCCATTCCAGTTGGTTATTCAGTTAATGACGATGATTATTATATTGAAGATGATGATATTGATGATGATAATAATGTTGCTGATGATGATGGTGATGATCTTGATTACTATAATGATGGTGATTCAGGCGCAGACCTTCACTCGGGCATGTTTCCTTAATTAGGCGCGACAAGCGCAGAAAGCTTCAAGGCAGGAAACAAAGCTGGAAGCAGCCACCTTGGTGAAATTTTGAGGTGGAAAAGGCCTGGATGGATAAGCGTAGTGCTGTAAAGAAACGGCGACAAGTCAAGAAGAACAGAGTTTCCCATCCTACTTCCTGAATGCACTTAGAAAGAGAGATGCACACAAAAGTAAGCTAATTTTTAAAAAAATGGTTAAGGTGGTTAAAAGTGAAAAATGGGCAGAGGTATGTCAAAGAGTAAGCACAGACAAGTCACTGAAATTGTTCTTGTGAATACATAAAAGCAAGCGTGGGGTAGTCAAGAATAAGAGCATTTCTGACTTCCAAAGCCCTCTTCGAACGCTATCTAGAGCAGAGCAACCAGACAGACATGAGAGGCCGAAATCTTGCCAAAGAGGTCACCTCAGACAGGTTCAAGACCCAGAACATTTCGGATAAAGACACAGTGACAGTGAAAGAAATCAAGACTGTGCTTCGACGATAAAAAAACAGAGCTCAAGGGCTAGATGGCATAAGATACAACGACATCACTAGGTGCAACGACAACGAGCTACAGAAATTAGCAGACATGTACAACAACAGTATAGAGAGTGCTAGCATCAAGGAGGAGTGGTTACACAGCTATCTGATTCCCTTGCCGAAGCCTGGCAAAGACCACACACAAATTCAGGGATATCGAGTAATAACCATGCAGAATACAATAGGCAAGCTGCTGGAGTAGTTAATTGCCAGAAAAAATATCAAGCCAGCTAGAGCCCTTGGAAGGTACAGTCCAGATAGAGAAACCTGGATAAATGCAGCAGTTTTTGCCTATGATGACTATGAAGGTTTCCACTGCAGCGATTGATCTTGAGGACGCGTACAACAGAGTACCAATTGATGTTTAATGCTTCAGCTTCTTGAACTCAAGATAAGTCATTCCTCCTTAGTTGGATCGCTGCAGCCCTCTTCCAACGGAAAGTAGTTTTCAGATGTGGCAATTGGACAAACAAAACAACAATATATCCTGCTACCACAGGGATCACCCTTATCTGCGGTGCTGTTCAACGATTACACTGTGAGAATCACCAGCGAGCAGAACATGGGACATCGGTGGACATCAGGGTAAGGATAGGGATCAGGTTGCTCTGGAACTACAAACATAACTCAATCGCATAATTACTTGTTGTGATGAAGCTGAGGCGATGGTCAACCCAACAAAGGCAACAGTGACATGGTTTTCTTTGAATAATCATATTGTCAACACTCAAACACGTATTGTAAATCTGTGTTCATAGACTGTGGAAATAACGCAGGCAATAAATTGTCTTGGGATACGTTTTGATCGAAGCCTTGCTTATGAGCACATAGACAAGGTGATAACACAGGCCAAGCTGCGATGTGGGTGATGGCGGCATCAAATTGTGAGCCATCTATGTCTTATATACGAGGGGCTGGTCATGTCTGTTTTTGAGTATGCAGTGGCGATCCTGACTCTCAGCTGTAAGCAGATAGAAAGGGTGGAAAGGTACAGAACGAAGCTATGCGCATTATTTTTTGGATGTACATGAGATACAGCTCATACATGACGTGCTAAATAAAATAGATAAGCAGGACAACATCATAGTTATGGGAGACTTCAATGCAAGACTAGGACATAACAGAGTAGGCATAGAAAAACATCTGGGAGCATTTGGAGATCAGCAAAATGAAAGGAATGATAACGGAAGTAGACTATTAGAGCTTTGCAGCCAACACGACCTCTATATATCAAACACATTCTATAAACATAAAGATTCACAAGTATACACATGGTATAAATGGAACGATCTAGATACTAAAAGCCAAATTGATTTTATATTAACAAGAAATAACAGAAAGAGAAATATATTAGATGCAAGGGCAGTGCCCAATTTCAGTATAAACACAGATCATAAAGCAGTCGTTGCCACAATAAGAACAATCAGAAGAAGAAAACAAAGAGCAGGAAAATACATGCCATGTGAATAAGTAAACTTAAAAAGCCTTAAAGACGAGGCAGTAAGGGAAAATTATGAGAAAAAACTAACTGAACTCTTTGAAAAATTACCTACAGAGAGAAAAACAGTGGAAGAAGAATGGGAGATGTTCAAATCAAGCATTTTAAATACTGCAAAAATAACATGTGGAACCATTAAAAAACGCAAAACACGGATAAAGAAAATAACAAGTTGGTGGAACGCAGAAGTAAAGAAAGCGGTAAAAGACAAAAAGGAAAAATATAAAAAGAGGTTGAAGAGCAAACAGGAATGTGATCGCATAGAATATAGAATAGCGAGAAGCCATGTGAATAGAATAGTAAAGAGGGAAAAACAAAAAGACTGGGACGATTATGGAGAAACCCTAAATAAAAACTACAAGGAGGCAACTAGAAACTTCTACAAAAAGATAGGTGCAATGCGAGCCAGAGGAGAACCCTTTGATCCAACTGAAATAATTAACAGCGAAAATGGAGAACCAATAAGTGAACAAAAACAAATCCTAATAAGATGGAAGCAGTATTTCGAACAACTTCTCAACATCCCATCAGATGTCACAGGAATTCAAGAGACCTATACAGATGTCACCGAAGAACTAGAACCAGACATACTAAAAGAAGAAATTATAGAAGCCATCAGATTAGCCCCATTAAACAAATCACCAGGACAGGATGAAATACCAAATGAACTAATTAAAGCAGCAAGAGAAGTAGGTATAGCTTGGCTACATAGACTATTCAATCATGTTTGGGTAGAACAACAGACACCACGAAACTGGGGAAATGCCATAATTATCCCAATTTGGAAAAAACAAAGGCAGCAAAAGAGACTGCACACAAAACAGAGGCATTTCACTGTTGAGTCATACTTGGAAAATATTTTGCAAAATTCTTGAAAAAAAGATTACGAACTATTTTAGAACCCCAGCTAAGCGAAACACAACTTGGATTTAGGAAAAACAAAGGATGCACAGATGCAATTTTGCTCTTAGACAACTTATAGAAAAATCAATTGAATTCAATGAAACACTCTACTTAGCCTTCGTCGACCAAGAAAAGGCATTCGATAGAGTAGATAGAAACAAATTGTGGCAAATCCTTAAACAATATGGAGTGAGTACACATCTAACAAACCTATGTAGAAGTTTATACAACAACAGTGAATGCATAGTGAGAGCAACTGGAGGACACTCAGAACCCTTCACTATAAGATCTGGAGTACGACAAGGTTGTGTTCTGTCCCCTCTCTTTTTCATAACATATATAGACAACATATGTAAAGAAACCGGACAGGTAGAGATAGCAAGAATACCACATGATGAGAACACAGAAGAAGAACCATCTGCAAATCTAACCATTAGAGACCTCCAGTTTGCGGACGACCAAGCACTAATCGCAAAATCAGAAGCTGAATTACAAGACCACAGGAATAGTCTAAATGAAATGTGTAGGGAACATAACATGAAAATTAGCACAAGCAAAACAGAGGTAATGACTATAATTAAAGAAGAACGAACAACAACAATTCACCTAAACGAACATCCCTTGAAACAAGTGAAGAGTTTCAAGTACCTGGAAGTATAATATCATCAAATGGCAGATCAGAAGACGATATTGAAAATAGGTGCAATAAGGCAAATGTAGCGAAACGCCAGTGGCCCATGTCCTTATGCATTCTTTGATTTTGGGAAAACAGGGGGAAATGGCTTTCGGGAACTCACAGTTCTCTTGTCCGATCAATTCCCCTGAAGGATAGTTCTCTGGGTTACCTCTACAACCCGATCTTCTTAATAGAATGATTGGAAGTTTGGCGTGTCGTGGGGAAAACCCGATGGCGCGCCTTGCACCAAATATGTACTAGTGTAATTTCTTAGAGCATGAATGTCCATTGAAAACCTTATCGGTTGTCGGCACAATGTATTGAAGTTTCAAAGAATTTTACAAGTCAAGTGCCGTCTCCTACTGGAGGAATGAAAAGGTAAACTTGGGTTTTCTTTAGTCCAGCCAAAACTTGGCCTATAAATCTCTGTTGTCTCAACTGGTGAAACGAACTGGCGAAAAGCCGGTCATGCCCATATTGTGAGTGGGTTGACCGTTGGCCAATCTAGTTAGGCGTTCTGTTCTTGACATCGCCTGGGAACGAATCTGAGCAATATCTCTCCCTGGATGATTTCGCTTGTTCTTGGCGGCAGATGGGAAGGTGTTATCTTTCTTCATACAGCCTGAACTCTGCCTAGTGTCATCTTTAGTTTAAATATAAACACAACCTATATACAGTATGCCGGAAAGGGGGGAGTGCTCCGTGGGGATGGATTCCCACCATCTATATTCTGTCTTCTTGATGCGGAAGAGGGTTTACAATGGGCTATCGCTTTTGTCTTTTGGCCGATAGGGTAACCATTGGATCGAATGATTACTAGTCTTCGGGATGAAGCCAGAGAATAAAGAGAGCTCTTTATAGCACTGGAAAGAGACAGGGCTCATCTACACCTATGGCTTGTGCAGGGCAATGCCGGTGCATTGGGGCGACAGCTCAGTCGAGAGCGGCGGCCGGAGGGGGTGGTATCTTCTTTCTTATTCTTGCTGGGAATGGAGAACGACACTTCTTTACATACAGAAATGTACCCACACAACACCACAAGAGCTTTGTCGTGAGAAAGGCAGGGTTTGCAAGTGAGAGGGAAGCATGGACATGAATGTGCCCAATAATAATAAAGGCTTGGTATGAGTGTGGAGAGTGAGTCTTATATGCAAAAGGTTCCTAGGGTCAAACGACAGGACCTCGTCAAGCTGAAGGCCTAGTCTAGGAAAGACGCCGCCAATCCAGGACCTCTTGTCAGGTCAGGCCAATTCAATCAGGGCTCTTGATTAGTATTATTATGTATATATTTTGTTATGGCAACTGATGTGCTGAGACCATTAGGAGTCTCCATGTCGGCTGTACCAGAAGTTTAGGCTGGAGACTCTCACAAATGTTTGTCCTTTCCAGGGTCCTTCTTTTGGAAGTATGAACAGAGCTGAAGGTCTCGACAGGGCTCTACGCTGAAAGTATGTTTAGGACGATGCCATGTCAAGTTTTGGGCCATGCCAGGTCTAAGGGTATGATCTCTACGAGATAGAGCCACTGCTGACCTTGAAAGAATGACCATCAGCTGTACTGACACATCACCAGTCATCTCGATACGCTAGGATCGAGTCCTTTTGTATTATTGGCTGGACCCCGCCAATCACTCAGACACACCCATTATTATATAAGAACTGTTCTCCATGATATTTTTTCCTACCCGACATTATGCCAAGTGATTCCATGGCACTTCCCTAGAACATTTGATTACTATAGACTGTGGTCTATGGAAACTTGGAAGTTTGGTTCTACAGAAGCCTGTTGTACGTACAACCAATTACCTGGAAGGAAGGAGATTCTTGCACACGCGGTGAGCTGTATGTGGACAGATCGGACAGTGTATGAAGCTGGGTCTGTGAAGATAGCTACCTGAGGCTCTGTGCCTGAACTTTATCCTTGTTGTGTCTGTTTAGAACTATCTGTTTTAACTGCCTTGATGTTTTCCTGTGCTGTTCTTTATTAATTTAATAAATCACGTTTCAGTTTACTCCAACGATCATCGTGTTATCTATGGATCAGCCAGAAGGACACTGCAGGGAATAGGTCCCGAGGTCGAAAGAAAGAGTGACAGTGAGTCCGGGGAAACGGAGGAGGGTTGGCAAGTAAAGACCTATCCCAGCCAGGGCTATAGAAGATTATTTAAACATTGTGACCGAGCTATTTGGGACCCTCCACGTAGCTTGTTACAATTTCTGGGGGCACGTCGCGGGATATTTGAAATCCTGGTGGAGTTCTGGCTGATATAGTGATAGGGGACAGATATTCTTGTCTACTATCAATAGGTTCTGCCTACCGTACCTGGCTATTGTCTATACTCTTCCTGACACGGACTGACCGACATATGACGTGTTGTGGTCGTGTAATTTAACTTGTTGTGTACTTGAGAGTGAAATTTAATATACAATTACCTCTTCCCTTACCCTCTGAGTTTAAGATGGCATCAGCAAAATTTAATGTTGCTGAAGTACAGGCTACAGGGCGTGAGATGGGTTATGATGGGGCGGAGTTACAGAAATATGTTCAGGAAGTGGAAAGAGACTTCAGACAAGCTGTGCGCGAAGCTAAGAAAATTGAGGCTGAGGCTGAGGCTAGGAAGATGGAGGCTGAGGCTAGGAAGATTGAAGCTGAGCAGGCAGTCAGAGACCATGAGTTCCGTATGAGGGAGTTGGAGCTGAAAGCTCAAACTGCCAAGGAAAGCGAGGGTGCAGTGGGAGGCGCAGTTCTCCCTGACTCAACAACTTCTAGTGGCGGTCCATACCAGGCAATGAAGTTCCCATTACTCCCGTTCGATGAACACAAAGATAAGATCGACCAGTATCTTTACAGATTTCAGTCGATGGCTTTGGCTATGGGATTGGAACGTGGGAAATGGAACTTGAAACTCTCACAGGGCCTGAGGGGGACAGCGTACGAGGTCTACTTCAAGGTTGCCACCTGGTATGGAGAATGACTATGAGGCCCTGGAAAAAGCATTATTGAAAAGGTTCCAGATGACAGCCCATACATACCGACAGCAGTTCAGAAAGTCGAAGAGAGAGCCAGGAGAGATGTTCGCAGCCTACAGTGTTAGACTGAAGTCTTACCTTTTGAAGTGGATGTCATTAGCTGGATTTGCTAACGACTATGAAAGTTTAGAAGAATTAGTGGTCGTGGACCAAATGAAGAGAATGATGCCTAAGCCATTGCAAACCTTCTTGCTTGAAAATGGGGCAGAAAGGTTAGACATAGTAAACACATTAGCGGAAAGGTATGTGCTAGCTCATGGGGATAATGGGGAACTGTCACAACCCAATCCCCGACCACCAGACACATGGTCTGGAAAGAAGAAGAACCCTAAAACAGCTCACACCAAGAAGGAGGATCCTTTCGATAAAGTTCCAATTAAGAAACCCTCTGGTAAGAGTCCACCTGGATCTCCTAAAAGAAAGTGGAGTGAAAAGTGGTGCGCCTACTGCAAATCTCCCACACACAATACGGCCGATTGCAGGCGCAAACAGAAAGACTCTCACTATGCTGCCTGTCTTGTAGAAACCGGGGAAGGGTCTAACAAGGAGGTAGAAGGGAGGGGTCTTGAGAACAAAGATTCAGAGAAACCACCAGTAGTAGAGACGATACTTGTGAACGGACAACCAGTCGAGTGTCTCTATGACACCGGTCTGCAGTTTGAGGCCGTAATTTCCTCACACTTAGTGAGCCCAGAGCAGCTAACCGGGGAGTCTATTGAGATTCAAACGGCGACCAAGAGTGCGGTAGCGATGTCTCTTCCGATTGCGAAGGTAGACATCAAATCGAAATATGTTACCGGCACTATACAGGCAGCCGTTCTGCTAGATCCGATCTTCCCAATGATCTTGGGTTGTCGCTACGTCTTTCTAGGGATCCCAACAGAACCCATGTACGTAGGGGCAATACAAACCAGATCGCAATCGGGAGATGAGCAGACGCCGGCCTTGATCGTGAATCCCTTGCCTGGGGAGTTACGAGCTGCTCAAAGCCAGGATGCTACTTTGCAACCTTGCTTTAACCAGTTGCCAAAAAGTTCTGACCCACCAAGACGGGGTCAGTATTATATGAAGAATCGGTTACTGTACCGGAGAGCCGGAGTGGAGGAACGCCAGCATGGACAGCTGGTAGTTCCTAAGGCCTATCGGGAACAGCTTCTCCATACGGGACACACCATTTCATTCAGTGGACATATGGGTGTCGGGGCAACACTCCAGCGCATTTCCTGCCATTACTACTGGCCAGGGATGACTGGAGACGTGCGTCGGTACGTCAAGTCGTGCCCAGAGTGCCAGCGTGTGGCACCAAAACACTGGACGGCTTCGGTAATCCTGGGCGACATGCCCATTATGAACTCTCCTTTCGAGAGAGTTGCCATCGATCTTGTTGGTCCTCTTCCTCGGACTAGGAAGAGGAATATGTACATTCTTACGATGGTGGATTGCTGTTCCATGTGGGGTGAGGCGATACCGTTGGCTACAATCGACTCTAAGCGAGTGGCTGATGCACTGATGGAGACCTTTACTCGGTTGGGATTTCCAAACCAGATCCTAACGGACAATGGGTCTCAGTTCTGTGGTAAGCTGATGGAGGAAGTCTTTCGTATCTTCCAGACTAACCACATTCACACAAGCCCATACCACCCTCAGTCAAATGGGCAAGTAGAGAGGTTTAATGGTACCTTGATGACCATGCTTCGGAAGCTGGCTCAAGAGAAACCAGACAGATGGGATGAGTATATCCCAGCCGCCTTGTTCGCCTATCGGGAGGTTCCCCATGGGTCGACCTGTTGCCACCAGCCACTCTACTATTCGGGAGGCCAATCAAGGGTCCCTTAGAAGCCCTATTGAGATGTTGGACAGAGGAAGAAACTTCCGAAGAAGTTGTATCCTCATATAAATACGTCGAAGAGTTAAAGAAGAAACTCCAGACGGGTTGGGCTTTGGCAGCTCAGAATCTGAGGGCGGCCAGAAAGAGACACGCGGCCTACTACAATAGAAGGACGAAAGATAGGTCTCTTAAAGAGGGGGATCGGGTTTTGTTGTTACTTCCAGTAGGTTCCAATAAACTCGAGATTGGTTGGCAGGGAGCCTTTCCCGGTGGAAAGGGTTGTGTCCCGCACCAACTATGCCATCCGGATCAGGGGGAAATCCAAAATCTTCCACATTAACCTCCTCAAAAAGTATGAAGAACGATCTGATGGTACTTCTCTCCCACTCATGACTATGGCGGTCGCGGTGGAAACTGAATCGGGCGAAGACGCGGATAGGGATAGGGGGTATCCTTTACACCCCGGGGAAACCTATAGGGATGTACATATAAATCCTGATCTGTCGGCTGAAGAAACAGACCGGGTCATCCGTTTGTTGGAGTCCCATCAGCAGATTCTTACCGATCGGCCAGGGCGGACAGGGTTGGTCGAGTTTGATATAACTCTGACTACCCAAGACCCCGTTCGCCAAAAATATATCCAGTGCCCTTTTCGAAAGAGAAGGCCCTGGAAGCCGAAATCCAGAAGCTTCTGGACGATGACATCATCACTCCTTCGACTTCTCCTTATAATGCTGGGGTTGTCTTGTTGAGGAAGCCCAGTGGGGAGCACCGCTTATGTATTGATTACAGACATTTAAACAGTTGTACAACATTCCAAGTTGAACCGTTGCCGAACACAAATCAACTGTTTGCGAGACTAAATAAGGCAAAGTACTTTTCTAAAATTGATCTAAGCAGGGGATATTATCAGATCCCTGTGAAGCCCGAGGTTCGGCCCTTGCTCGCCTTCAGTACTCCGAGCGGGCATTACGAATTCAAAATGATGCCATTTGGGCTGAGCAATGCACCCAGTGTGTTCACTCGCATGATGAGAATGTTATTATAACCTTTAAAGGATCCCTCTGTGGTCTCGTTTATGGATGATATTCTCATCGCGTCTGACAATCTGAAAGATCACCTGAAGTCCTTGGGACAGATTTTCACAAGGTTAAAAGAGGAAGGGTTAACCGCCCGTCCAGCCAAATGCATGATTGGCTATCAATCCTTGGAATTTCTGGGACATACTATTACCCCAGGGGGACTGGTACCGGAAGAAAAGAATATTGAGAAGGTCAGACTCGCACCCCGTCCTAAGTCCAAAAAGGATGTTAGGTCTTTCTTGTCTCTGTGTGGGTTTTACCAGAAATTTATTCCGCGGTTCAACGAAATTGGGGCGCCGTTAACCGAGACCCTGAAGAAAGGATCGCCAGATCCTATAGTCTGGACCCCGAGCTGTGAAGAAGCTTATGGGAAGCTGAAACAGGCTTTGGTGGACAGGCCAGTCCTGCAACTCCCAAATTTGGAGAAAACGTTTGTTCTAAGAACCGACGCGAGTAACATAGGGATTGGGGCAACTTTGTTGCAGGAAGGGCGAGATAATGCTTCGGTGCTATGTCCGGTGGCGTATGCCAGTAGAAAACTGTTACCCACGGAACGGAATTACTCCACCGTAGACCGGGAATGTCTAGCTCTAGTGTGGGCGGTACAGAAATTTCAACCTTATCTGTATGGAGTACCGTTCAAAGTGCAGTCCGACCATCAACCTCTGACGTTCTTGGCAACTTCTAAGAAACTGAACGCGAGGTTAATGAGATGGTCATTGCTCCTACAACCGTATCAGTTCACGGTCGAATACATCCCCGGAAGGGAGAATGTGGGAGCGGATTTTCTGTCACAGCATCCTATGGTTGAATGTGAGGGTGCGGTCATTCGAACAGAACCACTGGCAATAGAAAGTTGGTAGGGTTCGACTTTCTTAAGAGGGGGCCTATGTAGCGAAACGCCAGTGGCCTTTGTCCTTATGCATTCTTTGATTTTGGGAAAATAGGGGGAAATGGCTTTCGGGAACTCACAGTTCTCTTGTCCGATCAATTCCCCTGAAGGATAGTTCTCTGGGTTACCTCTACAACCCGATCTTCTTAATAGAATGATTGGAAGTTTGGCGTGTCTTGGGGAAAACCCGATGGCGCGCCTTGCACCAAATATGTACTAGTGTAATTTCTTAGAGCATGAATGTCCATTGAAAACCTTATCGGTTGTCGGCACAATGTATTGAAGTTTCAAAGAATTTTACAAGTCAAGTGCCGTCTCCTACTGGAGGAATGAAATGGTAAACTTGGGTTTTCTTTAGTCCAGCCAAAACTTGGCCTATAAATCTCTGTTGTCTCAACTGGTGAAACGAACTGGCGAAAAGCCGGTCATGCCCATATTGTGAGTGGGTTGACCGTTGGCCAATCTAGTTAGGCGTTCTGTTCTTGACATCGCCTGGGAACGAATCTGAGCAATATCTCTCCCTGGATGATTTCGCTTGTTCTTGGCGGCAGATGGGAAGGTGTTATCTTTCTTCATACAGCCTGAACTCTGCCTAGTGTCATCTTTAGTTTAAATATAAACACAACCTATATACAGTATGCCGGAAAGGGGGTGGGGGAGTGCTCCGTGGGGATGGATTCCCACCATCTATATTCTGTCTTCTTGATGCAAAAGAGGGTTTACAATGGGGTATCGCTTTTGTCTTTTGGCCGATAGGGTAACCATTGGATCGAATGATTACTAGTCTTCGGGATGAAGCCAGAGAATAAAGAGAGCTCTTTATAGCACTGGAAAGAACAGGGCTCATCTACACCTATGGCTTGTGCAGCGCAATGCCGGTGCATTGGGGCGACAGCTCAGTCGAGAGCGGCGGCCGGAGGGGGTGGTATCTTCTTTCTTATTCTTGCTGGGAATGGAGAACGACACATCTCTACATACAGAAATGTACCCACACAGCACCACAAGAGCTTTGTCGTGAGAAAGGCAGGGTTTGCAAGTGAGAGGGAAGCATGGACATGAATGTGCCCAATAATAATAAAGGCTTGGTATGAGTGTGGAGAGTGAGTCTTATATGCAAAAGGTTCCTAGGGTCAAACGACAGGGCCTCGTCAAGCTGAAGGCCTAGTCTAGGAAAGACGCCGCCAATCCAGGACCTCTTGTCAGGTCAGGCCAATTCAATCAGGGCTCTTGATTAGTATTATTATGTATATATTTTGTTATGTCAACTGATGTGCTGAGACCATTAGGGGTCTCCATGTCGGCTGTACCAGAAGTTTAGGCTGGAGACTCTCACAAATGTTTGTCCTTTCCAGGCTCCTTCTTTTGGAAGTATGAACAGAGCTGAAGGTCTCGACAGGGCTCTACGCTGAAAGTATGTTTAGGACGATGCCATGTCAAGTTTTGGGCCATGCCAGGTCTAAGGGTATGATCTCTACGAGATAGAGCCACTGCTGACCTTGAAAGAATGACCATCAGCTGTACTGACACATCACCAGTCATCTCGATACGCTAGGATCGAGTCCTTTTGTATTATTGGCTGGACCCCGCCAATCACTCAGACACACCCATTATTATATAAGAACTGTTCTCCATGATATTATTTCCTACCCGACATTATGCCAAGTGATTCCATGGCACTTCCTTAGAACATTTGATTATTATAGACTGTGGTCCATGGAAACTTGGAAGTTTGGTTCTACAGAAGCCTGTTGTACGTACAACCAATTACCTGGAAGGAAGGAGATTCTTGCTCACGCGGTGAGCTGTATGTGGACAGATCGGACAGTGTATGAAGCTGGGTCTGTGAAGATAGCTACCTGAGGCTCTGTGCCTGAACTTTATCCTTGTTGTGTCTGTTTAGAACTATCTGTTTTAACTGCCTTGATGTTTTCCTGTGCTGTTCTTTATTAATTTAATAAATCACGTTTCAGTTTACTCCAACGATCATCGTGTTATCTATGGATCAGCCAGAAGGACACTGCAGGGAATAGGTCCCGAGGTCGAAAGAAAGAGTGACAGTGAGTACGGGGAAACGGAGGAGGGTTGGCAAGTAAAGACCTATCCCAGCCAGGGCTATAGAAGATTATTTAAACATTGTGACCGGGCTATTTGGGACCCTCCACGTAGCTTGTTACAGCAAATCAACTCATTGGACAAATGGCACCAATACTAAAGAACAATCATGTATCAGTAACTACTAAGAAAGCACTTTACAACACAATCTTCCTACCAACTCTATGCTACCAATGCCAAACCTGGACAATGACAGAAAAAGATAAAAGAAAAATCACAACAACAGAAATGAGGTTTCTGGGAAGAATACTCAACGTATCAAGAAGAGATATGATCAGAAATGAAGAAATCAGGACTAAAGTGGGGGTTAAAGCAGCACTAGATTTAATTAGAAAGCAGCAAGTCAAATGGTTTGGCCATGCAAGTAGGTTACCAGTCAACAGCATACCACAACAAGCAATGGTGTACAGACCAGATGGAAACAGAGGAAGAGGCCGACCACGTAAACGTTGGACGGAGGGAATAGCAGAGTCCATGGGAATATCCATATATGAAGCCCATAAGCGGACACTCTCACGAAGTTTATACTCCACCTCGACACCGCAATTTACAAGAGGAACATGATGAGATTAGATGAGATGAGATGAGATACAGCATGCAGGGAGATGAAATACCGTCTTGATTTTCCAACCGTTGAAAACATAATACACATTTGCAGAGCACGTGCCTACCTCAGAGTTAACGCAAATACGCAACATCCAATGCATAGTGAAATTATGAAGGTGAAGGGCAACAGGTTAAAAAGAGGAAGGTCTTGGATGGGCCAAACCGAAGACATTCTTCAACAAGTGTGTTCACTTGAGGGCTTAGAACCTGGCCAGGAGTGGGTACAAGTGTCAACAGATTTCGACACGTCTTCTTCAGTTTGCAACCAACTAGACGGAAAATGCAGGCAAGGAAATTCGGCTCCTGTGGAAGCGAAAGTACAAGCGTTGATTTTCGAGAATTCGCTAGATGCTGTCATCTACACAGATGGGTCGGTCGTCCGACATGTGAGAAGCTCATGGACCTTTACGGCTCAGGCCGGAGGGAGAATTATGAAGGAGGAATCTGGTGCTTTTGTTGAGACCACAAGTAGCCTGACTATGGAAGTCATGGCAGTAAGTAAAGCAATAGCATGGCTCGAGACACCGGCATTAATTCGGGCATGTTTCCTTAGCGACTCAATGAGCATGCTCAAGAGGATAGAGACGGGGTGGATCCGAAGAGAGTTGTTGCTGTCTCTGGAGCGGCCTCGGCTGGCAAAGATTAGTTTCATCTTCGTGCCAGGGCATGCGGGAGTGCAAGGAAATGTGGGGGCTGACAAGCTCGCAGGTAAGGCTACTGTGGAGGGCGGACGCGCCATGGACCAGGCTGACATTCTGAATGCTTTACGAGAAGTAAAGACTCTTGTGAGAACCAAGTGATGACTGTGAATCTACAACCATGGTCAGACTGCGAGAACGGCAAATTAAAAGAGGTATGGCCAAACAAGAAAAACACTATGCAGGGAGCCTAATAAGATTTATAAACCAAAACAGAACTGGTGTCGTTAGCCGCTGCATGCTGCGCGATTTACTGCAGAGGGGATCCGAGCTCTTATTGACTGAATGGTTCGATGTGCGATGAGGATGATCTGTCGACTAACTATATAACTAATTTCCTTTGTGACTCAATGAACATGCCCAGAAAGATAGAGATGGGGTGGGTCCGAAGACATTCATTGTTGTCTCTGGAGTGGTCACAAGGCAAAGATTATTTACATTTCAGTGCATGCGGGTGTACAATGACATGAGCTAGCTGACAGGCTTGCAGGTAAGGCTACTGTGGAGGGCGGACTTGCCAAGACCAGGCTGATATACAGAATGTTCTACGAGAAGGACGTTTGCGAAAACCAAGTGATTACTCTGAATCTATAACTATGGTCAGACTGCGAGAATAGCAAGGAAAAAGAAGGTTGGCTAAAAAAGAAATAATAAATGCAAAAACTAAATAACTAACTAACTAATTAACTAACTAACTAACTAACTAACTAACTAGCTAACTAACTAACTAACTAACTAACTAACTAACTAACCAACCAACCAACCAAACCACCCACTAACCAATCAACCAACAAACCAACCAACCAACAAACCAACTATCCAACTTAGTGAAGGCCATTATGATGATGGCGACATTTATTTCTAGAGGTGATATCACAAATATAATCCAAAAAAGACCGAGATACTTCTTTTCGTCAGAAGAGACACTCGCACTCGTCTACCTTTCAACTGTGGGCAGTTCTCTTGGTGGCGCTCAATAACTGCACCTCAATCCTGACGTATCAATCTGTATCACACTATACTTTCGCTCTACCATAAGATTGGTACTGCTCATTAGACCAGCGTATCACTCTGTCTTGTACACAATGGATAGCAGCTCACTCTTTCTTCCCGTTGCTTCCAATTGAGTATTAACACTGCCAACAACCACGGGAACTTCCGATCACTCATTCTAGTTTACAATTACACACTTGCTTCTTCTGAATATTAATATAATATATTCCACGTGTCCTCTTATGATGCAGGACACTATATGTTGTCCGTTCTAATTACATCTATTAGATGTCTTCTGTAGCTTGAAGACGTCTCTAAGTTGCAGTAGTCGCTAAGCTGTTCGTTGACACAATGAGCTTGCCTAGTCTTTCAGATTCAGAACGACACCTCTGGTCGTGAGCTTTCCTAGTGCTAATCCGAGTTGTTGTCATTAGAGCTCACTGGATTAGACGTCTGATTGGCTTTCTAGGCATATTACGTACATGTGTTGAGCTAAAGTTTTCGTTTGGCATGTTGTGTTACGGTCTCTCACGGTTTACTTCTCGTCTTTCAGTCATAGTTACTATAACTAGGTACCTAATATGGCGATGTTGATGATGGTGATGACGGTTTTGCTGATGATAAAATGATGATGATGATGATAATGGTGATAATGATTTTGATTATGATCAATATAATAATGATGATGACGATTATGATGTTGGCTATAATAATATGTATAATTGTGGTGCTTATGTCAAAGATCATCATGGTATTATAATTATGGTACTTACGAAAATGGTTACAATAATGTATATGACGATGATGGTGGTGATAATATATTTTGTAGTATAAAAACACACAGTGACTTACATCCTTCTATTAATACATGGTCCACTTGGTTTCCTGACACTCTGCTACAAACATAACGGTTACAGTCGCTCATATTGTACTCGGAGCCCACGGGATGGCATGTGTCTCCATCCTGGCAATCTAAAGGTCAGACATACAGCTGAATAAACTCAGTTTGTAGGTTAGTCACCAACATCATTACCTACCAAATACATTATTTGGTGCATAATCAAGTCCAAATATTTACGCACATGGGTACTTTAATAACAACATATTTTTAGCACCAAATTTGCAATCCCACCCACTCCCCCCCCCCCCACCCCCCGGTTGTGTTTATTCGGGAGGCCATCTTGACGACTGCAGAAGTTGATCAATGCCGTCAGCTTGGGACGCAGAGGTGTTTCCAAGGCACCACGGCTGGATTATATACTGGCCAAGGTCTATTGACGCGTCCTCGTCGAGCGTCCTGGGCAACAGGTCCCTTCATGGTCCTGGCTAAAGTCAGTAGGATCGCCGATTCCTCCGAAGTCGGAGAGTGTCTCCCTGTAAGGCGAGGTACCACCAGTCTGCACACCAATAAACCAGACATGGGACAACGGATACTCACGCAAACCTCAGGTCCTGTAGGACATCACACTGATGTTGGACAACAGGATGCCTTCATCCGACATACAGGACTTCGCGTTAGAGCTCAAGCCAACGAACACAAGCAAGAAAGCAAGCACTTCAGCTTTTTTTTACGGGTGTTAAGAATGTTGGCTTGTGGCTCGATGTTTTGATATCAAATAACCCTAGAGGCTTGTGCCTATACTGATCGAGCCGAGTCAAATAACTCTGCAACGTGGGTTGTTAAATTACAATCTCGTTTTTTCGTGTGTTGGCATAATTTCTGTTTCCATGAGTTGATACATTTGGTGGTCTAAAACTGGTACGTTATCGTTTAGTGTGTCTGGTAGTACATCCTTGTTTTTTTTATTGTTCTCTGCGAAACCGGGCTCAATCAGTATCATTTTCTTGTCCATATTTTTTACATATCTAGGACTCCTTTCAGCACGCTTATGAATGAATAACCCCCCCCCCCCCCCCCAAAAAAAAAAACGAGAAGTAGATTGTGAATTTTACTAAAACACGACTCATCATCATCATCATCTAGTGCCCTGCCAGCTGGCGTTGGCGTTCATGGCTCTCCACAGATCTCGGTGTTTGGTTTACTGGATCAACTCTGTTGCTGATATTCCTCAGTGCCATGGTCTAAATCCATCCAGCATCTTGGTCAAAACACGACTACAAAAGACAAACTGGACGTTGCCCTTAAAGCCTTCGTCAGCACAGGGCAAACAAATACATATTTTTGGTTTGTATTGGTTTGTCATGTGCTCACGAAGGCTTTGGCCGCAACGTCCAATTTGTCTCTTGTAGTCGTGTTTTAGTCAAGCTTACAATCTACATCTCGTTTTTGTGGGTGATTCATTTATTGCCTTTTAAACTTTACTGCAGTTCCCCTCATTCTTGTTTCAGCACGCTTAGTATAGGTACTAATAAAGCACTTATAAAATCGCCGTGTTGCAAGATATGTTTCTGTTTTCTGACCGAAAGCTTCTATTTGGTGAGCGCTCTTAGACTGTTTTTGTAGCGATCCGAACGTCTCTTCTGACCCTGGGTAAGTGGAACATTACCTTTCAATACGCTGTGACAACATTCGCAGAATGTTCGGACAAGATGAGGGGAAACTGTGTTTATTAAACCTTTCCGGCTGCAGGATGATTCACCTAGCACAAGAAGCGCACCATTTCACCGTGTCGTTTTACCTAATCAGACCTTCGTTGCTTTGGGACGTAGAAACTTGGTGTTGGTGAATATAATTTTACGTTCTCTGAGTTGATCCGGTGTTTCATGACGAAGGAGGAATAGCCTAATACCCATGTGGGGATCTGTCTCGCGTTTCAAACTTTTTTTCCCCCCATATAATGTCCATCTTCTCGGCCAAATGGGTGATCGGCGAACCATTTCAGGGGTTTCTGAAAGTTACTATATTATGAGAATTCAGGCTGATGGTTACTTGCTCTTTATTTTTATACCGAATAGGTTCTGAACAATATAAATAACACTGAGGTTGTTATGGTGCCTACCCTTGGTAAATAGATTGGTGAATCTGTCATCTGTATCGGACATCAGACCGTCTATATATTTCATTGTGTATGTGGTCACTGTTGGTGGATGTTTCACATTTACATGTACCTGGCCACATCAGCCACTTCATGCCGACCTCAGACACCACATGTCCATTACACCTGTCATCGTTTACACCACATGTCCAATACACCTGTATTCGTTTACACCACATGTCCATTACACCCAACATCGATGACACCATATGTCCAATAAACCTTACATCGTTTACACCACATTATGATACACTTACATCGTTTACACCACATGTACAAGACACTTACATCGTTTACATCACATGTACGATACACTTACATCGTTTACATCACATGTCCAATACATTTTACATCATTTACACCATATTCCATCACACCTTTCATCGTTACATCACATGTTTAATATACCCTAAATCCTTTACACCACATGTACAATACACTTCCATCATTTACACCACATGTCCAATACACTTAAATTGTTTACACCACATGCCCAATACAAATTAAATCGTTTACACCGCATGTACAATACACCTTACAACGTTTACTCCACATGTCCAATACACATTACATCATTTACACCACATGTCTAATACACTTTACGTCGTTAACACAGCATGTCCAATCGTTTACACCACATGTCGAATCGTTTACACCACATGTCCAATACGCTTTACATCGTCTACACCACGTGTCCAATCGTTTACACCACATGTCCAATCATTTACACCAAATGTCAAATACACCTTACATCGTTTACACCATATGCTCAATACACTTACAGCGTTTACACCAAACATCCAATACATCTACATCGTTTAAACCGCATGTCCAATACACCCTATGCCGTTTACACCACATGTCCAATACACTTATACAGTTTACACCATATGTCCAATGCACCTTACATCGTTACACCACACGTCCAATACACAGTACATCCTTTACACCACACGTCCAATACACCGTACATCATTTACACCACACGTCCAATACACCTTAGATTTTTTACTTCACATGTCCAGTACGCCTTACATCCTTTACACCACACGTCCAATACACCGTACATCGTTTACACCACACGTACAATACACCTTACATCGTTTACACCACACGTCCAATACACCGTACATTGTTTACACCACACGTCCAATACACCTTACATCGTTTACACCACACGTTCAATACACCGTGCATTGTTTACTTCACATGTCCAGTACGCCTTACATCCTTTACACCACACGCCCAATGCATCATACATCGTTTACACCACACGTCCAATACACCTTACATCGTTTACACCACACGTCCAATACACCTTACATCGCAAACAGCATATGCTAAATACACTATACATCGTTTACAAGATGCCGCTGTTTATTTTCTTACTTACTTCCCTTTAGGAACGTATTGATCTTCACGTTAGGTGAACTTGTTGCTAATGCATTAGTTGTTATATCTCTCTGTCAAAGACTGAAACATATAGGGCTGAGGTCTGCCTCAAGATAGAAGACCACCGGGAAGAGTGGTCAACCTCAATTAGATTAGAGGTAGTACAGTGCCCCGATATAAGGGCAGGGTAGGTGATAGAATGGGGGACTATTAACTAGTTCTCTCATGAGACACGGAGACGTCGCCCAGATAGTTAGCACTCTGGTCACGACAGAATCACGCCTACGTGATTGCCACTCAATAGGAGACAGCTAATATAAGCGTGCTGAATGTAACGGCACGCAAAAAGCCGAAGGACGCATCAAGGTCCTTCCGCGTGCTGTGTTGCAATAGATAGAGATTAGCAATAGGGTTAGGAAACCAGTGATAGGCAATTCTGTGGCTTTGTGTGTGATTTGATAGCGACTGTTTTGTAATTGTAAAGAGCCAACGGCAATAAAATGTATCATTCATTTCCTCTCACACGACTTGCAAGTTTCTTGTGTGGTGTGGGAGAAGTAATCCGATGATGCCTGAAACATTGGTTGTTGACAGGCGAGGATTAATGTGGTGTCAGAAGTGTGGCTTGGACAAATGTTCAAGCTATTACACTTACCCACGGCTCTAGACTAAGGTTACGAATAGTTAAGTACAGGTTTAATTTGTGTCAGTGACTGATGACGTGTGCAGACTAGAACGAGTTGCGAGCTAAGCTGTGCCTATCGTGACAAAAATATGCTTATTTGTGTTTATTAAAATATTATTAACTTAAATCATGTGTTCTTCAAAGTTGTAAGTATTGATATTGTTATTTTCTTTCATTTATTTATGTAATTATTGATTTGTTTATGAATAACTATCAAATAAGATTCATGCGGAGCGATACACAGGCCAGCAACATTATCGATTTTTGCAAGCTAAAAATAGCGCTGCGCCTCTGACGTATTACGATTGACAAGCAGTTGTTCTACGCCATTCGCATTCAGCATCTGATTGTTTACAAATCGTCAAGCTGCTGCCCGCCTGAATCTGTGCTTTATATTAACTATTATTTGTTTAATTAAGTTAGTAATTGAATATATTTATTTATTTAAACATTATTATTATATGTTTATTTATTTGAAAGCAGTTATTGAATTTTTTTCGTACTTTTTCTATGTGTTTACCGTCACGATGGCACTACTTTTGGCCATGCAAATTAGACTGGGTCTGCACAACACTTCCATAGATTAAACTAGGTTAGTAACGAAAATCATAAAACGGTAGAACGAAGACAGGACATTGACAATTTAATATTAATTAAACTATATTCTGGTTGTCCGTGGGCATGTCATTGTGATTGTACTAAATTGTCGAGAATATTATATGTCGTTTACTACTTGTTAATTGTTGCTGCTCTGTGAACCAGGGTGAACAACAGCTGATTAGAAAACTCGTGTGTATGCCGAAGTGCCAAACGAGGTGACCTGTGTTACCGGATTGGTGTTCCTGATTCTCGGGAACATTAAGTTGAGTATACTCAATATATTTGGCATGCAATGTGATTAATAGTGCATCTCTTTTTCAGCGTGTGATGCATTAGCATATGTTTGTGCTCTGTTTTTTCAGGATAAAATTTTCCAGATTATAAACAAAGAGTACAATTTATAGTGTTCAGATAATAAGAAACATAACATATCAAAGATAAATAAGTGATTAAAGAGTTCAGTGCGGGTCAACGCTAGCTAATAACCCAACAACATGGCTACTTTAGCTGATTTTGTAAAAGCAGGTAAAGAATTACAATACACAGAAAAGGAGCTAGAACAGTATGCTGATCAAAAATTTAAAGAAGCAAAAGATGCTGAGAGAGATGAACGCGCACGGGAAAGACACCACCAAAAGGAGATTGCAGAACTAACTGAGATAACAAAACAAAAACAGCTAGAACATGATAAGGAGATTAAGCTAAAACAGTTAGATCAAGAGAAAGAATTAAAGCAAAAGCAATTAGATCAGGAGAGAGAACTAAAGCAAAAAGAGATAGATGAAATGGCAAGAGTTAAGGAAAAACAAATTCAAGTAGAATCAGAGACACAGTTAAAGATGAAAGGTATGGATGTAGACTCACACGTATAGATCTTTTCTGCTAAATTAAAAAGTCAACAAGAAGAAAATAAGTTCAACAAATACAAAAATATTATCAAACCATATTGTAAAGAAGATTCCATATCAGCCTGGACAGAAAATGTCGAGTATCAGTTTAAATACCACCAAGTTCCAATAGAGATGTGGGCTATGATTTATATGAAGAACCTGAGTGGTGAGCCCCTTAAAGTGATAGAATCTATACCAACTGATCTTAGATCTAACTATCAGTACATCCATGATAGGATAATGCAACACTTTTTACTTGATGCCCCTGGGTATCAGGTTTAGTTCTCAAATTTAAAACCAAAACCTAGTGAGACTTTCATTGATTACGTCTCAAATGTTCAAAGTGTACTAGATAGGTGGCTTAAAGCAGCTAACATAGGAAAAGACTTTGACAGACTTAAAAATTTAATAGCCATGGATAAAGTCATATCCACTATACCATCTCCGTTTGCTAAATTCTTGCAGCAGTCAGACATTGAGAACATAGCACAATTTGAAAAGAAAGGCTCTGCATATTTTTCTTCAAATAGAGATATTTTTAAGACTTCAAATGTCTCTGAAGTAGTTTCTTTTGTAAAGGACAAACCAAAAAACTATCAAAGTAATAGAAAACCATTTCATAGAGTCGATAAGAAAGATAGGAAAGTGTCAAAATGTATCTACTGTCAACTTTTGCATGACACTTATTCTATGTGTGATAAATCGCCAAACTATCCGGCACATCTTGAAAATGTTATTAAGAAGCAACAAAACAAAAGATCTGCATACAGGCGTGCAATCAAATGCTTCTTTTGTTCCAGATACGGCCATTATTCAAATAAGTGCCTGGGCCGCCAACGCATGAAAGCCAACAATGCTATTTTGATTGATACATCTTCTGATAGTGGTAGTGAGACTGAGTGTGAAGTTGAGAATGTATTACCTTTTAAGCAATCTGAAGATGTGTGTTGTGTGAACGATGTATTAAGCTTTGACAGTTGTGAACGATGTCACCAATTTCATGCAGACGGAAAATTAGAATGTGGACATACAGTACCATCCTCCGTAGAGAATGCAAATGCAGTTATAGCCTCCAGAGGCAATATAATGTTTCACTCTGCAATGGTCAATGATAAGCCATGCCGATGTTTGCGTGACAGTGGGAGCTCTATTATTGGTGTGAAAAAGGAACTTGTTAATCTAAAGGATTATACTGGTAACTCTGTAAAATGCCGGACTTTTTCTGGTAATATAGAAACCTATCCTCTGGCAAGAGCCCGTATAAACACCCCGTTCCTTTCTGGTACCTTTACTTGTGCATTACTTGACAACCCTTGTACTGATTTAATTCTTGGGTGTCTACCCCAGCTAAGGCACTGTACAGATGAAGAAATATCTGTCTGGGAGGAGAAGAATGGTTTCACTCCAGTGAACAGTGCAGATATCCTCAAACATCACAGTCCTAACAAAAGTGCTAGACCCATAACACTTAAAACTGATCAAGACGTAATGGTGCTACTACCAGACAAGCATAATAAAATGGTAACTTCATGGCAAGGGCCTTTCAAGGTGACACAAAAACTTTCAGATGTTGACTATGGAATATCGATAAACGGACACTTAAAGATATTTCATGTCAACATGTTGAAACCTTACTTTTCACGACAAGAGACAGAAGTAGAGACAGACGAACATAATGCATCCACACCTAGTGATCAGACGACAGACATACACAACGCAACTACACTAGTTAGCGAGACTGGCAAATCCGATGATATCCATACACCTAGTGAGCTTACAGAATACGCACTTAGCACCACCACCGTACTGAATCAGGTAGACGACGACGGAATGGAACTACCTGTTCCTATTGTAGACAAGACCGCGACATTAGATAGCATACGGATAGAACAGGGACTAACAGACGGTCAACGACGACAATTAATAGAGTTAGTGACGGAGTATAAAGACATATTTTCTGACATTCCAGGTAGGACGGACAGAATCGAGCACTCCATTCTTCTTTCGGACTCTAAGCCTATCAAATGCAGGCCGTACTCTATCCCACTCAGCTATAGAGAAAGTCTAAATAAGGAAATTCTTAATTTAGAAGCTAGTGGGATCATCCAGGAACCCACATCTGAGTACTCCTTTCCAATCGTCCTAGTTAAGAAAAAAGACTCCACAATTCGTCTGTGTGTGGACTATCGAAAGCTCAACAACGTCACTAAGATCGACGCAGAAGCAATTCCTTCCTGCGAAGATCTTATTCTTGACATGTCCACCTCCAAAATCTTTTCTAAATTAGATCTTACTAAGGGATATTGGCAGGTCCCTATGCAAACTCAATCCATTCATCTTACTGCTTTTTCAACACCGTTAGGACTGTACGAGTGGCGTTTTCTTCCTTTCGGACTTCGAAACGCTCCTGCCACTTTCGTACGCTTAACTAGAGATCTACTTCATGGAGTGACGAATACAGTGACTTATATAGATGATATATGTGTCCATACTGATGACTGGACAACACACTTACTGAAACTAAGACATGTCTTCGATAGGTTGCGACTCTTCGGTCTCACTGTCAAACCGAGCAAAGTCGAATTGGGCCTAAAAGAAATTGATTTTTTGGGTCATGTCATTTCACAAGGTCAACTTAAGACTGACAATAGAATTATTACGAAAATTATGAACCTGACCATGCCTACCACAAAGAAGCAGGTCAGAAGCCTTTTGGGATTAGTAAATTACTATAGCAAATTCATACCAAACTTAGCGGAAATTACAAGTGTATTTTCCAATGTTTTAAAAGCATCTGTAAAATTAGATGTCAAAGATGCATTATTAATTTCTGCATTGTCAAAATTGAAAATCCTGTTTAGTAATGTACCAATCCTTCGCTTGCCTAATCCTAGGCTCGTTTATTATCGTAGGACAGATGCCAGCAGAATCTCCATCGCTGCAGTACTAGGCCAATTTTATGATGGCATCTTCCATCCGATTTGCTACGTGAGCCGTAAGATCACACCTGCTGAGTCCAGATATTCCATATCAGAGTTGGAAGCCCTAAGCGTCATCTATGCGGTGAGAAAGCTCCATCGATTTCTAGCGGGTGTTCACTTCGTTGTCCAGACTGACAACTCCCCAATCACGGTCATACAAAGTGGTCTGCATCGGAATGACCGTATATACAGGTGGTCGCTAATACTACAAAACTATACTTTTAGTATAGAGCATATTAAGGGTAAGGACAACATTCTGGCTGATACCCTTAGTCGACCATATGAGGTAGAAATACCGGAGATTCCACATAAGAGTGTAGAATAATAGATGTTAAATTAGTACATTAGAATATTCTAGGTGAGATATTTTACGAATACATAGACATTATGTCCTGAACCATGTACTAAGAACAGTGAACTACCATGTGTCCGTAGGCTTCAACATAAGAACTGTGCTTCGAAAACAAGTATATCAACGTGTGAACTGAGACAGCTCGTTATATACTAAGCTTCATATGTGTGCCGGTGAACCATCTGTATAAGCATAGAAGAACAGTGTCAGAACAGTACCTAAATACAGACACGAAAATATTGGTCTACGACACCAGCGAACTCTACAGGTGCTATACCCATAGGACACAAGTATGACTGTGTAATGTATTTCATATACCCAGGCCAATTGTATATATAGTATGCCAATGAAAGCAATTTCTGAACATTTAGGGCAACAACTAACCTGTGGTATTTAAATACCATGTATATATATATACTTATTGTGATATGTATTATAACGTTTTAATATAGTTATAAATTATAGGTAGATTAGGTCACTCTAAGATACATTTAGATTTAGGAAATATAATATTTTCATTTTTTTTCAGTTAGTTTAGATAGATCGTTAATTCACCCACTTACTTAGCTTAAAAGTAGATTAGGATAGTAATTTAAACGTAATAACAGCTAAATATAAACTAGGATTAAATTTAGATAGTAATATTACCATTCAGTTTGTTACATTTCACTTAGGTTCATTTCACTTGAGTTCATTCCATCTTAATGAACCAGTCCATTTAAAAAACGTTATCATTTAGTAATATAATTAGTTTACACCGTAATAGGATAAAAGGATTATACAAGTAAACATACATCATTTACACCATTTAGAGTAAGAATATCAATCATATATTTTTTTCATTTAAAAACATTAGTTACAATTTTGTTATATTTCACATTACCCATGTTAGAAAGGTACATAATTGATTACATTTCACATTACCCATTTCATAAAGGTACATAACTCATCTCACATCAATTTCATTTTAAATAGTTAGATTACGTCCCTTAAATTAGATAAATATTAGGATTAATGTGGCAAAATAGATTAAAATAGGTAACACATTAAATACATATTTATAGAACTAGTATTAGGATGTCAGTATTTAGAATATTATTGCAGTAGAATATATTGGTTAATAATACCAGGGTACAAACCATCAACCCTTTTTCTTACATGCAAATAGTTTGTAAATACATGACTCGTGCAGCAATTTAGGCACAGTCATTAAGCTCAACTTTGTCAAACTGAGCCAAACTTGTACAGTGTCACTCCAAGGTTTTTAAATAATTGTGAGGGTACAAGATGTGTGACAGAAGTGTGAAAGGGAGAGCAAATGTAAATTATACAAGAGAGAGTGAGATCAGTCAGCGGATTTTTTCTGCCGCTCAACGCGACATTTTATTTTGTGTCTGCGTCAAATGGTTGTTTTCGATGTTGAAAATGTGTTGTCGTGAATGTGTTGTGTGTAGTTTAGTGTAGATCTTAGAGAAAGTATTTTAAGTCTCATAAGACGGAAACGTAGTCACGAATTAGTGTTATACACTTGTTTGTGGCCACATTTAACCGAATTATGGCACTTGAAAACTAAATAACATACACATGATAGATAGATACACATGTTAGAAGTAAGATTATACTATTAGTTAGATGCAAACACGCAAACAACCAGAAAAAAAAAACATATAAATTGCATTCATTTTTTGTAGATCAAAGGGAGATAACTCCGGGTCAGGGGGGCATAATAGACAACGAAACACTAACTTAACAGTGAAAGATAACTTTACACGCGGAATCGAGATAGGTAAAGCCTGTCGCACACAGCTTGTGTAATGGTTGTTTAATATTATATGGGGGACATGAAGCAATTCATGTGTTGACCCTAAGAAAGTCAACTTTGTATGGGTAGTGAGTTAATTTACTATTTGAGGGCAGGTCTTATAAGACAACGTTCCGGTTCAGACATACCTCTAATTAATATAATATTGCGATTGAGAAGAGGGCTCACGCCAACCAGACAAGTTTGTGGCGATTGACAGTAGCCAAGTAAAGTGATACTACATTGTGACAATAGTCAGTAGGAGTCTATGGAGTTACCCAAAGCCAGGTTATCTACAGTCTTTGACAAAAATTAGATACACTAATTTTTTACAAACCTCTTGCGTCACAACCAATGAGTCAAAGTTGATGACGCAACACAGGAGGGGAGGGTGTGTGTCAAAGACTGAAACATATAGGGCTGAGGTCTGCCTCAAGATAGAAGACCACCGGGAAGAGTGGTCAACCTCAAGTAGATTAGAGGTAGTACAGTGCCCCGATATAAGGGCAGGGTAGGTGATAGAATGGGGGACTATTAACTAGTTCTCTCATGAGACATGGAGACGTCGACCAGATAGTTAGCACTCTGGTCACGACAGAATCACGCCTACGTGATAGC
Source organism: Cepaea nemoralis (assembly GCA_014155875.1). Lineage (NCBI taxonomy): Eukaryota > Metazoa > Mollusca > Gastropoda > Stylommatophora > Helicidae > Cepaea > Cepaea nemoralis. The sequence continues at coordinate 55,587 of JACEFZ010025342.1, forward strand.
CACGATTGCCACTCAATAGGGGACAGCTAATATAAGCGTGCTGAATGTAACGGCACGCAAAAAGCCGAAGGACGCATCAAGGTCCTTCCGCGTGCTGTGTTGCCACGCGAGTAGGAAAGTCAGACTGGGGACTGACTTCGTAGCGAGCAGATCGTTTAGTGTTGATAGGAGTTTTGTGTAGCCAAATAGATAGAGATTAGCAATAGGGTTAGGAAACTAGTGATAGGCAATTCTGTGGCTTTGTGTGTGATTTGAAAGCGATTGTTTTGTAATTGTAAAGAGCCAATGGCAATAAAATGTATCATTCATTTCCTCTCACACGACTTGCAAGTTTCTTGTGTGGTGTGGGAGAAGTAATCCGATGATGCCTGAAACATTGGTTGTTGACACTCTCCATACAGCAAGTTAGTTGTTGATCTGCCTATTCTTATAGTTCGTCCGTTAATTTATTCTCCATACTGTATGTTAGTTTATCTACGTCTGAATACGATAGTTTAGTCGATCTATCACTCCATGCAGTAGGTTAGTAGATATATCTTTCCATGTAGTGTGTTAGTTGATCTATGTCTCCATACAATATGTTAGTTGATCTATCTCTCCTTACATTGTATTAGTTGATCTCTCCCTTCAGACAATATTTTAGTTGATTTATCCCTACATACAGTATTTTAGTTCACCTACCTCTCAATATATTATTCTAGTTCATCTATATCTCCGTACTGTATACTAGTTCATTTATCTCTCAATACATTATTTGAGTCGATCTATCTCTTAATACATTATTTTATTTGATCTATCTTTCCATACAATATTTTAATTGATCTATCTCTCAATACATTATTTTATTTGATCTATCTTTCCATAGATTAATTTAGTTGATCTATCTCTCCATACATTAGTTTATTTGATCTATCTGTCCATGCAGTATGTTACTTGATCTATCTCAAAATAAATATCTTAGTTGATCTATATCTCCATACAAACCTTTTGTTGATCTATTTCTCCATATAGTATATTGGTTGATCTATATATCCATTCACTATGTTCAGTATTAGAGGTTGGAACTATTAGCTGTGTGATTTTTAGCTGGCTGTTAGACGAGGGGACGGGGCGCATATAGGAATGTCATGAGTGCAGTTATGTCGGTTCTTAGCTCAACTCAACTCAGCAACTTAACTCATCTCAGTGTTTAAGTGGATCTATCATCCATACAGAGTTTTAGTTGATCTATCTTTCCATACAGAATATTAGTTGATATATCTCTTCATAAAGTATGTTGGTGATTTGTCAGTGAATTAATGTCTCCATAAAGTTTGTTGGTGATTTGTCAGTGGATTAATGTCTCCATACAGTTTGTTGGTGATTTGTCAGTGGATCAGTCTTGCCTTCAGTGTGCTGTTGATGTGTTAGATGACATGACATCAGATCAGTTTAACGGATGTGTTGGGTTGTTTTCTTTTCCTATCTATTGTAGAGCTTGCAGGACTCCGCATAATCTGCACTGAGTGTTAAGGACTGCTGTGTTCCTAGTCCAAGGACCGTCCTCTGATCCCGCGAGTGTGGTTTTTTTTGTTTCTAGTCTAAAGACTGTCCTCTGATCCATGTGGTAACTGTTGGGTTGGTCGTAGTCTAAGGATTGTCTTCTGATCCATGTGGTGACTGTTGGGTTGGTCTTAGCCTAAAGATTGTCTTCTGATCCAAGTGGTGACTGTTGGGTTGGTCTTGGTCTAAGGATTGTCTTCTGATCCATATGGTGACTGTTGGGTTGGTCCTAGTCTAAAGGCTGTTCTATGATCCATGTGGTGACTGTTGGGTTGGTCCTAGTCTAAAGACTGTTCTATGATCCATGTTGTGACTGTTGGCTTGGTCTTTGTCTAAGGATTGTCTTCTGATTCCCCGAGTGTGGGTTGTTGTTGATGTCTTTAGTTTTTATATAACGACAGTTCTGCCTGTTGTCTATCGGAACATCGATGGGTGTTTGACTTGTTTTGGGCATTGCCCCTGAAGCATGTCACAGACTGTTGTACCGACTGAACTATCTTTATTTGACCTTGTAGTCGTCTCTGTCGTTTAGACATAGTTGATAATGTTCAATTCATTTCCCTTTTTTCAGTGGCAACAACTGAACAATGGAAGGGTTGTTATTTCTCAAAGAGGGATTGAATTGGACACTGTGGCCCGTTTCCCATCTTGGCCTTCTTGTCTTTCTCTTGTCGTACCTTATTTCATTCTTGCATCTACAATTGGAATACAGAGGCACCTTAGAGACGCGTAATTTTTTTTTTTTACGTCTTCTTAAATTATTAATGCCAGCTTTTTTTTTATTTTTATTTATTTTTTTTTCTTAGCACAACGCTCACGCAGCGAGCAAGATGCGAATAGGGAGAAGAGTGCACGCGAGAGCGAGAGAGGAGATTGAGAGACAGACACGGGAACAGACAGACAAGCAGAGGTACAGAATAGACATACAGAACTAGAATGACGGCTTCGCTGAACAAATGCAATTGAAAGGCTTTATACAAAACAGGGAATTAAAATTGCAAAGCGTCCTGTGTAACAGTTAGTCCTACGTATATTAAAAGCAATCAACAATGATATGATAAACACTAAATGTAAAAATATAAAACGAGTAAAAAATAGCTTGTTGAATAGTTGTTTGGTTGGTTAATTGTTATGTGTGTTGGTTGATTGGTTGTTTCGGCGCTTCCTTCTTTCATTCAATTGTTCAATTGTTGGTCTATTCGTTCGTCTGTTCGTTCTTTCGTCGGTGTCTGATATTCTTTGAATGTCTGATATTCAGCTGTTAGTTATTATACACTGGTGTTCAGTGCGTTTGGGTCCAGACAAGGGTCGGTACATCTGGAAGTGATGGTCTGCCCACTATTCAACCCATCCGATACAAACGTGCCATCGCAATAGAGACTGCTACAGGAGGTCTCCAAGCGCACAAACCATTGGGGTATGCATTGTCGCTATTGATTTTCACAATTCGCTGAGAGACAAGATATCGTCAGTTCATAATCTAGCACAGTACACTCGGACCGGGTGGGATGTGGCCTAGTGTTGTCGTATATCCCCAGATTTTAGGTATTGCATCGTCAACAGACTCCAGCCCAGTTTGTTCATATGTCCCCAGATTGTAGGTATTCCATTGTCAACAGAACCCATCACAGTGTGCAGAGGCAAAGAGATACAAACATACATGTTACCTACGCGTTCTCATTGAAACAATATGGTACTTGCTGCTGCCCTCCTCGGTCTGCTCGCAGGAGTAAGTTATACAGTCTATTTCTTTCATGTCTCCCTTGCCAATACAGAGGCCAAATACCACACATCCTGTAACAAGAGAACGGTGTCGTGTCATTTCTTTACAATCAGAAATAATAATTGAGATTACAGCTGTACTGGCACTTTGACGTCTTGACAGTTTGTTACAATTTGCATCAAAGAGGCATAAACACCACATCACACGGCGGTTTCAAACGTCATTGCCCAGGCCAATTCGCGTGTGAATATTCGCCCACAATTGGTGCATGTGATCACATGGATATTTTCACGTGACACACCACCTGACGTATCATAATGGCTGTAGATGAGCTAATTATAGAATGCTTGGCATTGGCCGAGATGGTAGTTAGAGATACATACTTGTGAGAAATGCGATTATTTTATAAATGTATATACTTTAGAGGTTTGGTCTTAATAGACCAAAACTTTAGGAAGGGAAAGTCCCAACTGCACCTCCCAGCGGTAGAGGATTGGAAACACAACTCGGTGTGGCTAACGCAGCCCTGGGGAGCAAGTATCCACAGGAATAAGTGGACATCTCTTCAGCTGAGCAGCGAAGGCACTCACTTGTCCTTACAGTCGGAAAAGGCTGTCAAAGGCCGAGGTAAAAAGTTCCATGTGGATGTGAAAGGCAAGGGGGAACCACCACATTATTTTCCCAAGACTTCATGACAACCACCATTTCTGATTCAGTGAACGACGTTAATGGCTGTCTTAGGACATCCTCCTCCGGTATGGACAGTCATGAGCCACAGGTTACAAAGGACCACCAGACAGCTACTGATGGCAAAAGCATAACTACAATAAATAAATTTAGAATAGGTACATGGAATGGTAGAACGTTAAATGAGCTTGGAAAGTTGCACGATGTTATAAGTGAAATAAGGATCATGGCGATCCTTGTTCTTATCTCTTCAAGGCATCTCCCATCAGATGTTATTACTGTTCCGAGATAATTGTACCGATTCACTTGTTGAAGAATATTCTCTTATTACATTGTGGTATTTCGTTCTTCCCAGTGACGACCATAATCTTCATCTTTTTACAATTTAATCCTAACCCCAGTTGTTCACTATGTACAACAACCGCATTTACTAATTGTTGCAGATCCTGCTCATTGTCAGCAATCAATACTGTATCATCTGCATATCTAATGTTATAGATGTTTCGTCCTCCAATGCTGATTCCATTTATATCTTCTATATTTCTGAAAATATTTTCACTGTATAGGGAAACAAGATCTGGAGACATCACACATCCCTGCCTAACACCTCTCTTAATATGTTGATATTGTCCCACTTCATTATCAATCCTTATGGCAGCTTGTTGTTTCCAATATATGTTTTTTATAAGTCTAATATCTTTCCCATCAATTTGTAGATCTGCAAGCATATCCACTATGTTGACATGTCTTACTCTATCGAAAGCTTTTGTGTAGTCAATAAAGCAAAGATGTACACCTTTGTTTACTTCTATAGCATGTTCTTAACTGTTCGCAGCATATACACAGCATTTACTGTATGCACCCTTTCCTTCTACGAACCCACATTGTTCTTCCCCTATGTCAGTTTGTATTTTCTTCCTCATTCTTTGCTTGATAATTCGTGGCAAAATCTTTGTGATGTGACTCATTATACTAATTGTTCTATGTTGATCATATTCCAGGGCTCCTGATTTCTTTGGGATTGCAATAAATTTAGAAATACATAATTCAGAAGGTATATGTCCGGTATCACATAATGTGTTCAGCGGTCTGGTGACTTGATCTGTACCATATTCTTCTAAAGCTTTAATCATTTCTGTTGTGATGTTATCTGAACCGGGGGCCTTGCCAGATTTTATATGTGTAAGAACATTTCGAACCTCCATAAATCACAAATTAAATCACAATAAATAAACATAATATTATGAGATGTCGTGAAATGCAGCCTATACATCCCAGAACAATTTTGGTTCACTTGTGATGACACATGTAGAGAAATTACAGAAGAAGGAATAAAATTCTCTATAATAAAGAATGCTGGGTCAAGGTAGTACACGCATTGTAGAAGACATAAAAATACGAGCTAGTGCACATGACTGTTTTCTGGTGGCTATGCAAGACTGATCCTGGACTCTCAACAAACACAAGGTGTGTAATGCCAATCTAAGGGAAGATGAAACTGACCCAGAACTGATAATTAAACCACACTGCAGAGTAGGCGTGAAATGGGGCCGTCAAACTACCCAGCAAGTCCAGCTTCAAGGTTGTACGTGTCAAACTGGTAATTACCCCCCATTGGTGGACAGACTCAGCAGAGTGTGAAACAGACATTGTAAAACTGATCCTAAACTTGCCTAGAGGCTAGTAATTACCAGTAGAAAGGTAGAATGGTGGTGTTGGAAGGATAATAAACCATTTAGGACTGTATCCAGAAATTAGGTGTTGGGTGTCTGACAGAGGCAATTAACTGTGAAGTGTCAGGACTGGCAACACAGAGTAAATGTTGGCTATTAAAACCGAATCAGGAATGCCAGAGGGTGTGATGTCCAGCTGTTAAGAGAGAATTGCAATAAATGCCAGAGGGAGATAAGGAAGATTTTATTACTGGAATTACTGGGAGATAATAGGTCTACCGGTCTCAGTATATATTAAGCTGTTAGTCCTTGTCGTGTTAGATACGAAAATCAGTGAAACAGGTACTCACCGTTCTGTAGTCTTATGTCTGCTAGATTTCACTACGAAAGTTATTTCTTAGTAACTAGTCAAGTCTTTTAGATGTATGTACTGATGATCAGTCTACATCTGACCTAGGTTACTTCAAGAATTATCATTGCTTCAGGTTACTTGAGTGTATATCCGATTGCTATAAGGGTTATTCTTACTAAACAAATAGATACCTTTTGTGAGGCAGACTTTAGACTTCCACTCATCATGTTAGATGTCTGGTACTCTATGGAAACTTAGTTTCTCAGGCGTTGTAGATAATCATGTTACTACAATTTTTGCATTTTCATACTATGTATGTAGGAATACTTTCATATGCCTAATGGTTAAGTATATGTTGGATGTATGTATTTGTAACTTCATATGAATATACGATGCTAGGACTATGCTTCATACATATTCTTTTTATGTGTATACGTCTCATTTTGTATGCATACAAACTAACTTTGCATAATTCTATTATGTTAAAGTATCATAATATGTATAGTTTAATTAATATACTTTATGGGTATTTCATGTTTGGTATATTGATTTGTCACATGCAAACCTACCAATATGAAGTGTTATGCTATTGTGCGAGCATTGGCACCTTGCCTGTTGGTTGCATTTGTAGCAGAGGTGTTATGGTACAGACATTATCCACAATTGGTATAGAGTATATGGTGCTTAGCCTTTTCAGTGTATTGTGGATGCGCGTCCACGGTAATGCATGGAAGCCTGGCACAGATACTGGTCACGGCTTGTAAGCCTGGATGACCTGGTACTATAATAATACCATTGCTGACCCTGTGAGCTGCTAAACCAACTGGGGACGGAGCGGCTGTACGACCCAGAATCTCGGTATTAGCGACAGGGACATGGGACGGCAGAAATGTAATAATTACAGGCGTGTGAGACAATTTAAAAGCCCGTCCCAGACTAAGACCTTAGGACAGAGGTATGGAGGGAGAAGGAGGATGGTGAATGCAGTAGAGCTGGAAGATAAACTTCTCCAGACTGGTCATTGTATATGGGTGTGCCAGGATATATGTATGACTTAGGATTGTACTGATATAGAACTAGATATAACACATTCTTGACTGTTTCTTCCAAGCTCTCACAAAGAGCACCTATATGTAGAACTCAAGAACTAGAGACGACTAGGTAGTGCCAGGACTGACAGGCGTCAGAATACCAGCAAACTGTTTTGTTTCTACTGGAGAGTTCGCTGATCTGACCACGGCTGTTTGCTGATTTGAGCATAACGACTGTTAGCGGACCTCTCACTGATCCAGACATGATTCAGTGTTATGTATTTTATATTAATCATTTCACTTTCATGATTACTGAAGTGCATACACTTATACCCATTCATCATCATCATCTTGAAAAAACATCAGATGTCTAATAATATGATTAGTTATTAAAGTGAGTGTAGTTTGTTTTAACCCATAGTTCAGTGTTATACTTTTAATTCCAATTGTGCATACGTGTTAAGTGTGTACATTGGTGTGGGATTACTTACACACCAAGGAAAGGAACAGTCAGGGGACAAAAACCTGTACTGGGATAGTTGTCAATTACTCTTAAATTTAGACTTAAAAAATCTATCTCAGCTAAACTTCTCCTTCCTACTGCTTGGCGAATATTCAGCACAGTTCATTTCAATTTTGTTACGAGCCATTTGGAGCTGTATGTTGAATATTCAGGGCTTAATCTGTAGTTCAGCCATATATATTTTGTCCCTAGTCAATTTCTGACTAATTGGGGTTGCAAGCCAGTGAATAATACTTTCATCTAGCCGGTGGGTACCCCGAATTCTGACAGGAGATTTTAATGCAAAAGTAGGAATGGGAAAATGGAGGATGCAGTTGGGAATAACGGTTTAGGTACCCCCCCCCCCCCCCCCCCCCAAATAAAAAAAAAAGAAAGAGGAGAGAAACCAGTAGAATGCGCAAATATGAAAGATATAAAGATATGATAATTGGAAACACCTGGTTAAAAATGTTTTGCATATCCTTTACAGGACATCGCTGTCAACATCAGCATCTTTCAGCTGTATGTTGATTTCTTGGCAAGATTACGCTCAGTAGTTTGCCATTGCTTTCTGAGCGGCCAGCTCAGTTATCCCGCAAGTCACCAGCGGGTATCGAACCGCTCCCAGCTCTCGCCCCGCTACGAGACTCTGCGTGATAAACGGGATTACGGAGAAAGTGTTGTAACCCCTCGGCCAGAGAGACAGGCAACACCTGGTTACAACACCATAAAAGACGAATTTACACACGGAAAAGCCCAGATAAGACAATACTCTACTCATTTGTCTACATACTTATTAATAAAAGAGTTAGGAATGCGTTAATAAATGTAAAGGCAATGCCGGATGCTGACTGTAATAGTGATCATGTACCACTATGTGGACTAATGAAAGTAAGACTGAAGAGAAGAATAAAGTGGTTTAGAACATGAGAGCTTATAAAGAGGTTTTGAAAGTAGATAGAGAATTCAAGCACAATACAGAGTGATTGTGAAAAGTAAGTACAATGCAACAGCTAAACTACAGAGTATAAATGAACAATAGGAAATGTAAAGGAACTCCATTCATCAAACGAGCAATGAAATATTACTGGAGAGAAAACAAGAAGCTAAGAACGAACGGACGAACGAACGAACGGACTTTATTTTCACAGGGTACAAAATTGGGCACACAGGCCCGTTTTACATTCGGCCCTTCCAATCACTCACCTTTCGTTCATCAATAGTGCATGTACATTTACATATATAAAAATACAAAACATTGGCAAATGAATGTTGTAAACATAAATAATGCATATTACCATGTGATGAGACATCCACCACCCATCCACGCATCCCCCCACACACACACATCCCCCACCCACCCACACACACCCCAGGCACACATACATGCCCCACCCACACACGTCCCCCCACCTACACACATCTCCCCACCCACAGACATATCATCCACCCAAGGCATAACCCACAAACAACCACCCACCCACATATCTTCCTCCACCCACACATCCCCAACCACTCAGACTGAAGAAAACTTAAGGTTGATGGCCAAAAGAAAACGGAGAACAAATGGCAAACAAGAATATGCTAATATAAATAAAGAAATAAGAGACAAATGTGTGAAGGCAAAAGAGAGTTGTTTAAACGAGCAGTGCAAGAAAATTGAATTAAACTATATTAAAGATACACAAACTGTGCACAGACAAATCAGTGAGCTCACAGGAAGAAACAAGATCAAATACAGGGTGTTTAAAATCAAAAACACAGGAAAATATTATTTGTGGAAGATGCCATAATGATGAGGTGGAAAGTGTGTATATAAGAGCATTATATGATAGAGAAAGGGAAGAATTAACTGAAAAAAGTAACCTAGACGGTCCACTTACTTGTATTCTAAAAGAAGTCACTGACGGTATTATACATATGGAGCAAGGAAAAAAATTGCTGGGCCAGATGGAATCACATTAGAAGAATAAACATTACTGGGAGAATTGGGAGTATAAATATTACCAACATGTTGAATGATATTTACAGTAATGGATACCTACCGAGCGATATGCTGACGTCTGTATTTATAGCTACACCAAAAAGACCTGACATTTTCGTTCAATTAACCCCATAAACAATGTCACCAGGCGTCTACTCAGAATTATAATTAGAAGAACAAGAAAGAAATGAAAATTGGTGAAGACCGGTGGGGATTTGTGGAAGGAAAGGGTACAAACAATGCGATATATACGTTACGAACGCTAATAGAAAGATCAATAGAGACACAGAAAGACGTACATTTGTGCTTCAAAGATTATACTAAGACATTTGATAAAGTAAAACATGATGAACTGATTAAAATGCTGGAAGATATTAACATTGATGAGAAGGATCACAGAATAGTAAAGAATAGTTACTGGAATCAATTAGCAGCAATTATAATGGGAAATAAAGAGGTCAATTATGAACAAATAAAGCTATGAGTACGACGGGGATGTGTCCTGTCACCGGCTCTCTTCAACCACTATAGCGAAGTAATAATGACAGAGATCAAAGAGAAGCCAGGAATACTACTCGTAGGTTATAATATACAAAAAATATACGCTATGCATATGACACAGTGTTGGTTGCGGGTAATGCTACAGATCTACAACAGTTGTTGGATATTGTAGTAACAGGGAGTGCAAACAAAGGACTGCCCTTGAATATTAAGAAAACAGTAACAATGGTTATATCAAAGAAAAGAGTCACACCAAAATCTAAAATAGAAATAGAAGGGGAAATTCTTAACCAGGTGGATAGTTTTAATTACCTAGGGGCATTTATAACATTAAATGGAAGATACAGAACATATATTAAGAGAAGAATATGGCAAGCCAAGCTGCATTTTGGAAAATGAACATTATCCTATGCAATAAGTCACTATCAGTGAATGTAAGAAAAAGAGTGCTGAAATGTTATATAACACGTGTTTTACTGTATGGCAGTGAATGTTGGAATGTAAACGAACAAATTAGGAAGATCTAGGAAGCAACAGAGATGTGGTTCCTAAGATAAATGTTGCAAATTCCTTGGACAGCCAAAGTAAATAACAACGACTGCCTGAAAGAGGTTAATTAAACTACAACATTATACGCAACAATACGAAAGAGACAAACCGATTTCTTTGGTCATCTGATTGGAAAAGAGGCATTAAAGAACATCGTGACAACTGGAAATGTTGAGGGGGTGAGAGGGAGAGGTACACCAAGAGAAATGATGCTGGATGGATTTAGCAGGTGGCACGGAGGAATATCATCAGCGGAGCTGATCCAGAAAACCAGAGACCGATATCTGTGAAATGTCATGAACCCTCACGCCAGGCGGTATGGCACTTGATGAAGATGATGATGATGATGATGATATATATATATATATATATATATATATATATATATATATATATATATATATATATATATATATATATATATATATATATATACATATACCCTTTACAGGACATCGCTGTCAACAACAGCATCTTTCATCTGATTGTTGATTTCTTGGCAAGTTTACACCAGAAAGCCGGCAAATATATATATATATATATATATATATATATATATATATATATATATATATATATATATATATATATATATATATATATATATATATATATATATATATATATATATATATAAAACAGAGTGTATGTGACTGACTTTGTTTGTGATTATGTTTGTATTGGATGGGTTCGATAACGGTACATCCGATTGAGATGACATTTTCTACATGTCTTCCTTTCATTCCTGTGCAACCGACTATAATAGTTTCATAGTGTAAAATCTTCTACTTTTTTAATAACATTTACTTTTTCATTTTCATTATATAATGTCTATATAGCAGGGGGACTTCACTCTAGAAAAGTTATTTCAAGGAGCATAACTTTTAATAACATTTCTATATACTTTATAGTCATATTGTTGGACTTACTTGCGCTATTGTTAAACTCTTTGTCTATAATTATTTTTAGGCATATGAGTTATAATAAATAATGATATAATCTTTAAGGCATTTTCAAAGTTTTCATAAAAATAATGCATAATGCATAACATTGTAACCCATCTTTTACTGCTTACAGAACTTATCAACTGTCATGTCGGTGATTAAAAACAGTTTTCATTAAAAATAATGAATGGCGTGTGGAAGGACATTCTTTTAAGTTACTGTTTACCGGCGAAGCCACGCCGGGTCAAATAGATAGACAGACAGACAGATAGTCGGGAACGGAAGCTTATTTGACTACTTATATGAATGAATTAAATGACATGCTCCCCACCAGGGACTGGGTGAAGCCGGGCCGGGTCAGACAGACAGACAGATAAACAGACAGTCGGGAACGGGAGAGCTTATATGACTACTTATGTGAATTAAATGAGATGCTCCCCACCAGGGACTGGGTGAAGCCGGGCCGGGTCAGCCAGACAGACAAACAAGCAGACAGACAGACTGATAGATAGATATATCCCCTCCAGGGCCAATGCGAAGCCGGGCCGGGTCAGCTAGTATATATATATATATATATATATATATATATATATATATATATATATATATATATATATATATATATATATATATATATATATGGTGTGTGTGTGTGTGTGTCCGAAGTAATGCATGTCACATGGCCGAGAACATATACAAGATACACTGTACACCTGTAAAATAAATGGACGAATTTAAATATTTAAGCATTGTGATCACCGGAGATGACAGTATAGACACAGCAAACGAAACCACATGGCAAAATGCAAGTGTGCTTATATATCGACTAACACTTTTAATGAAACATCCATATCTATCCATGTCAGCAAAATGACCGATACTAAATGGATTGACAGTATCAAAGACTGTGTGCGATTAGACAAAATGGCATAATCCAGTGCCACACATCGGGTGCTTAAACCTTGACTATTTAACCTCCACGACGCTTGTCGGAAAAGTGGATGATGCTGTTGATGATGATGATGATGACGATGATGATGATGATAATGCTGACGGTACTGATGATAAACGAAGGCAAACGTTTATAGTACAATCAACTCACCCTCTTCTATTAAGGTCACATCTCCCTGTTCACATCTGTACTTGAAACAAGTTCGTAGTCCGGAAGAGGTGAAGTTTTGACCATCTTCATATCTAACCCCATGATAACAGCAACTACCTGGTGAGTAAAGTATTATGTAAATGTAATAGCCGAATGGAAAATAGCCTTTCCTCTTAAACGTCCGGTGGGCTGATGGTGAGGTAGCGGGTTCATCCCTACACCGATCAGTCGGACTAACATGGTGTCTTCTCTTCCTTGACTTGGCGACGTTCATTACAAGTACCTCAGAAGGTGAAGTGGATTCAGCTGATGGCGAGGTGCTCTGGTAATAGGGAAAGCTGGCCCACATGCAAACATAAGTCCAGTGTTGACTACAATCGTGTTCAAAGCACGCAAAAACAATTCGCGCATGTACAAATGTGGTTAAGTCCATGTAGATTATATTGACGAACAATTTTACCACAGCTGATGCCGGGAAAGTAATGGCATTCGTGGTACGGTAGCTGGAGCCACTGCAGTAAAAGAAATCAATGACCGGTGATCAGGCTCTGTCCTGTATGGGGTATATGGTGCTAGTCTCATATGTTTACAGACCACTCGTTAGTCAGTCAGTCACGTGTTCAACTTCAAAATATCTCAGAATGTCTGTTGTTTCTCATTTGTTTTTATTATTATACTACTGGCACATTGTCGTCTTGACAGACGATAGGCTGCTACGCAGAGCTTCAAACATGCATAATAATTATAACCAATGGCGGTAGCGAATGTGACTAACCAGACCAGTTCGCCCTATACATTGTCGTTCACAATGGACGAGTGTGAACACATGGTCATTTCTACCACAAAGAACCATCTTACGTCTCACACGCTCAGTGTGTGACCTATCTGCAATGATTTCCTCCTTAGTCTTTATCCCATTTCTTATCATTGCCTTTCGTGCATTTTGCATTCCAAATTTTAAACATGTTCTTTTCCCACAAGCCTACTGTTGCAGATGTTGGACACATGTTTTGCAACAATATGAGGAGTCAAAGACTTGTCCTGGTCGCCTAGTTTTACTTTAAAGTAAGCAAAGTATGCCTTTTTCACAAAAACAATAATATGTGTCTGTAAGGTGTGGAATGCGCCTGGCCCTGCAGCCAGCAGGGTTAGGATCGGCTAGCCTCTCCCAGGAGGGGTGAAGAGCTAAAATTAGTAGCCTGCCGATGACCCGCAGACTACACAAGTCAACCCCCACCTCCACGTGGTGCAGACCGGGCAACCATGACCGCGAGGTCATGGGCTAACGGGGATATGGCTCGCCATTGGGGATGGACTCCCTGTGGTCAGATTAGTGTCCTAAACCTGCGACTGGCCTAGCAAGCCGGCAGGGGATATTCATACTGCTCGTAGAAAAACTAAGAAGTATAAACGGACTGACCCAAACGGCTATCGACCCGGCAATGTTAATGGACTACGAGATAGATCAACGATTCAAAAAATAGGCACAATGAACGTCTGTGGTTTCAATAGTAAAGAAGAAGAGCTTATAGAAACAATGGAGAAGAGGAATATTGGTCTGATGGGAATAGCGGACACCAGAACAAAAGGGAAAGGATGCAAGGAGCTCCACCGCAGTTACACGTTTGTTTACTCTGGAGTAGAACAGCAAGAAAGGGCAAGACACGGTGTGGGAATAGTCATCGAACCACGGCTAGCAAGAGCAATACTAGAAATAAAATATATATCAGAAAGAATCATAACAGTGAGAATAAAAGAACAAACAATCACAACATATGTACAGATATACGCACCATGTAATGCAAACAATAATGAGCAAGAATGCGAGGACTTCTACGAAGACATACATGATGTGCTAAATAAAATAGATAAGCAGGACAACATCATAGTTATGGGAGACTTCAATGCAAGACTAGGACATAACAGAGTGGGCATAGAAAAACACCTGGGAGCATTTGGAGATCAGCAAAATGAAAGGAATGATAACGGAAGTAGACTACTGCTGAGTCATACTGGGAAAATATTTTGCAAAATTCTTGAAAAAAGATTACGAAGTACTTTAGAACCCCATCTAAGCGAAACGCAGCTTGGATTTAGGAAAAACAAAGGATGCACAGACGCCATTTTTGCTCTTAGACAACTTATAGAAAAATCAATTGAATTCAATGAAACACTCTACTTAGCCTTTGTTGACCAAGAAAAGGCATTTGATAGGGTAGATAGAAACAAGCTGTGGGAAATCCTTAAACAATATGGAGTGAGTACACATCTAACAAACCTATGTAGAAGTTTATACAACAACAGTGAATGCATAGTGAGAGCAACTGGAGGACACTCAGAACCCTTCACCATAAGATCTGGAGTACGACAAGGTTGTGTCCTGTCCCCTCTCTTGTTCATAACATATATAGACAACATATGTAAAGAAACCAGCCAAGCAGAGACAGCAAGAATACCGCATGACGAGAACACAGAAGAAGAACCATCTGCAAATCTAACCATTAGAGAACTCCTGTTTGCGGACGACCAAGCACTAATAGCAAAATCAGAAGCTGAATTACAAGACCACATGAATAGTCTAAACGAAATGTGTAGGGAATATAACATGAAAATTAGCACAAGCAAAACAGAGGTAATGACTATAACTAAAGAAGAACAAACAGCAACAATTCACCTAAACGAACATCCCTTGAAACAAGTAAAGAGCTTCAAGTACCTGGAAGTATAATATCATCAAATGGCAGATCAGAAGATGAGATCGAAAATAGGTGCAATAAGGCAAATCAACTCATTGGACAAATGGCACCAATACTAAAGAACAAACATGTATCAATAACTACTAAGAAAGCACTTTACACCACAATCTTCCTACCAACTCTGTGCTACCAATGCCAAACCTGGACAATGACAGAAAAAGAGAAAAGAAAAATCACAACAACAGAAATGAGGTTCCTGAGAAGAATACTCAACGTATCAAGAAGAGATAAGATCAGAAATGAAGAAATCAGGACTAAAGTGGGGGTTCAAGCTGCTCTAGATTTTATTAGAAAGCAGGAAGTCAAATGGTTTGGCCATGCAAGTAGGCTACCAGTCAACAGCATGCCACAACAAGCAATGATGTACAGACCAGATGGAAACAGAGGAAGAGGCCGACCACGTAAACGTTGGACGGAGGGAATAACAGAATCCATGGGAATGTCGATATACGAAGCCCATAACCGGGCACTCTCACGAAGTTTATACTTCACCTCGACACCGCAAGGTACAAGAGGAACATGATGAGATGAGATGAGATGAATAATATGTGTCATATGTTCTTCTTCCAAAGTCTAATATTCACACATAACATAACAAAATAAATCCGGAGAAATAAACCATTCTCTTCTTGAAGATGACATCATTCTGTGTTAGAAGTGTAAGAAATTAAGTAGCACACTAACATGCAGTGGATTAAAATATATCAAAAGCACTTCTTGGATGATCCTTGGAAAACTGAAAACTGTAAGTTAACAAGCCGTTTCAATTTGAAAGCGATTAGATAGCAACTTATTTTTTGTCAGATCATTATACATAAAATACTGTAAACATAATATTTAGCTACACACATGCCTTAATCTTTAAAAAAATCTAGAACTACTACAGACAAATAAATGTGATATTTGGATCTAGCAGGCCTCATTTATGCAAAATCAGATGTAACTTGTTTGACACTACATATTTTCTGGTTGTTTTACGGTAGGTCTATGATTATTAGTATTGTTTTAATTGTTTCACTCTTATTGTTATTATACTGTGTTATTATTATTATTATTATTATTATTATTATTATTATTATTATTATTATGGTACTTCAATTTTAATTCACCGCAAACAAAATCAGCAATTCGCGCATGTTCAAATGTGTTTCAGTCCACATGGATCATATTCAAGAACTATTGTACCACAGCGGTTGCCTGGGAGAGTAATAACAGGGGCGGTACGGTATATGGATCCACTGCAGTAAAAGAAACCAATGACCCGCTCTGTGGTGTATTGGGTATATGGTGCTAGCCTTATATGTTTACAGACCACTGGTTAGTCAGTCAGTCACGTGTTCAACTTCAAAATATCTCAGAATGACTATTGTTTGTCAATTGTTTTTATTATACTATGTCCACATTTGTTTGCTTTCATTCACGATCAATTATTTTGAAAACTGTCTGTTGCATCGTTATGAAATTTTTCCAGCCGTCTTATATTTACCCCCACCCAAGGAATATGTCTTTGATATGTCCAAAAACAACTTAAATCATTGAAAGCGGCGACATTCCTTTGATGTTTTGCTTAACAACTAGTGATTTCTTGCTAAACAAGTTATGTTTACGGTAATGGGGACCTGCAAATTCAGATGACAAACAAAGGCGTATCCGGATTCGTATGGGAGTAGGTGCAATGAAAGAAGTAGCTTACAATCGACAGGGTCGGCTGCATTGCACCGGGTTTTTATCCCATATGGCTCAGTTTCTTTCCGCAGCGCGGAAAGCGTCGCACAAAGCACGAACTCCGTAGCTCCAGCGACGACCCTCGGGAGTGTCCGAAAAAAAATGCACTCTTGAAATGAAGGACGCGGCCAGGAATCGAACATACAACCTTCGGAGCCCGAGTCAGACGGCTTGTTCACTTCACCACGGAGAATCCCGAGATGGGTGCAATGTGTAATATTAGTAAAGACAGAGAATTTACAGAGGCATGGGGTAAATAATCTGTAAATTAACAAGAAAGTATACGGAATATATTTCTTACCTTATTTTCATTCCCTTCTTGTTTCTTCAGCTGCTGGTTAATAAAGTGTACACAAGTATTCATGTTAGCTTTTTATATTGAGTTCGTGAAAGCTTCCAAATAGCTGTGCGTTAATGTGCGTATGGAGTGACCAGAAATGATACCGCAATTTAGTCATCATGTTTTCATTAGTAAGGATCTATTCAGCTGTCTGTGTGGTTTGATCACACGTACACATGAGTGATAGACCCGCTTTGAGTCTTCGTGATAGATAGATAGATAGATAGATAGATACATAGATACATAGATAGATAGATAGATAGATAGATAGATAGATAGATAGATAGATAGATAGATAGATAGATAGATAGATAGATAGATAGATAGATAGATAGATAGACAGATAAGCAGGCAGGCAGACAGGCAGACAGTCAGGCAGGTAGGCAGATAGATAGATAGATAGATAGATAGATAGATAGATAGACAGATAGATAGATAGATAGATAGATAGATAGATAGATAGATAGATAGATAGATAGATAGATAGATAGATAGATAGATAGATAGATAGATAGATAGATAGATAGATAGATAGATAGATAGATATAAATCAAATCAAATCAAATCAAATCAACTTTATTAGGGTCACAAATTCTGCGCGCAGGCCCGTCTTACATTCGGCCCTTCCAATCACTCGTCTTTCATTCATCAAGAGCATTATACATTTACATAGGAAGAAAAATAAACATTGTGAAATGAATGTTGTAAACATAAACAAGGCAAATTACCATGTTATGAGGCCCATCTCCCACCTACCCATACATCACCCCACGCACACCCCCACCCCCACCTACCCACACACACGCACACCAAGGGACACATACATACCCCACCAACCCACACATCCCATCCACATACACATCCTAACCCACAGATCCTCTCCCCATCCACACCTCAAACCACCCATCCCACAGCCACATCTCCATTGACCACATATTCACCACCCACGCACACAATCCCCCACCAACCCACACATCACACATCCACTAACACATCCCCAAACCATACACACACATCCCCACCAACAGACATCTCCCCCCCCCCACACACACACACATCTCAATAACCACCCATACATCTCCAATCCACTCACACACACACCCTACCACCCACACATAATCCTCCACCCACCCATACATGCCTTAACCCAATCCCTCACTACACAATCCCCCACCCGCACATCACATACATCCCCTACCACTCAATATTCCCAACCCACGCACCGCACACATACATATCCCTCACCAACACATCCCACACCCACATACCACCACACATCCCCATCTACACACCACACACATATCCCCCACCCACATACCGCACAATATTCCCACCCACACAGATACCCTTACCCATCCACCCCACATACCCCCACCCACACACCACAAAAATCCCCCATCCACACACACATAACTCACCCACACAATATCCCTAACCAACACACCACACACCTGTCCCCACCCACTCACGCATTCCCTACCCGTCCACCAACACACACTCACTCACGCACACATCCTCCACTAAGCACCCACACACCCCCACCCACCCACCCCCAACCAAACATCTCTCGATCACAATACACCTACCCACACACATCCTCCACCCACTTACGCATCCCACCCCGACACATACACATCCCTCACCCACCTACACATCCCTAAGCCACTCACACACCCCCACCCACACACTCCCCATCCACACACACATCTCCCACCCACACACCCCCCACATACTTCCCCTAACCACCCAACCCATACACACATTCCCCGCACCCATCACATACATCCCCTACACCACACACTATCCCCCACCCACACACATATATTCACCCATACCACCACACCCCCCACCCACACACCATGCTCACAGCCCCCACCAACACACCGCACACATATCTCAAACCCACACACCATACACTTCTCCCTACCCGCCCTTGCATCCCAATCCACCCAACACAATCCCCCACCCACACAACCCCTTCACCCACACAAACTTCCTCAAACCACCAACACATCACCACCCACATAAACAAACACACCCCACACCCGTCCCAAACACATATCCTCCACCCATACACACATCACACACACCCATTCTCACACCCCTACTTTCACCCCCACACATCCATCAACACATCCCACCAACACCCACAATTATCACTACCCACAAAAACCCACACACCCCAAACCATCCAAACGCATACCCCCACCCAGACATTCCCCACCCACACATATACCCACACTAACACACATCCTCCACACACACTCACACCTCCTGACATCTAGACACATACAAAATGTCTCACGTTAGCATTGAAACTAGTATGAACAAGCTCCCACACTTTACTCACACACATACACTGACAATTGTCATGAGCAGTCTCATAAAAATGTTAAACATGGAGAAAAATGTGTACATAAAAAGTATGTGACGTAAACATAGTGATGCTCCCACACACAGAGATACACACAGAGAAGGCACACACACACACACACACACACACACACACACATTCACTCTCACGCTCACTCATTCTGTCTCTCATTCACACTCACTGACTCTCTCACTCAAACTACAGTAATGTACATAAGTTTATATTATACATGATAAAATCAAATGGTATTTAACTGATAATATGACAGATGAGAATACACAAACATATGGATTCGCGTGTTACATAACATGCGTGTTACATGATATGCATCTGCTCAGCTCTCTCTCTCTCTCTCTCTCTCTCTCTCTCTCTCTCTCTCTCTCTCTCTCTCTCTCTCTATCTCTCTCTCTCTTTCTGTATTCTTTCATATACACACACTCACACGCATGCGCGCGCTCACACACACACACACACACTAACACATCAACTCTCGAACTGTCTCACTCTTTCACACACAATCCTTCACACACACACACTCACTCTCTCAATCACACTCTCTCACACATATACATACGCATGAACGCATGCACGCACACACACACTCCCTCACTCACTCTCACACATACGCGTGCGAATGCATGCACTGACACATTCCCTTAGCACACTAACATGTAGTAGATTCAAATCTAACAAAAGCAATTCTTGGATGATTCTTGGAAAACTGAAACTGTAAGTAAACAGCCGAATCAATGTGAAAGCGATTAGAGAGCAACCTTTTTTTCAGATCATTATACATAAAATACTGTAAAAACAATATTGAACTACACACATGCCTTAATCTAAAAAAAAATCTAGAGCTACTACAGACAGATAAATGTGATATTTGGATCTAGCAGGCCTCATGTATGCAAAATCAGGTGTAACTTGTTTGACACTACATAATTTCTGATTGTTTTTCGGTAGGTCTATGATTATTAGCATTGTTTTAATTGTTTCACTCTTATTGTTATTATACTGTGTTATTATTATTATTATTATTATTATTATTATTATTATTATTTTATTATATGGCAAATTTAAAATATAGGTTCGAAATAGGTTTCGAATTCTGACTTTCGGGTCGACAGGGAAGCTGGCTATCCACTGCACTACCAGGGAACCCGGTCTATGTACCAGAGTATGCACACAAGCTGTCAATAGTGCCTATAATGGCTTGAGGTAGGAGACAGGGCTGGGTGTTCAGCTTGATGTGTGGGACAGGACAGTGTCCATCTGGAGGTGTGGGACAGGGCAGTGGTCAATTGGATGTATCCAGACCGTCTTCCACTACGGCCCCATTAAATAATCCATCACGTTAACCGAGGATTTGACCACTGGTCTTGCCACTCGGCCATAAACGCGGCATTACGTAGTAAACACACTCTGTAGTATCATGTACGTGTGCGTGTTCGTGTGTGTATGTGTGTATGTGTGTGTGAGAGAAAGAGAGAGGAGAGAGAGAGAGAGAGAGAGAGGTAGAGAGAGAGAGAGAGAGAGAAAGAGAGAGAGAGAGAGAGAGCATGCACGTATGTATATTAACGAACGAACAAACAGACTTTATTTTCAAAGGGTGACAAATTGGGCACGCAGGCCCGTCTTACATTCGGCCCTTCCACTCACTCAGCTTCCTTTCATCAACAGTGCATAGGAAAAAAACATTGTCACATGAATTTTGTAAACATAAACAATGCATATTACTATGTTATGAGACACATCCACCACCCACCCACACATCCCCCATTCACTCCAACTCCTCCACCCACCCACACACATAACCCACACACACATACATTCCCCCACCCATCCACCACATCCCTACACCTACACATCTCTCCACCCACACACACCTCTTACCCACCACACATCCCATCCACCCACACCCCAAGCACACATACATTCAATAACCCACACATCCCCCACCTACACACATCTCCCCACCCACTCACATATCCTGTACCCGTCCAATTACCCACCAACAATCACTCACCCACATATCCTCTTCCACCCACACACCTCCACCCACCCAGCCAAACACACATTCCTCACATCTCCCCTTCAACTCACATATTCCGCACCTACCCACACACAAATTCCGCACCCACCCACATAATCTCCCATCTCCCCCAGCCCACTCACAGATCCCGAGCCCACACCTACAAACAACCCCCACCATCTTCTAACCTGCACACACTCACCCACCCACATATCCTCTACCCACCCACACATCCTCTATCCACCCATCCCCCAACCAAACATCCCTTAACCACACACCCTTACTCATATACAATTACCCGCCAACAAATCCTCTACCCAACCACACATCCTCCATCCACCCATTCCCCCAGCCACACACCCCTTAACCACACACCCTACCCATATACACACACATCCCCACCCACGCACAATCTCCCCACCCATACACACATCCCTCCCACACATCCCCACCCACCAACACATCCTCCATTCACAAACACACACCTCCCATCCACGCACACACAACACACACACACATCCCCAACATATACACTCATCCCCAGACACACGTACTTATCCCCCAACCACTAACACCCACACATCCCTTACCCACTCATTAACACGTACATCTCCTATCCACCCACCCCCACTCACACACCCAACCACCCATCTAAGCACACATCCCCACCCTCACACACATCCTTCACCCACCCGAAAACCCAACCACATCTTCACCCACCCACACACACATCATCTATCCACAATCAGCTCCCCTCCCACACAACACCACACCCACACACATCCCAAAGACACATCCCTCACCCACACACACATCTCCCCACACATATCCTACCCATCCACACACCCCCCAACTACAATCACCCTCACTACCCACACATACATCCTCCATCCAGCCACACACCCCCACCCAGCCAGACATATACCCCACCCACACACACATCGCCAAATCCATCACCCACACCCATTATGCACCCCTCTCCAACCCACATACATCCCCCACACATATCACACCCACACACACTCCCCACACATCCACCCAAACATCCCACACCCATACACATCCCTCAACCACACCCCCAAACCCACAACCACCCCCACCTGCACACATCTCCCACCCACCACATATCCCCACACCCACATCTCCCCACCCTTACATATACCCCCACCCATCCCATAACCCATCATCAATCATCCACCAACATATCCTCCTCCACCCACTCACCCACAACCACCTAGCCAAACACACATCCCCACCCACACACACACATCTCCACGCTAACCCATACATTCCGCACGTACCCACACACAAATCCCCCACCCACCCACACAATCCCAACCCACCCACCCACACACACATCCCCCCATCCCCCAACCTAATATTATGATCAAACTCCCAAACTTTACACACACATACAGTGACGATTGTTTGTGAGCATTGTCGCAAAATTGTAAAGAAAATGGAGAAAAATTGTACATATACATTTTGTAACTTAAAAATTAGTGATGCAATTCAACACTCTCTCTCTCTCTCTCTCTCTCTCTCTCTCTCTCTCTCTCTCTCTCTCTCTCTCTCTCTCATACTCTCTAATTCTCTCACCCACTCTACAGTGATGTACATGTGTTCATGTTATAAATTATAAGATCAGTTGGCATTCAAAATGGTAATATGAACATGAGAATACACAACATATATGGAATAGCATGTTACATGATATGCGTGCGCTTAAATCTCTCTCTCTCTCTCTCTCTCTCTCTCTCTCTCTCTCTCTCTCTCTCTCTCTCTCTCTCTCTCTCTCTCTCTGTCTTTCTCGCTCTCTTCTCACTAACATACACCCATAGACACTCACAAACAATGGCCGCACACATACAAACATTAACAATACCATTCTTCCACTGTCTTCTCTCGTTCGCTCACCCCCCCCCCTCTCTCTCTCTCTCTCTCTCTCTCTCTCTCTCTCTCTCTCTCTCTCACTCGCAATCACTATTTCACCCATTAAGTCACTCTCTCCATCTTTCATGTACCCAATATCACACTCTCTTTCACTCTAACTCACACACAGACAGACACACACCCTCTCGCTATCAAATACACACTCCCTCGCGTGCGCAAGAAAGCATATACACATACACACACGAGCATACACACAATACACACACGCAAATACACACATATCCCCATGCACACATACACACCCATATACACATACTTACACACACACAAAAATACACACTCCCTCGCATACACTGCATGCATGCACACATACACACAATCATGCACTCACATACACGAACATATATATAATATATATATATATATATATATATATATATATATATATATATATATATATATATATATATATATATATATATATATATATATATATATATATATATACGCACATACACACATATACACCCGCACATACATATAAACACACGCATACATTTACGCACACATATAAACATACTTACAAACACAAGCACACATACAAACACACATTTACACACACTTACACATACACACCCACATTCAGACGTGCACACACATACACACACATAAACACACGCATACACACATATGGACACACGTACACACTAACCCATCCACCCACACACTTACTCACACATACACGCTGCCTCACATAATCTCACCCTCTCACTCACTCATTTACTCTCTAAACCACACTAACTCACTCTCTTACAAGCACAGACAAGTACACAGACACACACACATTCACCCACTCTCTCTCTTTCTCACCATTCAATCACCTGCACATCCCACACCTCCCCATCTCTCACACATCTCCCCTCCCACACAAATCTCCACCCATAAACACATTCCCCCCACCCCCCACATACCTTCCCCATACACATCCCCGCCCACACATCTCCCCACCAACTCACACATCCTCCACCTACAAACATTCTCGCAACCCACACATACATTTTCCACCCACTCACATTTACCCCATCCACACTCACACACTCCCACCCACGCAGACATATCCCATTCACAGACACCCCCACACTCATCCCCTACACCCATTACACACTCATCCCCCAACCCACACAATCTCCTACACACCCATTCACCCACCCAAACAAACAAAAAAAAGCGTAAAAATTAGTGATGCAATTCAACTCTCTCTCTCTCTCTCTCTCTCTCTCTCTCTCTCTCTTGCTCTCTCTCTCTTGCTCTCTTTCTCTCTCTCTCTCTCTCTCTCTCTCTCTCTCTCTCTCTCTCTCTCTCTCTCACTCACATCACAGTAATGTTATATTATACATGATAAAATCAAATGGCATACAAAATGATAAGATGAGAATAAACCAAAAAAAAATATATATATGTATATATATATGGAATATATATACAGGAAGCTTACTGCCAAAACAAAAGTCCTTGTCTATCAAGCCTGTGTCCTTAGTACTCTTCTCTATGGCAGTGAAACCTGGACAACTTACTCACACCAAGAGAACAACTTAAACAGCTTTCATATGCGGTGTCTGCGAAGAATTCTTGGTATTAAGTGGCAAGACAAAATCACAAATACTGAAGTATTGGAAAGATCAGGTTGTGTGACAGTTTATTCCATGCTCAGTCTTCATAGACTTAGATGGATAGGACATCTTAGGAGGATGGATGATGGTAGAATACCAAAGGATATCTTTTTTGGTGAATTACAGATGGGTAAGAGATCTCAGGGTCGGCCTCTACTACGATACAAAGATGTGTGTAAGCGGGACATGATTGATACAGGCATTGATAATGCACATTGGGAGCAAGTCGCCGCTGAACGTGTTGCATGGAGGGCAAATATCAGAAATGGAATAAAGTCAAAGGAGAAAATTATTGCAGAAAAGTCACACACCAAGCGTTTGAGACGTAAGATGGTGCATGATGGTGGAAATGACCACGTGTTCACATGCACCCACTGTGAACGGACATTTACAGCGCAAATTGGCCTTATCAGTCACACTCGCTACCGCCATAGGTAAAAGTTATTATGCCTTTTTAATGCACAAACTATCGTCTGTCAAGACGGCAAGGTGCCAATGAATGCCAATGAATATGGAATGGCATGTTACAGGACAATCAAGTGGCATTAAACGATACCTCGTAATATGAAAGATGAGAATACATAAAAAAATATGGAATAGCATGTTACATGAAATGCGTGTGCTCAACTCTCTCTCTCTCTCTCTCTCTCTCTCTCTCTCTCTCTCTCTCTCTCTCTCTCTCTCTCTCGTCTCTCACACACATGTACATACACACACCCACACACATCCATATACTTACTCACACGTACTCACATAACACCCGAATATACACTCCCTCGCATACACTGCATGCATGCACACTTACACATACATATACGATACATACACGAGCACACACACACTCATCCATGCACACATATGCACACGCACATATATATAAACACATGAACGCACGCCTTAACACACGTACAGACATACACACAGAGGCACACGCAGATACACACATTTACACACACATGTACACCCATCCAGACATGCACACACATACATCACACTTTCTCATGAACTCTCTCCTTCACCCACGCCCTCTCTTTTACACACTCACTCGCTCTCACACTCACTCGATCTCACACTCACTTTTACACTCACTCAGGAACACGCGCATGTATACTCTCTCACTCTCACTCATGAAAAATGATACTAGTAGGTGACTTATGGAGGCATATAGTCGGTATGAAGTAAGTATTGAAAGAGTTTTCGGTTGAATGTGTAGGGACTCATTGGTGTTTTCAGTTCTGGCACAAGTGAGCACCAGAATATGGGAAACAAGTTTTGTATAAGTCCAATCTAGGCTTAGGAAGCTGTAATAAATTTAAGCGCTGGGACGAAGAGGTGTTTCCAAGGCACCAGGGCCGGGTTATATACTGGCCAAGACCTACTGACGCGTCCTTGTCGAGCGTCCTGGGCAACAGGTCCCTTCGGGGTCCTAACTAAAGTCAGTAGGATCGCCGATTCCTCCGAAGTCAGAGAGTGTCTGCCTGTACGGCGAGGAACCACCAGTCTGCACACCAATAAGCCAGACATGGGACAACGGATACTCACGCAAACCTCAGGTCCTGTATGACATCACACTGATGTTGGACAACAGGATGCCTTCATCCGACATACAGGATTTCACGTTGGAGCTCAAGCCAACGAACACAAACAAGCAAGCAAGCAAGCAATTTAAGCGCTTACTGTTCATTGCATTAGATTGAATTAACGTTAGAAGATACTCTGGGGTATTTTCAGATATAATTTTATTCACTAATTTGGCTTTGTTAAAAAGGAAGCGCTTTTGAAGTGGTAGAAGTCTTAGATGGCTGTATAATTTATTACTTTCAACGTGCTTTATGCTAGAAACCAGACGTATAGCGCGGTTTTGAAGCGAACACAATCGTTTCATATTAGATTTAGGGCAACCATCCCAGACTGTGGAACAATAATCGAGAGGTGATTGGATATAGGATGCATAGAATATTTTTCGTGTGCTTTCATCCAAAAAGTGTTGAATTTTAGCAAGTTGGTAAACTTTTTGTGCTATTCTCTTGGTAAGGACGTGAACATGAGGGCTCCAGTTTAAATGTCTGTCAATTAAAAGACCTATTGTTTTATGTTCATTTACATTAATTATAGGTAACGTGTCCACGTGGAGCTCGAGCGGTGTCCCAGTTATGGCTAGGGTCTGTAGTTTTTGTCTGGTCGTTATTATCATGGATTTGGTTTTGTCGATGTTAATTAACATGCGATTGTCATTGCTCCATCTACTAAGGTTGTCAAGTTCGTTTTGTAAAGAGCTCTCTAAGTCACAAAGGCTCTCTTGACTTGTGTAAATAGTACAGTCGTCCGCAAATAGGTCACACGAAGTATTGAGGTATAAAGGAAGATCGTTAATATACACTGCAAAAAGCAGCGGACCTAGTATTGAGCCCTGAGGCACCCCAAAATTAAGTTGTGTGGGTCTTGATAGAAAGTTATTGAAGGACACTACTTGTTGTCTGTCAGATAAAAATGACGTAATTAGGTTCACCATGTTGGTGCTAGTCTTTATGTGTTTTAATTTTCTAATTAAAATATCATGATCTACCATATCAAAGGCTTTTTTAAAGTTTACAAAAACTGTTCCACAAATGTTGCCATTGTTGATACAAAGATGCCAGTTATCGGTCATTTTTGTAAGGGCACTATGGCAAGAATATTTAGGTCGAAACCCAGATTGACTGTCAATTATTAGATCGTTGTTAATTAAATGATGTAGTGTTATTTTATGCATGTGTTTTTCAAATGGCTTTGAAAGCGACGATAGTAAGGAAATAGGTCTATAATTACCCAAGACGCTAATATCAGTTGAGCCATTTTTAAGTAGAGGATACACTTTAGCAACTTTAAAGGCAGATGGAAAGTAGTTTTTGGACAGGCACTGGTTATATATGAACGTTAAGGACTCACTAATAATAGGTGCAGCACACCGAAGAATTCTATTACTGATACCATCAAGGCCTTCTGAACTTGTTGCTTTGAGATTCGAGGGATATTTATATACTTCTGCAACAGACATCAAGGGAATCTCAGGGGGAATATTTCTAGAGCATTTCCCTTCACAGAATGATGACAGTGAGCTTAAATTACAAGCTGAGTCTGGTATTGTGGACTTTAGATTCTCTATTTCTGATTGAAAGAAGCAACTGAAATCCTCGCATGTTATAGTGCTCGGTATTGCTGACTCTGAAGAGTGTTTCTTGTTGGTTAGCGAGTTAATAGCCTTCCATATATTTGCGTTATTTGATTTATCTACAATCAAATTTTTGAAATGATCTTTCTTTATCCTACGAATTTCATATTTAACTTTATTTCTTAGTCTGCGGTAATTGATACAATCTTTATTTTTGTGCGCTGTATCTCGTTCTCTCATGATTTCGAGAACTTCACGAGTCACCCATGGAGATTTATGTTGATTCTTCACTCGAACTTCTTTAACTGGCACATGTTTATCACACACACTGTAGACTGTCTTTGTCCAGTAAGCTAGTGCATCATCCGGATCAGGACGTTGGTAAACATGTTCAAGGGCTGCATTTTTTAAGTCATCTAAAAATAAACTTTGGTTGAGAGCTTTTAGATTTTTAAATTTGATGATTAAATGTTTATTTTTAGGAGATTTGAACCCAGTTTTCGACCACGTACAACATATTGGGTAATCGTCACTAACTGCACTAACAGGAACAGAACATTCGATACTATTAACTGGACAAGTAACATATATATGATCAATTAAAGTTGAGGAGGTGCCTGTAACCCTTGTGGGACGGTTTATTAGTTGTTTCAAATCGTAAGATAGAATGATATCGTCCCATGTCTGCTTGGATTTAGTAATATCTATGTTAAAGTCACATAATAGCATGACTTCTCTACCTTCTGTAAACACTCTATCCATCATTGTAGTGAAACAGTCATACCAATTGTACCCAGCACACGGATTCCGATATAGGTATAAAATTAGAAACGGTTGCTTACTGGCTGGCTTCACCTCTAACCAAACACATTCTATCTCTACTGACTCGAGATCACTTCTACGGGAACAGTTGAGAGAATTGGAAATGTATACAGCAATACCTGTCTCTAAATTTTGATTTGCGTCTCTTCGAATTACTTTAAACCACTTAAGAGTGATTTCAGAGTCGGATATTTTGTCGTTGAGACGACTTTCTGTGATTCCAAACACATGGAATTGTTTGCACAGTATTACCGAAAGCTCAGGTAATTTATTGAGCAAATTATAGATGTTGAGATGGCCTATACGTAGGCCATCTTTGTGAAGCCACTGATCGTGATTGGCGAACATTGCACGATGAAAGGATGATGTCGCTTGCGGTAGAAATTTTCAGAGTTTTTGAAACTTTATTTAGTAGTAGTTAAGACTATTAGATGGGGTAGGAAAATGTCTGTGCTGGAGTGACATCATGAAAGCTTGATGCAGGGCTGCAGGATTGTATTGCATTAGCTGTTGAAGTTGGCGGTTCCACTGATAGGAGTGTAGATTACCATCCAACGAGGGATCACTGCTGTGAGAGTTACTGGAAGTGCCTACATTAGAAGCATACATCGGGGGCACAGCAACATTGTTAAACGGTGTCCCCTTTGACATAATAGGGGGAGGCTGCTTTATGGTCAAGTGAGGAAACAAACCATCATAGTTAGCAACACTGGGATTGGAGCATGGGTTGCTATCCACGGCATTGTATTCCTGGGGTATAGGCAATGGTGGTGCAGGAAGAGAAGGAGAGTTTTCTGAACACTTAGAGGTGGCTGTCGCCGGGGGTGAAGTTCGGGTTACTCCTGTAACTGGTCCTGGTTGTGTGCACGTTCGGGATATTTTATGTTCTTCGCTAGTATACTACTTCCTAGCTTGAAACAATGTATTTGATCCCTATATAGTTTTTTCTTAGGAGCCCCGGACGACGAAGTAAAGTACGGGGTGTTATTAATGAAACTAATGGCATTGTCTTTACAAAATGTATACATAGTTAGATTGACAGCATCGGCAGTCCGACGCTGGAATCCATAACATGGTGGAATGATGGATGAAATGAACATAGATGAGTTAGGAAATTTATTTCGTAACAGTACCTCCAGCGTAGATAGTTGTGAGGTGCTTATGATGTTATTATCAATTATGTCATTGACACCAATATGGACTGTCGCTTTTTTAATTCTCTCATTCACTTGGAATTTTCGCAGTGTAGCGGTAAGCCTATCAATGTCAGCGCCTGGTAGAGGGAAGATTAAAGTTGACTCGCTGTCAGAAGATGACATGCGATCACTATAGATTCCCTTTAGCAGGGAGTCTCCAATGATAACATGAGTTGCACTGTCATCTATTGTTATTTCACACTGCTGGCGTGTCCGCTTGGGCTGTTGTTGCCACTGACTAATGTGGTCTTTCTTGTGTTCTTGATTATTATAGCTTGCTTGCGTTGGTTGTTGATGCCCAGTAGTGGTAACAATTGAACTTTGTGATTCCTGGTCTGCTGCTGGAGAGTCTACACTTAAGGCCTGCAACCTGTTGCTGACATGCACATCAATGGGGTAGATGGATGGTGTGCGTTCTACAGGTTTAGAAGTAGTTTTGTTTATTGTAGAAACTGTCTGTATGTCATTATGCGACGAACATTCACTGGTAGCACACGCGTCTACAACACCAAGGGTAGTTTCTGTCTGTGCACTTTTATTAAATGACTGTGCACTTTTTAGTTCTAAAGCATGTATGGATGCTTTGAAAGTTTCCTTCTCTTGTCCAAGGAGGCGGATTTCTTCTCGAAGAAGAAGGTATTCGTTTTTAAGCACAGCAATAATATTAGTGGTGTTGCTGGTAATAAAATCTTTTAACCTCATCCCCAAAGCCTGAATTAGTTCACGACAATCATGGCTCTGTGGTTCGGTCGAAGAAAGAGTGCTTGAATGTGATGTGCTGGTTTGATTAGATTGAGCTGGTGAATTCTGTTGTATGTCTTGCTGGAATTCAGTGTCTGATTGTTCACCAGACAACACTATTGAGGTTGGCGATGAAGATGATCGATTCATTCGCTGAGCTGGCGTGCTAGTCAAAATTTGTCCAGTCTTGATTTTGTTTACATTGTGCCGCCTGGACAAAGTTGATGACCGCAAGTTGGAGGACATTTTGGCAACATAGGCAGCTCGATAAGGCAAGGAATAAAATAATATTGCAGGCTTTTCTGTAGGTCGTGCGTAACGTTTAACTTGCTAGCCATGCATGATTAATTCTCACGTTGTCGTAAATCGATAATTGGTAATATTCAAAAATGGGTGATCTTACCGTCACGATTCACAAAGAAATCCTCATTTAACTAAATACACATTCACATAAAGTTGACATTTTGAGTTGTATGTAAATCCAGCTTTAAACGAACAAAATGATGGAGTAAATATACGCGCAGGCCTTTCTGTAGAAGGTGCGTGGTGTTTATCACTTGTTAGACACGCATGGCAAATTCTCACGTTGTCGTGAATCGATAATTGGTAACATTCATAAATTGATGCTCTTACGGCCACATAAAATAAAGAAACTCTCATTTCATTAAATAAACAGTCGCATAGACTTGAACTGTTGAGTAGTATGTAAATCCAGTTTAGAACGAACACAATGATATACACAGCATCGCGATTGAATTGAGTAAACTTGTTAAAATTTCACAACTGATACAGTGTATTACAGAAGAGACACACAACAAGATAGGGCACCCAGAAATTGAATTTTATTTTATTTTTTTAATTTAAAAAAAAAATGACTTGTGTAACTAATCCCTTTTATTGAATTTTATTACAGATAAAAATGAACAAAAAAAAAGCTAATTAAAAAATAATAGAACTAGTTATAACATATAGATAAATCCGGGATAATTATTTAACAAGCTGGGTGGGGGGAGGGAGGGGGCCTGAGTGGTCTCGAGGTATGGTGTCCGCCTCGAGTGCTGGAGGTCCCGGGTTCAAGCCCCGGCGAGGACCGGGACTTTTTCACGTGCACTTCTAGTAATAAAATTTCACCCTGGTCTCTGGGTAGTGAGATCGGACGCCCGTGTATATTGTTGCGCACTTAAATAAATAAATCCTTTGGCAGTTGGAAATCGACAAGTGTAGCCTGGCGGCGCTGCCAGGGCAAAATTGAGTTAAAAACCTACCCAAAGTATTTCAGGATCCTCGCCGATACTACGGAGTTCGTGGACTGAGCTGATTTTCTCCAGACTCAGGTTTGAGTTAGGAGGAAATCAGAGCACTTATGGATTAAACCCGTGTGCCGTGATGTTGATCGATCGACTAACCTAAGCTAAACTAAACTATTTAACAAGCGATATAACCTATTGAAGATTATCAATATGATTTTAAAGAAATAACTTGGACAACCACAATGTTAAATATAAATAATTTGAAAGAGGAATAGACACACTTAAGACTTTTACACAAATATAAAAAAACAGGAGGTCATCATGTTAATTACATTATAAGAAGAGAAAAACTGGAACGCAGTGTAAAAACGGGAAAATGTATGGAGAAAAATACAGAAGTAAACAACTAGAGAAGATGCATTGTGGCATATTTTGTTAGGGACACATCATAGTCAACTCACTTAATAGCACATACTAAAACAAGTCTAGATGTCTACATAAAACGTGATTTGTGGGTCTACCTATTTTATAAAATGAATTTTAGAAGGGTGGGACATACAGAACCGTAAAGTATGAAGGGAAAAACAAGATCAAGTAATCGGTTCTTGTATTAACGCAATCTTGAAATAATCTTCATCCCCCCCCCTGGAAACCCCACAATTCCCCCCCCCCCTACTTGGGGGGGGGAATTCCCCACTGGTTGAGAACCACTGCTTTAGATCATCACGTGATGATGAAGATGGTGTTTCGATGTTGTATTTAAATACACACCTGGCATAGTTTCGTTCTGTAAGACGAGATCCACTTTGTATTTAGATGTTCTGGTACAGACATAACGTTCGCAGTTGTTCGTATAATGAGTGGAACCCTCGGAAAGACATGTGTCTCCAACGTGGCAACCTAAGTGACACATATACAGATGAATTAACTCAGTTTGTAAGTTAGTCATCATCATCATCATCAAGTGTCAAGTACATTATTGCATGGTACTGACAAGTAATTCATAGTTTATCAGTAGCTTTTATAAAAGCAGATGGAAGGATGTTGTTAAGGTTGTTACATAAAGAATAGCCCCAAACAATAACACAGGGTTCACAAGATGAAGAACATTTCCTGAAGATAACCCCTTTGCCAATCGAGGTGAGGAAAAGAGAATTAACGTACTGTAGTAAATCTGTCCTGAGTACGGAAGGAATCGTGGGTTTATAAGACAAGTCAGTAATTGTGTAGAGGCTGCCGAGATGTCGTTTAATAGAATAATGATGAGAACACCGTGGAAGGATCAAAACAAAATATAAGCAAGAGATCTTCAAGGTCGTCATCTTACAAGTACAACTGGTTACTGTCATGTGACGAAGCCAGTCCACATGATTTTGCCACGTCACGAGAAGGGAAAGTTAGGGTTTGATTGATTGAATGATTGATTAATTTAGGAACCGACATCACAGCATTCGCGGCATTCCCATAAGCGCTCCGTCCCCATCCTCAGCAGCCAGAGAAGAGTTCCAACACTAATGGTACCAGTAGCAATCTGTTTATATGTCCGTCTCGCCTCTCCTCTGAGCGTCGATCGTCGGCCAGATCCCCTCGCCACCCCTCGCTGTGGCATTCTTGCCAGACCATGGTGATTCATTTGCTCCTCCGAGGTGTACACGTGCTCCCACAAGGCCGCAACCACGTCTGCCTTATTATGCATCAATACTCCACCAAGTTTTGCAGAGCCAGCCAATCTGTCTGCCTGTTCATTCCCCAGCACACCGGCATGCCCCGGAGAAAAGATCCAGACGATGCTTGTCACCCGTGACTTCCGAAGCGAAGTAAGTCACTCTGCACGAAGCTCGCCTGTCTTCACCCTACTCAGCATGCTTTCTGACTCAGTTACAATCACCATGTGTGTGTGTGTGTCGTATTCTCGATCCAGCGGAAAGCTGCAGTGACCGCCTCCACCTCCATTCTTAAGCTAGATGTTGTGGTATCATATGCCAGCTCAGTGTGTACAGTACAGCTCAGTTTGCTCAGTTGGGGTAAATCGTGTCAACGGCTAATTGGAGAAAAAGCAAGAGCAGAACTAGAGAGAAAGTGCTGGACATTTTGACATCATGGCATGGAGAAATATCTGTATCATATTTCATTGGCGGTACGCGAGACATAAGGTTGTGGACAGACATGATCACCAACGCCACAAGCATGAACTATAAGAAGAAGAAGGAGAATGTTGAAAATGGGAAAGTTATAAACAATGTGGAAAGATGATTGAATTCTTCTCTGGAGACAATCACACACGTTATTTCTGTTGCAGATTCACACACATCAGTACAGAACACAATACCATCAAATCCGGATACAACTTGACAAAGAGTATAAGCAGTGCTGCAGTCGTCTAACACAGTTGAAAAAAAGACAGTGTCTTCACTTTTTCTTGTATTATTGAAGGGTATTGCGTCACACCTTGTTATGCATGTCATAGCTCATTGTGTCCGACTTCGGCTTGCATTTGTGAAAACATTGCTTCCTCTAGACAGCTTCCATTCACGGTAACCGGTTTATATTTACTCGTGGTTAGATTGTCTTTCTTAACAATGTTTCCAGGGCGGCAATCTAAAGGCCTGCTGTGTGCGATGTCCGATTACCGTTTGATTTTTCACGTGCGTAACGTGCACAAGGAAACGTTTGTTTATTTCATCCATATCGCTAAGTATTTAATCTCACTACCAAGAGTAATATTATTCGATACATATTGTTCTTGGGAAAATAAAGGCCGCTCATAAACCATAGTTGTGTGGAGTATATTGTATTAATACGAGGGAAAGCCATTAAGTAACAGCACTTATATTATCAATCAATCAATCATGCGTCATGCCCGAAAGCGTGGGCGATCATGACTCGACATTTCACTCGATCACCAGAGTCGTGGATCAGCTCAGTGTTCCTGTCTCGACCATGCCATGTGGCCAAACCATCCAGGTATTTTCCTCTCGGTCTTCCCCTTGGTCTGTTCCCTTCGATCTTGCAAGTTGTCACCAAGTTCTCCAATCCATTTCTTCTCATAACATGTCCAAAAATTTTGACTGTCTGCGTCTAATTTCTCTAATCAATTTACGATTTTCATTTGTCTCCTGTAATACTTGGTCATTGGTTTTTCTGTCTGTCCATGATATTCTTTGCCGGTCTCCCTGGCCTAGTGTTTAACAACTTTCTCCGTAATCCAGTATACTCTCGTGAGTAACGTGAAGACGGCGAGAAACTGTTGCAGATTTAACCGCGTCGGTATCTTACAGTGTATGTGAGCCGGACGCTCAGAAAGCAATGAAAAACTACTGAGCGTAATCTTGCCAAGAAATCACCAATCAGCTGGAAGATGCTGATGTTGACATCGATGTCCTGTAAAGGATATGCAAACATTTTTTATTATGGTATTCTTTTGCATGTTCCTCAGAAAACACATTTCTGCAGCCATCAGATGTTTTTCAGCTTGACTGATCATTGTACAATTTTCACATCCATACAACAGAAGAGGCTTTATGTAGTACCTCAACACTCTTTTTCTCGTTTCAAATGACATATTTTTATTGGTCAGTATGTTTTTCATCTTGCTAAAGGCTACTTTCGCCATGGCGATTCTTGTTCTAACCTCTACAAGGCATCTCCCATCAGATGTTATGACTGTTCCGAGATAATTGAACCGATTCACTTTTTGAAGAATATTCCCATTCACTTGTATATTACAGTGTGGTATTTCGTTCTTCCTAGTGACGACCATAATCTGTGTCTTTTTACACTTTAATTGTAATCCCAGTGTTCACTGTGTGCAACAGTCGCATCTACTAATTGTTGTAGATCCTGCTCATTGCCTGCAATCAATAGTGTATCATCTGCATATCTAATGTCATTGATGTTTCGTCCTCCAATGCTGATTCCATGTA
This sequence comes from Cepaea nemoralis, assembly GCA_014155875.1. Classification (NCBI taxonomy): domain Eukaryota; kingdom Metazoa; phylum Mollusca; class Gastropoda; order Stylommatophora; family Helicidae; genus Cepaea; species Cepaea nemoralis. Next base: position 92,050 of record JACEFZ010025342.1, read on the forward strand.
TATCTTCTACATTTCTGAAAATATGTTCACTGTATAGGGAAAAAAGATCTGAAGTCTTTACACAACCTTGCCTAACACCTTTCTTTATAGGCTGATATTGTCCCACTTCATTATCAATCCTTATGGCAGCTTGTTGTTTCCAATATATGTTTTTTATAAGTCTACTGTCTTTCCCATCAATTTGTAGATCTGCAAGCGTATCTACTATGTTGACATGTCTTACTCTATCGAAAGCTTATGTGTAGTCAACAAAGCAAAGATGTATATCTTTGTTTACTTCTATAGAACGATCAATAACTGAACGCAGCATATACACAGCATTTACTGTACCCTTTCCTTCTACAAACCCACATTGTTCTTCCCTTATTTCAGGCTGTATTTTCTTCCTCACTCTTTGCATGATAATTCGTAGCAAAATATTTGTGATGTGACTCATTATACTAATTGTTCTATGTTAATCACATTCCAGGGTTCCTGATTTCTTTGGGATTGCATGCAATAAATTCAGAATTACATAATTCAGAAGGTATATGTCCGGTATCATATAATGCGTTTAGCAGTCTGGTGACTTGATCTATTCCATATTCTTCTAAAGCTTTAATAATTTCTGTTGTGATGTTATCTGAACCGGGAGCCAGCTTTCATAAGTTTAAGAACATTTCGAACCTCCGTATTCAAAATTGGCGGTCCTTCATTATTAAATCGAACATCATACTGTTCATCTCTGTTATCATCAGAAAGGTTTTTCACATAGTCTGACCATACATGTAGAATCTGATCTTTTTCTATTATGATTTTGCCTTCTTTAGTTTTTAGACAGTCTGCTGATGTACTTGTTCTTTTATTAGTAAGTTCCTGAATTCTTTTGTGCACTAATTTGGTATTTTGACTGTTGTGTTGGTTTTCAATTTCTAAGCACTTTTCCTCAAGCCATGCTTCTGTTAAATCCTTACATAATATTCTGACTTGTCTGTGAATTTCTTAATATTTGACATAATTATTTCTGTTGAGTCTTCTTGTTTCCATTAGTGGTAAAATTTCTTCATCCATTCAATTCTTACGACACACCATTTTTAATTTTGGAAAAGTTGTTTCTGCAGCCTAACTGATTGAATTCTTCACTATTTCCCATTGATCATCCACATCCTGGAATATGATATCTAGATAAGACAATATATCAAATCTTTTCTGAACTTCTATGTTGAATTTGTTTTGTATTTCCTTGTCGTGTCTTAATGTACACAAATCATATTTAGTGTTTCCTGTTTTATACTTGACTTTCTTTAACTGTATCCTCAATGTTCCTCTAAGTAATCTGTGGTCACTATAACAAACAGCACTGGGAACTGTTTTTGCTATTGTTAGAGCATTTGTAAATCTTCTGCTAATCAAAATGTTATCAGCCTGGTTTCTAATCCTGCTATCACGACTCCTCCATGTCCATAATCTTCTAGGGTGTTGCCTAAAGGATTGACAAAATATATGTGTACAACTTCATAGCGATTCTTTGAAGTGTATAATTTCGCATTCAATCCCATTGAAAAAATATGCACACATTTCAATGTTAGCGATAAGTGGTAAGATTTAAAAAAAACAACAACAACATATTAATCAGGTTTCATGAAATAACCCACATTTTGAGACACCTCTGAATTAACAGTCCTAGTTTAAACAACGCGGGGAGTTGGCATAAGGCCAATCCCGCGAAAAAAAAGTACAATATTCAACAATGAGCGCTGAATGTCTGGCTACGCTGTAATACATTTAAAAATATGAATTTCATCTCAGACCCGTAAATTATATACCGCATATAAACAAACTTTGAAATCTGCGGTAAAATCTCCAGAACAAAAATTTTTTTGTTGGGTGGACATAATGATAAGGTTATATACTAAATCTCATAATTTTCCCTCAGTTGGTTACTGAGATATGGATGTTTATATTGGGGCAAAAAAAAAAAAAAAAAAAAAAGACTATACCTTTACCAACGGAAAGGCTAAATATGCTAATGTTAAATCATACTTAGGAGTGGCTACAGACAAGGAACTCCCCCCCCCCCCCCCCCTTTTTCAGCATGAAGCTGTCGAGACAGATTAGAGTCACAATCTGATAAGAGGGAAATCATGGATTGCCCGGACTCAATCAGGAATATGTGCATGCTTGAGAACATTGTGAGATCCGAAGAGTGGCCATGCAATCATCTACACATATTGCTTTGTGCTAAGAGGTGAAATTAATGCTTAGGAGTTGTAGTTCTAGATCGGTGTTTGTGCTTGAGAGCCTGGCATTTGATACCACACTAATCTGAGAATGAAGGCGGAAGCAGTCAGTGCGGCGTCCCGCTGACAGTAGGACAAACAGCACACATGTCGTGATTGTAAACGACGCACAGATCACACAAATTATGGTGAGAGCAGACATGATTCGTGCAAAGTGGTATGCTTAAATTTGTTTTTAAAAAAACAAATAAAGAAGAGTTGATGGAGAAGAATTAGAAGACGACGAAGAAGAAGAAGAAGAAGAAGAAGAAGAAGAAGAAGAAGAAGAAGAAGAAGAGAGAGAGAGAGAGAGAGAGAGAGAGAGAGAGAGAGAGAGAGAGAGAGAGAGAGAGAGAGAGAGAGAGAGAAAGAGAGGATAAGAGAGTAAGAGGGCGAGACAATATACCTACACAATCACACATTATGTTGATATATCAACTACTGAGGCGTCATGGAAGATCTGAAGGAACTACTTTCCACATTGAAGCCGAGAATGAACAAACGACGGGTAACAGAACAAACAATACGGGTAATAGAACAAACACTGCGGGTAATAGAACAAACAATATGTGTAATAGAACAAACACTACGGGTAATAGAACAAACACTACGGGTAATAGAACAAACACTACGGGTAATAGAACAAACACTACGGGTAATAGAACAAACACTACAGGTAATAGAACAAACACTAAGGGTAATATAACAAACATACGGGTAATAGAACAAACACTGCAGGTAATAGAACAAATAATATGTGTAATAGAACAAACACTGCAGGTAATAGAACAAACACTACGGGTAATAGAACAAACACTACGGGTAACAGAACAAACACTACGGGTGATAGAACAAACACAACGGGTAATAGAACAAACACTACGGGTAATAGAACAAACACTACGGGTAATAGAACAAACACTACGGGTAATAGAACAAACACTACAGGTAATAGAACAAACACTAAGGGTAATATAACAAACATACGGGTAATAGAACAAACACTGCAGGTAATAGAACAAATAATATGTGTAATAGAACAAACACTGCAGGTAATAGAACAAATAATATGTGTAATAGAACAAACACTGCAGGTAATAGAACAAACACTACGGGTAATAGAACAAACACTACGGGTAATAGAACAAACACTACGGGTAATAGAACAAACACTACGGGTAATAGAACAAACACTACGGGTAATAGAACAAACACTACAGGTAATAGAACAAACACTAAGGGTAATATAACAAACATACGGGTAATAGAACAAACACTGCAGTTAAACGAACAAATAATATGTGTAATAGAACAAACACTGCAGGTAATAGAACAAACACTACGGGTAATAGAACAAACACTACGGGTAACAGAACAAACACTACGGGTGATAGAACAAACACTACGGGTAATAGAACAAATAATACAAGTAATAGAACAAACACTGCAGGTGATAAAAAAGACACTACCGGTAATAGAATAAACATTACAGGTAATATAACAAACACATAGGTTAATAGAACAAAGACAACAAGTAATAGAAAAGACACTGCGGGTAATAGAACAAACACTAGAGGTAATAGAACAAACAATACGGTTAATAGAACTAACACTGCATGGAATAGAACACACACTTCGCAGGTCAACATGGCCGAATGGGTAAGAACACGTGTTCTTAAACATCCGGTGTGTTGATACTGAGGTTAGCGGTTCAACCCCAACACCGGACAGCAGGACTAACATGTTGACCTGTCGTCCTTGACTTGGGGACGTAAATTACAAGTACCTCTGAAAGTCGGTGTGGGTTCGACTGATGGCGAGGGACAATCTTAAGTCCATTGCTACTATAAATAGTGTGTATAGACTGCGCTTGAGGTCAAAGCTAGCGAGCAATTAAAAACAAATATCATTACAATTAATGGAACAAACACTACTGGCAATACAACAAACACCAAATGTAACAGAACAACCACTACATGTAATAGAACAACCACTACATGTAATAGAACAACCACTACATGCAATAGAACAACCACTGCATGTAATAGAACAACCACTACATGTAATAGAACAACCACTACATGTAATAGAACAACCACTACATGTAATAGAGCAACCACTACATGTAATAGAACAACCACTACATGTAATAGAACAACCACTACATGTAATAGAACAACCACTACATGTAATAGAACAACCACTACATGTAATAGAGCAACCACTACATGTAATAGAACAACCACTACATGTAATAGAAGCAACCACTACATGTAATAGAACAACCACTACATGTAATAGAAGCAACCACTACATGTAATAGAGCAACCACTACATGTAATAGAAGCAACCACTACATGTAATAGAACAACCACTACATGTAATAGAACAACCACTACATGTAATAGAACAACCACTACATGTAATAGAGCAACCACTACATGTAATAGAGCAACCACTACATGTAATAGAGCAACCACTACATGTAATAGAGCAAACACTACATGTAATAGAACAACCACTACATGTAATAGAACAACCACTACATGTAATAGAACAACCACTACATGTAATAGAGCAACCACTACATGTAATAGAACAACCACTACATGTAATAGAGCAAACACTACATGTAATAGAACAACCACTACATGTAATAGAACAACCACTACATGAAATAGAGCAACCACTACATGTAATAGAACAACCACTACATGTAATAGAGCAACCACTACATGTAATAGAGCAACCACTACATGTAATAGAGCAACCACTACATGCAATAGAGCAACCACTACATGTAATAGAGCAAACACTACATGTAATAGAGCAACCACTACATGTAATAGAGCAACCACTACATGTAATAGAGCAACCACTACATGTAATAGAAGCAACCACTACATGTAATAGAGCAACCACTACATGTAATAGAGCAACCACTACATGCAATAGAGCAACCACTACATGTAATAGAGCAACCACTACATGTAATAGAGCAACCACTACATGTAATAGAGCAACCACTACATGTAATAGAGCAACCACTACATGTAATAGAGCAACCACTACATGTAATAGAGCAACCACTACATGTAATAGAGCAACCACTACATGTAATAGAGCAACCACTACATGTAATAGAGCAACCACTACATGTAATAGAGCAACCACTACATGTAATAGAGCAACCACTACATGTAATAGAGCAACCACTACATGTAATAGAGCAAACACTACATGTAATAGAGCAACCACTACATGTAATAGAGCAACCACTACATGTAATAGAGCAACCACTACATGTAATAGAGCAAACACTACATGTAATAGAACAACCACTACATGTAATAGAACAACCACTACATGCAATAGAGCAACCACTACATGTAATAGAGCAAACACTACATGTAATAGAACAACCACTACATGTAATAGAACAACCACTACATGCAATAGAGCAACCACTACATGTAATAGAACAACCACTACATGTAATAGAGCAACCACTACATGTAATAGAGCAACCACTACATGCAATAGAGCAACCACTACATGTAATAGAGCAACCACTACATGCAATAGAGCAACCACTACATGCAATAGAACAACCACTACATGTAATAGAGCAACCACTACATGCAATAGAGCAACCACTACATGCAATAGAACAACCACTACATGTAATAGAACAACCACTACATGTAATAGAGCAACCACTACATGCAATAGAACAACCACTACATGTAATAGAACAACCACTACATGTAATAGAACAACCACTACATGTAATAGAACAACCACTACATGTAATAGAACAACCACTACATGTAATAGAACAACCACTACATGTAATAGAGCAACCACTACATGCAATAGAACAACCACTACATGTAATAGAGCAACCACTACATGCAATAGAACAACCACTACATGTAATAGAACAACCACTACATGTAATAGAACAACCACTACATGTAATAGAACGAACACTACATGTAATAGAACAACCACTACATGTAATAGAACAACCACTACATGTAATAGAACAACCACTACATGTAATAGAACGAACACTACATGCAATAGAACAACCACTACATGTAATAGAACAACCACTACATGTAATAGAACAACCACTACATGTAATAGAACAACCACTACATGTAATAGAACAAACCACTACATGTAATAGAACAACCACTACATGTAATAGAACAACCACTACATGTAATAGAACAACCACTACATGTAATAGAACAACCACTACATGTAATAGAACAACCACTACATGTAATAGAACAACCACTACATGTAATAGAGCAACCACTACATGTAATAGAACAACCACTACATGTAATAGAACAACCACTACATGTAATAGAGCAACCACTACATGTAATAGAGCAACCACTACATGTAATAGAACAACCACTACATGTAATAGAACAACCACTACATGTAATAGAGCAACCACTACATGTAATAGAACAACCACTACATGTAATAGAACAACCACTACATGTAATAGCAACAACCACTACATGTAATAGAACAAACCACTACATGTAATAGAACAACCACTACATGTAATAGAACAACCACTACATGTAATAGAGCAACCACTACATGTAATAGAACAACCACTACATGTAATAGAACAACCACTACATGTAATAGAACAACCACTACATGTAATAGAACAACCACTACATGTAATAGAGCAACCACTACATGTAATAGAGCAACCACTACATGTAATACAACAACCACTACATGTAATAGAACAACCACTACATGTAATAGAACAACCACTACATGTAATAGAACAACCACTACATGTAATAGAACAACCACTACATGTAATACAACAACCACTACATGTAATAGAGCAACCACTACATGTAATAGAACAACCACTACATGTAATAGAACAACCACTACATGTAATAGAGCAACCACTACATGTAATAGAACAACCACTACATGTAATAGAGCAACCACTACATGTAATAGAACAACCACTACATGTAATAGCAACAACACTACATGTAATAGAACAAACCACTACATGTAATAGAACAACCACTACATGTAATAGAGCAAACACTACATGTAATAGAGCAAACCACTACATGTAATAGAACAACCACTACATGTAATAGAACAACACTACATGTAATAGAGCAACACTACATGTAATAGAGCAACCACTACATGTAATAGAGCAACCACTACATGTAATAGAACAACCACTACATGTAAATAGAGCAAACACTACATGTAATAGAGCAACCACTACATGTAATAGAACAACCACTACATGTAATAGAAGCAACCACTACATGTAATAGAGCAACCACTACATGTAATAGAACAACCACTACATGTAATAGAAGCAACCACTACATGTAATAGAGCAACCACTACATGTAATAGAACAACCACTACATGTAATAGAGCAACCACTACATGTAATACAACAACCACTACATGTAATACAACAACCACTACATGTAATAGAACAACCACTACATGTAATAGAACAACCACTACATGTAATAGAGCAACCACTACATGTAATAGAGCAACCACTACGTGTAATAGAACAACCACTACATGTAATAGAACAACCACTACATGTAATAGAGCAACCACTACATGTAATAGAGCAACCACTACATGTAATAGAGCAACCACTACATGTAATAGAACAACCACTACATGTAATAGAGCAACCACTACATGTAATAGAGCAACCACTACATGTAATAGAACAACCACTACATGTAATAGAGCAAACACTACATGTAATAGAGCAACCACTACATGTAATAGAGCAACCACTACATGTAATAGAACAACCACTACATGTAATAGAGCAACCACTACATGTAATAGAGCAACCACTACATGTAATAGAGCAACCACTACGTGTAATAGAACAACCACTACATGTAATAGAACAACCACTACATGTAATAGAGCAACCACTACATGTAATAGAACAACCACTACATGTAATAGAACAACCACTACATGTAATACAACAACCACTACATGTAATAGAACAACCACTACATGTAATAGAACAACCACTACATGTAATACAGCAACCACTACATGTAATACAACAACCACTACATGTAATACAACAACCACTACATGTAATAGAGCAACCACTACATGTAATAGAACAACCACTACATGTAATAGAACAACCACTACATGTAATAGAGCAACCACTACATGTAATACAACAACCACTACATGTAATAGAGCAACCACTACATGTAATAGAACAACCACTACATGTAATAGAACAACCACTACATGTAATAGAGCAACCACTACATGTAATAGAACAACCACTACATGTAATAGAACAACCACTACATGTAATAGAACAACCACTACATGTAATAGAACAACCACTACATGCAATAGAACAACCACTACATGTAATAGAACAACCACTACATGCAATAGAACAACCACTACATGTAATAGAACAACCACTACATGTAATAGAACAACCACTACATGTAATAGAACAACCACTACATGTAATAGAACAACCACTACATGTAATAGAACAACCACTACATGTAATAGAACAACCACTACATGTAATAGAACAACCACTACATGTAATAGAACAAACACTACATGTAATAGAGCAACACTACATGTAGATAGAGCAACACTACATGTAATAGAGACAAACACTACATGTAATAGAGCAACCACTACATGTAATAGAACAACCACTACATGTAATAGAACAACCACTACATGTAATAGAACAAGCACTACAGTTAATAGAGCAAACACTACATGTAATAGAAGCAACCACTACATGTAATAGAGCAACCACTACATGGAATAGAACAACCACTACATGTAATAGAAGCAACCACTACATGTAATAGAACAACCACTACATGTAATAGAACAACCACTACATGTAATAGAACAACCACTACATGTAATAGAACAACCACTACATGTAATAGAGCAACCACTACATGTAATAGAACAACCACTACAGTAATAGAACAAACACTACAGTAATAGAAGCAACACTACATGTAATAGAACAGCCACTACAGTGTAATAGAACAACCACTACATGTAATAGAACAACCACTACATGTAATAGAACAAACCACTAAATGTAATAGAACAACACTACATGTAATAGAACAACCACTACAATGTAATAGAACAACCACTACATGTAATAGAACAACCACTACATGTAATAGAACAAACACTACATGTAATAGAACAAACACTACATGTAATAGAACAAAACACTACATGTAATAGAACAACCACTACATGTAATAGAACAACCACTACATGTAATAGACAACCCACTACATGTAATAGAACAACCACTACATGTAATAGAACAACCACTACATGTAATAGAACAACCACTACATGTAATAGAGACAACCACTACATGTAATAGAACAACCACTACATGTAATAGAACAACCACTACATGTAATAGAGCAAACACTACATGTAATAGAACAAACACTACATGTAATAGAACAACCACTACATGTAATAGAACAACCACTACATGTAATAGAACAACCACTACATGTAATAGAACAACCACTACATGTAATAGAACAACCACTACATGTAATAGAACAACCACTACATGTAATAGAACAACCACTACATGTAATAGAACAACCACTACATGTAATAGAACAAACACTACATGTAATAGAACAACCACTACATGTAATAGAACAACCACTACATGTAATAGAACAACCACTACATGTAATAGAACAACCACTACATGTAATAGAACAACCACTACATGTAATAGAACAACCACTACATGTAATAGAACAACCACTACATGTAATAGAACAACCACTACATGTAATAGAACAACCACTACATGTAATAGAACAACCACTACATGTAATAGAAGCAACCACTACATGTAATAGAACAACCACTACATGTAATAGAACAACCACTACATGTAATAGAACAACCACTACATGTAATAGAACAACCACTACATGTAATAGAACAACCACTACATGTAATAGAACAACCACTACATGTAATAAACAACCACTACATGTAATAGAGCAACCACTACATGTAATAGAACAACCACTACATGTAATAGAACAACCACTACATGTAATAGAAGCAACCACTACATGTAATAGAACAACCACTACATGTAATAGAACAACCACTACATGTAATAGAACAACACTACATGTAATAGAACAACCACTACATGTAATAGAACAACCACTACATGTAATAGAACAACCACTACATGTAATAGAACAACCACTACATGTAATAGAACAACCACTACATGTAATAGAACAACCACTACATGTAATAGAACAACCACTACATGTAATAGAACAAACACTACATGTAATAGAACAACCACTACATGTAATAGAACAACCACTACATGTAATAGAACAACCACTACATGTAATAGAACAAACACTACATGTAATAGAACGAACACTACATGTAATAGAACAACCACTACATGTAATAGAACAACCACTACATGTAATAGAACAACCACTACATGTAATAGAACAACCACTACATGTAATAGAACAACCACTACATGTAATAGAACAACCACTACATGTAATAGAACAACCACTACATGTAATAGAACAACCACTACATGTAATAGAACAACCACTACATGTAATAGAACAACCACTACATGTAATAGAACAACCACTACATGTAATAGAACAACCACTACATGTAATAGAACAACCACTACATGTAATAGAACAAACACTACATGTAATAGAACAACCACTACATGTAATAGAACAAACCACTACATGTAATAGAACAACCACTACATGTAATAGAACAACCACTACATGTAATAGAACAACCACTACATGTAATAGAACAACCACTACATGTAATAGAACAACCACTACATGTAATAGAACAACCACTACATGTAATAGAACAACCACTACATGTAATAGAACAACCACTACATGTAATAGAACAACCACTACATGTAATAGAACAAACACTACATGTAATAGAACAACACTACATGTAATAGAACACCACTACATGTAATAGAGACAAACACTACATGTAATAGAACAACCACTACAGGTAATAGAACAACCACTACATGTAATAGAACAACCACTACATGTAATAGAACAACCACTACATGTAATAGAACAAACACTACATGTAATAGAACAAACACTACATGTAATAGAACAAACACTACATGTAATAGAACAACCACTACATGTAATAGAACAAACCACTACATGTAATAGAACAACACACTACATGTAATAGAACAAACAACTACATGTAATAGAACAAACAACTACATGTAATAGAACAAACACTACATGTAATAGAACAACCACTACATGTAATAGAGCAAACACTACATGTAATAGAACAACCACTACGTGTAATAGAACAAACACTACAGGTAATAGAACAACCACTACATGTAATAGAACAACCACTACATGTAATAGAACAAACACTACATGTAATAGAACAACCACTACATGTAATAGAACAAACACTACATGTAATAGAACGAACACTACATGTAATAGAACAACACTACATGTAATAGAACAAACACTACATGTAATAGAACAACCACTACATGTAATAGAACAACCACTACATGTAATAGAACAACCACTACATGTAATAGAACGAACACTACATGTAATAGAACAACCACTACATGTAATAGAACAACCACTACATGTAATAGAACGAACACTACATGTCATAGAACAACCACTACGTGTAATAGAACAAACACTACATGTAATAGAACAACCACTACATGTAATAGAGCAAACACTACATGTAATAGAACAACCACTACATGTAATAGAACAACCACTACATGTAATAGAACAACCACTACATGTAATAGAACAACCACTACATGTAAAAGAACAACCACTACATGTAATAGAACAACCACTACATGTAATAGAACAAACACTACATGTAATAGAACAACCACTACATGTAATAGAACAACCACTACATGTAATAGAACAACCACTACATGTAATAGAACAACCACTACATGTAATAAAACAAACACTACGTGTAATAGAACAACCACTACATGTAATAGAACAACCACTACATGTAATAGAACAACCACTACATGTAATAGAGCAAACACTACGTGTAATAGAACAACCACTACGTGTAATAGAGCAAACACTACGTGTAATAGAACAAACACTACATGTAATAGAACAACCACTACATGTAATGGAGCAAACACTACATGTAATAGAACGAACACTACATGTAATAGAACAACCACTACATGTAATAGAGCAACCACTACATGTAATAGAACAACCACTACATGTAATAGAACAACCACTACATGTAATAGAACAACCACTACGTGTAATAGAACGAACACTACATGTAATAGAACAACCACTACATGTAATAGAACAACCACTACATGTAATAGAACGAACACTACATGTAATAGAACAACCACTACGTGTAATAGAACAAACACTACATGTAATAGAACACCCACTACATGTAATAGAGCAAACACTACATGTAATAGAGCAAACACTACATGTAATAGAGCAAACACTACATGTAATAGAACAACCACTACATGTAATAGAACAACCACTACATGTAATAGAACAACCACTACATGTAATCGAACAACCACTACATGTAATAGAACAACCACTACATGTAATAGAACAACCACTACATGTAATAGAACAACCACTACATGTAATAGAACAACCACTACATGTAATAGAACAACCACTACATGTAATAGAACAAACACTACATGTAATAGAGCAAACACTACATGTAATAGAACAACCACTACATGTAACAGAACAACCACTACATGTAATAGAACAACCACTACATGTAATAGAACAACCACTACATGTAATAGAACAACCACTACATGTAATAGAACAACCACTACATGTAATAGAACAACCACTACATGTAATAGAACAACCACTACATGTAATAGAACAACCACTACGTGTAATAGAGCAAACACTTGTGTAATAGAACAAACACTACATTTAATAGAACAACCACTACGTGTAATAGAACAAACACTACATGTAATAGAACAAACACTACATGTAATAGAACAAACACTACATGTAATAGAACAACCACTACATGTAATAGAGCAAACACTACATGTAATAGAACAACCACTACGTGTAATAGAACAAACACTACATGTAATAGAACAACCACTACATGTAATAGAGCAAACACTACATGTAATAGAACAACCACTACATGTAATAGAACAACCACTACATGTAATAGAACAACCACTACATGTAATAGAACAACCACTACATGTAATAGAACAACCACTACATGTAATAGAACAAACACTACATGCAATAGAACAACCACTACATGTAATAGAACAACCACTACATGTAATAGAACAAACACTACATGTAATAGAACAACCACTACATGTAATAGAGCAAACATACAGTTAAAAGAACAAACACTACAGTTAATATAACAAGCACTACAGTTAATCGAAGATGCACTAAAGGTAACGGAATAAACAAGCTGAAATATTAGCTAGCTACCTTCTTTGGTGTAGATAACATCTCCCTTATAACAGTTGCCCTTGACACATTCGGAGTCTCCAGGTTGAGTGAAGGTTTCCCCATCTTGAAAGACAGACCCCCATACACAGCATGTATCTGGTTTGTATAGGAACATGTCGCAAATATTAGCGCAAGTAGACAGTTGATGTAAATCCTAGGACTATGTTACCACAGAGGGTGCTCGGTAATAATATTTTACATTTCTTTTCATCCATTAGTTTAGTTTAATTTAATTTAGTCGACAGATCAACATCACGGCACACGGGTGTATCCCATAAGTGCTCCGTTCTACTCCTAACTCAAATCTGAATCTGGAGAAACTCAGCTCAGTGCACGAACTCTGTAGCACCGGCGGGGATCCTGAGAATACTTTGGGTAGATTTTTACCTCTAAATTTTGCCCGGACAGCGCCGTCAGGCTACTTTTTTTCGATTTCCAACTGCCAAGGGATTGTTTACGTGCGAAACAATACACACGGGCGTCCGATCTCATTACCCAGAGAAAAGGGGAAATGTTATTACTAGAAGTCCACGTGAAAAGATCCCGGTCAAAACCGGGGCTTGAACTAGGGACCTCCAGCACTCGAGGCGGACACCATACCTCGAGACCACGCATCCCCCCTGTGAGTGTTTTCACCCATGTATGCAGTAAATGACAAGCAAATAAAACATTCATTTAATACGTCTTGAGGCGTTGTGGATATATGGTGCGAGCCACACATTTTATAGACTAATCTGTACTTGTCGCTGCGCTATCACTGCTTCTTATCCCTGCAGTAGTCCCTGCTCAAGTAGTAGTCCCAGCTCCTGTAGTAGTCACCGCCCCTGTAGTAATCCCAGCTTCTGTAAAAGTCATCACTCATACAGTAATCCCAGTTGCTGTAGTAGTCCTCGCCCCTATAGGAATCCCAACTTCTGTAGTAGTCACTGCATCTGTAGTCATTATCATCATCATCATCATCATCATCATCATCATCATATCATCATCATCATCAGCTTCCACGTTTGCCGTCAAGCGTCGTGGGGATGAACAGTTGGTGCTCCAGCAACCGATGGGTGGCACTGAACAGTGACTGACCGTGTGACTGTACAATATTGTTGATGTTGTCAATCCATTTTCTTCTCGGGCGTCCTCTTGCTGCCGTAGCAGATCCTTTATTTTTGGGATAGTGCTGGTAGTGGGTGGGCTGCATTCTAACGAGATGACCAAACCATTTGATCTTCGTGTCTTTCTATATATGTGGTCAAGGTGTTGATCCCACTATCTCTCATGTCTTATTTAGTCTCGACTAGTTTAGCTGGCAGCTATCCTCAAGCATCTCATACCACAGGTGTTGATTTTAACAAGTGTCATTTAGATTATCGCAAAATTTGACATTGGTAGATATGGTTGGCGCAAATATGTTATTTATTAACTGTCATTTTGCGAACATGGGCATATTTGAGTGTTTCAGTATGAACGATATCTGATTTGTAAGCGCACTTGCTTTGTCGACATCTTTTTTTGATTTTTCTGTAGTGATAAAAACTCCTCGATGTGCAAGCTCGACACGATGCTTCTGATCTTAAGAAGTGTTCATTTATTGCCAGTGAATCTACTATTTCATCTGATTTAAAGAGTACTAAATTTTCTGAATCTGTTCTCTCACGGCCTGCTTCTTTGCATGTGTATATGTGTGTGTGTACGTATATTGTGTTTATGTGCGTGTGTGTATATGTGTGTACATGTAGTGTGTGTGTGCGTGCGAGAGCGTGTGCGTATGTGTGTGTGTGTGTGTGCGTATGTGTATTGTGATTATGTGTATTGTGATTATGTGTGTATGTGTGTGTGTGTGTGTGTGTGTGTGTGTGTGTGTGTGTGTGTGTGACGAGCTACGAAATATCAAGTACATTGACAAAATTAGCCTTGAAATTTTTCACAGAAATACGAGTAAAAGATTAATACGACTTGCGTATATTGAATTTTATAAACTGAATATTATCGTATGTATCAAATATGAGTATAAATCAAATCAAATCAAATCAAATCAACTTTATTAGGGTCACAAATTGGGCGCGCAGGCCCGTCTTACATTCGGCCCTTCCAATCACTCGTCTTTCGTTCATCAAGAGCATTATACATTTACATAGGAAGAAAAATAAACATTGTGAAATGAATGTTGTAAACATAAACAAGGCTAATTACAATGTTATGAAGCCCATCTCCCACCTATCCATACATCACCCCACCCACACACACACCCCCACCTACCCACACACACGCGCACCAAGGGACACATTCACACCCCCACCTACCGACACACACGCACACCAAGGCACACATACATACCCCACCAACCGACCCATCCCCCTCCAGCACATCCCCCACCCACACACACTGCCCTCACCTGATCCCCCAACCAAAACACACTCGCCACCCACAAACATTCCCCCACCAACCCACACATCCCACGCCCATCCACATCCTACCCCACACATCCTCTCCCCACCCACACCTCAAACCACCCATCCCCCAGCCACATCTCCATCGACAACATATTCCCCACCCACACACACAATCCCCCACCAACCCACACATCGCACATCCACTCACACATCCCCAAACCATACACACACATCCCCACCAACTGACATGTCCCTACCCCCCCCCACACACACACACACACACACACATCTCCCTAACCACCCATACATCCCCAATCCACTCACACACACCCCACCACCCACACATACAACTTCTACCCACCCACATATGCCTTAACCTAATCCCCCACCACACAATCCCCCACCCGCACATCACATACACCCCCTACCACGCACTATTCCCAACCCACGCACCACACACACACATATCCCTCGCCAACACATCCCCACTTACACACCACACACATATCCCCCACCCAGGTATCACACAATATTCCCACCCACACCCACACAGATACCCTTACCCATCCACCCCACATACCCCCACTCACACACCACAAAAATCCCCCACCCACACACACATACCTCACCCACACAATATCACCAACCAACACACCACACACTTCTCCCCACCCACACACGCATTCCTTACCCGTCCACCAACACACACTCACTCACGCATACATCCTCCACTACGCACCCACACACCCCCACCCACCCACCCCCAACCAAACATCTTTTGATCACAATACCCCTACCCCCACACACATCCTCCACCCACTCACACATCTCACCCCGACACATACAACTCCCTCACCCACCTACACATCCCTAAGCCACTCACACACCCCCACCAACACATTCCCCACCCATACACACGCATCTCCCATCCACACTCCCCCACATAAGAAAAATACAGCATGCATACATTGAATTTTATAAACTGAATACTACCTAATATATCAAATCTTTATAATTGTAAATTTAAATGAAATATTGAAAAAAAATGTTTTTTATTTCAATGAACGAGTTATTAATATATAGCTGGATCACGGACAATAAATTAACAAGTAAATTAACCTATTGTAGCACGTTAAATCGGATATTAAAGAAAAATTCTAAAAATAACTTGGACAACCACGATTAAGAATTTTAATTTATTTGGAAGGGGCTAAGACACGACGACGTCATAGCACACATATAACAAACACAGAGGAAGCGAGGACTGTTGTTTGAATGTGAGAAGAGAAAACCCAGAACATAATGTAACAACAGGAATGTGCGTGGCGAACGGTGCAGATGTAAGCAACGTGAGAAGATTAGTAACTGTCATTCATGACGATATCGAAAATGCAAATAGATACACTGATATATTATATTAAGGTTTGGTAGTTTGAAGAAACGTAATCGTCATGGCAAGTCATCATGTGCTGATGATGATGACAATTACGATGATGATGTTTTGAATGTCATAGTGTAAAAATGCACACTGACAAACCTTTCTTCTGAAACACGTGATCCACGGTGCCGTCTGATTGTCTGGTACAGGTATAACGTTCACAGCCATTCATATAGTACACGGAGCCAACGGGATGGCATATGTCCCCATCCTGGCAATCTAGGTGTCAGACATACAGCTGGATGAGCTCAGTTTGTAAGTTATTCATCATCATCACCATCAAGTACCAAATACATTATTGTATGGTGCACAAACAAGCCATGTGTTTATGTATTTGTGTACTTTAATCTCAGCAGATGTAAGAACAAGTTCTTCAAGAAACAAATGAAGATCGTAAACTGATTAGAGTCATTAGACGCAGACAGTCACAATTTTTTAGACACGTTATGAGAAGAAATGATCTGGAGAACTTGGTGACAACTGGTAAGATCGAGGGGAATAGACCAAGGGGAAGACCTAGAAGCAAGTACCTGGATAGCTTGGCCTTGTGGCATGGTCGAGACAGAAACACGGAGCTGATCCACGACTCTGGTGATCGAATGAGATGGCAGAACATGACCGCCCACGCTTACCGGCATGACACACGATGGAGGATGGATGGATGGAGATACAAGAAGTATTATTACGCTTCACACAAACAAGAAGACGTAATAACCTCTCCACAGCACACCGCTGGGCTGAATGGTAAAGACCATGCTTTGTCCAGCAGGGTGATTTCACTCCCTCTCCCTCTCTCTCTCTCTCTATCTCTCTCTTTCTCTCTCTCACTCTCTCTCTCTTTATCTCTCTATCTCTCTCTTTCTCTCTCTCTATCTCCCTCTCTATCTCTCTTTATCTCTCTCTATCTATCTCTCTATCTCTCTCTATCTCTGTTTCTCTCTCTCTCTCTCGCTCTCTCTCTCTCTCTCTCTCTCTCTCTCTCTCTCTCTCTCTGCTTGCTTAGTTTAACCAATTGGAAAGGTGATACTAGTACATATGGAACAAAACCAGCTGCTGATGGTGCCGGATCAGATAAGCAATGGTTAAACTGTCCGCCCGACGAAGCTTCCATACTTAAACAGTTGCCGACCAAGGCTGAGAACCTGGTCTACACTGGCATGATACGTAATCTAATGTTGTATATCCTCGCAACAGGATAAGTTTTGTACCCTCCTAATTACGATCCTTCACCCGAAGCCGTTGGAATAGTCGTCGGTGTCGAGTTTCTTGAGCGAAGACCAACATTTTGCGCTAACAGAAAGCAGGTAGTACTTGTAATTGTCATAACGTAGCTGAGTCATATCTAGAACATTTCTATGTCCATTTGACACGAACACAAAGACGCTTTCTCGTTCTTAGACATGTTATTTCAACGTTCAGGGGATGGCACCATCCAAGGACCAGTCTATTAAACAGAAATGTGCGCAGGCCAATACCTGAACTTCAATATCGTTGCACTAGGACAATATAAGCCTGATACGGACCTTGTTCAATCGAGCTTGGAAGATTTGCTCCAGCAACACGTTAGCAGCATACAAGGACATTCTTAAGCAGACACTTTAATCTAATAGATATTCAACCGACTTCATATAGTGTCACTGAGCCACCCAAACCCAAGATTATTGGTTGCCAACATTCAAGTGTTTCTAAAGCTAACTTTTCAGAGATGACGATGTACTGAAACAATAAACGATCGACTAAAATCATCAGAAATGTAAACATTCGCTGCTGCTTAAAAAACAGTATCAGATATAAAACCGCCCTGGTACCTACTGTATCTGTAAAAGAACTATTGTCCCAGCAGACAACATCAAATTGTATTTATCAATTCCAGTGTGAGTGCAAAGTAACTTACATAGGTAGTTCTGAAAGACAATCAACAAATCGAGTGACTGAACATATACCAGTATGAGGGGAAAAGACAATTAATCGGTATTCAAGAAACCGTGTGTAGTCGACAGTCAATAACTGTAGAAATTCGACTTTCTCTCCACAGTTGCTAAATTGCGGTCATAAAGTTGGAAAATTAAGGTATATCCATTATAGATTCGACGAACAATAAACAATTACTTCGTAAATACACCAAGGTGTAACCAATTGAATGTCTGAACCTGGGTTGTGCAGACCGAAATACTTTATTGTGACGTTTCGATAACTGTAGGAATAACACATACTCCATTGTACATAGTATCAGTGACTATGTGTGTGCTGTTTTTTTGTTTTTTTTTAAGCAAACATGATTTTTATATTCTTTATAAATGAGGTATAACACTGCAGTATGCTCCAGACGTGATGTAATGAAATATGCCCTCAAATAAATTGTATCGTGACATCAGCATTTAAATCCACTATGGGAATACATTATGTTGCAGCAAGCGAACCCATAGAAACTACATAAATCTGGTTTTAAAAAAGAATGCAGACAATGCAAAAGACTGTCAAATACTTGTATAGGACATCGCTGTCATTATCAGCATCTTTCAGCTGATGTTTTATTTCTTGGCAAGTTTACGCTCAGTAGTTTGCCATTGCTTTCTGAGCGACCGGCTCCATACTCTCATAAATCACTGGCGCGACTCGAAATGCTTCCAATTCTCGTGCGCTCACGTCAACCACGAGAGTATTCGGGGTTAAGGAGAAAGCTGCTAACTCCTCGGCCAGGGAAACAGGCTGTCAAATACTACATCGGCATAATTTGAGAGAGTGCCATGTTGTTATTAGGTTTGTTGTTTAGGCTCGTTGAGAAATGGCAGTTAATTCACCTTGGCTCACTCGCCCACTTGCTGACCGATGCTAGTAACATACTTGAAAGAACACACAGCCGCAGTTCACAGATTGTTTATTTGCAGTAGCCACCACACAAGTCTCTCAACAGCCAACGATGCATTCTATACACTCGTTGTGCTAATGCAAGTACGCTGTGCCACTGCTGACAATATGTCTCGTGACTGTCTTCTGTGATTATACTGGTACTGTCGTAACTGTTCGTCATAGATCTGGGTAAAGCCCCATGCGGTTTAAACTGTACTCGCAGTTCAAAGAACAACTTACAATTTGGCGTTAACCCTAGGGTTGATTGATCAGTTCCAGTGTCACTGTAGTTACTACTTCGTTAATGGTAGAGATGGCTCTTAGATCACACTTGTAAATATAAACAAAAGTCGCTTAAAAGTGGACGAACTTCATTGCATAGATTTTTATCCCATATGGCCCAGGCTCGTTCCGCAGCGAGGAATGCGTCGCACAATTCACGAACTCCTTAGCACCAGCGTCGACCCGCAGGAGTCTCCGAAAAACTGCACTCGTGTACCGAAGGACGTGGCCCAGAATCGAACCCACAATATTAGGAGCCCGAGTCAGACGGCTTGACCACTTCGCCACGGATACTTGTAAATATATTTCTTGGATGTGGGTAGAAATGGATGCGTGTGTCCTGTCTGCTCTTTGCGCTTCGAATGACCAGTCTCATCAGCTCAGATCGCTACCCGTCGTGAACACTCCCGTGAAGTCCTTAACTGTGCCAATCTTACTAACGTGTATGTGTTTCTGTCGACTCGTCTTGTACCTGTCCTGAGGAATATCTTGAGTGTTTTATGCTCTCTTTGTTGTTGCAGTAATTTAATTCGTTCATGTCCATGACCGAGAGGTTAAATAATAAAGACAACATTCTAAACAACAAAACAAAGTGGTAGTTAACATTGTGGTTACATTATGTATAGAGAATAACCAGAACATAATGTAGCAACAGGACAAATGGTGGCGAAAGATAATGAGTTAAGCAAAGTGAGAAATTTTAAAACAGCACTACGTAGTGACATAGCGACTTTAAGCAGAATAAATAATGTTTTTTTCTGGAGATGAGAAATTTGAAAAGACTTGATCGCTTGTGCTATTTGATTAATCAAGAAATGATAATGATGATGATGATGATGAGGATGATGATAAAGACGGTAGATGGTGTAATATAAAAACACACACTGACTTACAATAATCTACGAAGTCGTGTTTCACCAGGTCACGATAAAGTGGTGAACACCGAAAACGCTGGCAGCCATGCATAAAGTATTCGGAGTCCACAGGGTGGCATGCGTCCCCAACCTGGCAATCTATGTTTGAGACATACAGATGACTCAACTCAGTTTTTAGGTTAGTCATCATCATCATGTGTCAAATACATTATTATTGTATGGTGTCAAAGTGTGCAATTATTTAGGCATTTCAATAGCAGTTGACGTGAGATGTATTAAAGTATTCCATGTCCAAGAAATGTTTTGGAAACAACACGCTGCCAGACAGATCGATAATAGATTAGGTCAATATCAGACTATTAAGAATGGTATGCAACAGGGATGTGTAATGTCTCCAGATCTTTATTTTTTTCCCCTTCCTTATACAGTGAAAATATTTTCAGAAATATAGAGCATATGAGATGATTCACCATTATGGGAAGTAACATCAACAACATTAAATTTGCTGATGATACTGTATTGATGCAGACTATGAGCAGGATTTGTAACATTTAGTAGATGCGGATTTGTACACAGTGAACATCTCGCGTTAGAATTAAATTGTAAGAAGACACCCATGATGGCCGTCACTATAAAGAAGGAAATACCAAAATGTAATATACAAGTAAATTGGAATGTTTTTAAACAAGTGAGACGGTACAATTATCTCGGAACAGTCATAACATATGATGGGAGATGCCTTAAAGAGAATAGAACTGGAATCGACATGGCGAAGGTAACCGTTTGCAAGATGGAAAACATTCTTATCAATTTTTTAAAAAAAAGTGTCATTTGCAACTAGAAAAAGAGTGTTGACGTGCTAAATAGAACCTGGACTTGTGTGTGAATGTGAAGCGTGGACAATGCGCAGACAAGCTGAAAACCATCTGATGACTGATGAAATGTGGTTTATGAGAAAAAAGTAAAGAACACAATTGGCAGACAGACAAACAAATGACCAATTCCTACAAAAAAAATGAAAAGATTAAACTCTTTAGGGAAATTAGAATATGGAATATGGGTCAACTGCGTGGTGTTCAGCATCAAGAACCACACTACAAGAGTTGGACAAGGTGCAAAATCAAGCACTTAGAGTCACCACAGGAGGGATGAGATCAACCCCTATAGTGGAAATGGAGAAGATGGGGAGGACACAGGCACTGAGTGAGCGCAGAGATACGAAAACGCTAATACAAGCAGAAAAGTTCCTCAGCTTGCCAGGCCATCCTATGAAGAACAGATTTGAAAACATAGCTATGGGGCGGTTGAAAAGAAGTAGTTTTATCCACCAGGCCAAACGACTCTGCAGAGAAACCACTGATCTGCCCACAGTTGGTATCCCCCTAACAACTATTCCAGAGCGAACTCCATGGAAAGATGAGCATAGACTATCGTTACAAATCCAGACAAAAGTGAGAGGAATATTTGACAAGGAAGAACAGAACAGTGTGCAGCGCAGAACAGCCACTCTCAGCTTCCTTGATGAAGAATACCCACATGACCTCTGGATCCGAGTCTACACAGATGGGTCAGCACAAAATGCTGTTCGAAATGGAGGAGCGGGAGTGTACATAGAATATCCAAATAATACTAGGGACACAGCCAGAGTACC
This sequence comes from Cepaea nemoralis, assembly GCA_014155875.1. Taxonomy (NCBI): domain Eukaryota; kingdom Metazoa; phylum Mollusca; class Gastropoda; order Stylommatophora; family Helicidae; genus Cepaea; species Cepaea nemoralis. Next base: position 115,499 of record JACEFZ010025342.1, read on the forward strand.
GACAGGAAAGTACTGCCATAACTATGATGCTGAAATTGAGGCAATCAAGATAGCAACAGAGAAATTATTAGATACCAACCATGGTACACAACCTGTGGTGCTACTGACAGATGCAAAATCAGTACTCGACGCGCTCCTGTCTGGGAAATTGCCAGTACTAAGGACACTACTTTCTGAACTTAGCAGTCAGCATAAGGTCACCATACAGTGGATACCATCCCACAGTGGAGTACCCGGAAACGACAGAGCTGATCAATTGGCTAAGGAAGGAGCCAAAGAAGAACAGCCTGATGTGCTCATTACATACCACCAAAAGAAAAGAATGATCAAATCAGTCAGAAAGCCACCAAAATCTGCTCAAGATGACTACCACGTTATGGACAGACCAGAACAAGTCATTATTCTGCGCCTCAGAACAGGACACAATAGATTACGCAACCACATGTATACAAAATTCAAGATTGGTGAAACAGCCATGTGCACATGTGGATTGGCATCACAGACAGCAGAGCACATACTCCAGGACTGCCCAAAATATAACATATCTAGGCAAACCTTCTGGCCTAGAGAGACGACGGTGGAAGATAAACTCTATGGACCACTGTGTGAACTGAAAAAAAAAGTCCAATTCATGCAAGAGACGACATTGCAGATATAGACATATTTCAAGCGAACGAAAGAAAAAGAAGAAGGGAAATTAGACGTAGACAGTCACAATATTCTGAACACGTTATAAGAAGAAATATATTGGAGAACTTGGGGACAACTGGTAATAGTGAGGGGACACGAACACGTTAAAGGTAGAGAAGTACAGACCTGGATGGCATGGCTACCTGGCATGGTCGAGACAAGAACACAGACCTGATCCACGACTCTTGTGATCGAGTAAGATGGCGAAATATGACACCCACGCTTATCGTCTTGGCATTTCACAAAGTAAAACATGAAGAGCTGATTAAAATGTTGGAAGATATCAATATTGATGGGAACAATTTAAGAAGAAGGAATATATACTGGAATCAAGTAGCAGCAATGAAAATGAGAAATAAAGAGGGTAGTTACGAACATATAAAGCTAGGAGTACGACAGGTGTGTGTCTTGTCACCCGATCTCTTCTCCCTATATAGCGAAGTAATAATGAGAGAGATCAAAGAGAAGCCAGGAATACTAATCGGAGGATATAATATAAACAATATAAGCTACGCAGATGACACAGTATTGGTGGTGGATAATGCAACAGACCTACAACACTTGTTGGGCATTGTAGTAACAGAGAGTGCAAGGAAAGGACTCTCCTTGAATATCAAGAAAGCAGTAACAACGGCGATATCAAAGAAATTGGGAACACCAAAATGTGACATAGAAATAGAAGGGGAAATTCTCAACCAAGTGGATAAGTTTAAATACCTAGGGGCACTTATAACATCAGATGAAAGATGTAAAGCAGAGATTAAGAGCAGAATTTTTTTTTTTTTTTTTTGGCATATCCGTTACATGACATCGCTGTCATCACCAGCATCTTTCAGCTGTATGTTGATTTCTTGGCAAGATTACGCTCAGTAGATTGCCATTGCTTTCTGAGCGGCCGGCTCACATACCCCGTAAGTTACCGATGCGATTCGAACCACTGCTGATTCCCACCGTCATCACGTTTACCTACAAGAGTATACGAGATTACGGAGAAAAGTCATAACCTCTAAGCCACGAAGCCGGCAAAAGCAGAATAGGGCATGCAAAAGCCGCATTTCAGAAAATGAAGAGTATGTTATGCAATAAGTCGCTATCACTGAATGTAAGAAAGAGAGTACTAAAATGCTATGTAGAACCAGATTTGCTGTATGGAAGCGAATCTTGGAATGTAAATGAACAAATTAGGAAGAACTTAGAAGCAACAGAGATGTGGTTTTTAAGACGAATGGTGCGAATTCCTTGGCTTCCTAACTACGATTGCCTGAAAGAGGCTAATGAAACTAGAACACTATTGTCACGAGCTCGCCATGAGTTAACCAGATAATAATACCGACGTTTGCGTGGCGTATATTTTCTAGGCCACAACAGTCGTACTAACAGAGTAAACACAGCTGCACAGGTTACATCGTGTCAGCCCATAAACACATTTGGTGGTGAGTGAGAAGGAATGGATACATCGAGTTGGCAGTTCATTAACAGTTAGAATCACATATGATTGTCGGCTTAGGATATGGAATGGTTCCGTTTGTCATCTATACTGCCGGACATCAGACGGAAATGGCTGCTGGGATTGTCACCACGGAACAGAAGATTGACAGTTTATCAACAGGTCGGAAGTGCCCGACTGGGGAGAAAACAGTGCATCTGTCAATTCTTGGTTTCCGGCACATCGAGAGGATTGACGGGGTTATTTGCAACTCTTTGTTGTAACTCGACAGAAACTCGCTGGCTTGTTTGAGAATCTAAACTATTACTGACAACTTTGACAGGACTAAAGCCATGAAAATGGATTCTTGACAAGGGATGATCTGCCACTGTGCCACCTGTGTGGGGGCATAAAGGATAACGTCACGTGGCCAACTTTGGTAGTTTGCCATATAAACCCGAGTTGGGATCAACTAGGGGGGACTTGAAAAATGCTCTAGTCAGAGTGCCAGGGCACTGCAGTGCTTAGTGGAAATAATATCTACCGTGTGTTAATTAGTGACTTAATTTTGCACGTGCCTATAATGGCAGATGTAGATATGATTGATAGGACTGCAGTATGGCCATTTAAGGTTCCCTACCAGATCCAAGGAAACTCTACAAGTTTTGGGAAAGAATAAAAAAAACCATTCTGAAGAACACCAGTTCAAGAGTCAATAAAGTTGCATACAGAAACGTAACTTACGCTAGAAGGAAATTGATTCATCAAAGAGAGTGATGCATACTGATGCACCACACAGCATCAGACAGTAGTAACGAACCGAGAACCGGCTAAGAGTACCTAGTGTTAGTACAGTAACAATTAACATTAGTAATTAGCACTTATGGACTGAATGGTTCGATGTGCAACGAGGATGATCTGTCGACTAACTAACTAACTAACTAACTGCGTACACACTACAAAAGACTTGTGCAGTTTGTTAAGGAACGTTAGGAACGGACATTGTGTAGAGTGCAACCGGTCCATGATTAACTGTTAATACCACCGGTGTCTATTTCGGATGTTCATGAAATTGGATTACCAGAGGTCTACAGAGGCAAAGCAGTATCCGGCAAGATGGTTTCGGCAACGGGTGAGAAGTACATGTTCGGACGTAACGTGCTGTGGTCTATCTTTGCTGGGATCAGCTGACTGGGTTGCTGTCTGAGAGTCAGAGTCTACACACTTTATAGAACACGTCACACATTTTCTTCACATACACGTCTCATATACGTTACACTTTTATTTAATAAATTAATCTTTATTAATTTTTAGAAGCAAGAGTTGTTGAGTATGTTGCGTTGGGGAAGTATGAGAAGGGGGCATAGTATGACAGTGTGCGAGTGATAGGAAAAGGTATCCATAGGCTGATGGAGTGTGTTGGACGGAAGCTGGTGGATTCTCCAGAATATTGAGAGGAAAAAAATATTATAATGTGGGTGTCGGATCTCCTCACTCCAGGGACGACACTTTAAAGGAGGACACGACATTATTGGGGGCTCGTAAACGTGATCTTTGGACAGCGGGATCTCTCGTAAACGTGATCTTTGGACAGCGGGATCTCTCGTAAACGTGATCCTTGGACAGCGGGATCTCTCGTAAACGTGATCCTTGGACAGCGGGATCTCTCATAAACGGGATCTTTGGACAGCGGGATCTCCCGTAAACGGAATCCTTGTTCAGCGAGATCTCCTGCAAGCAGGAACCTTTGACAGTGGGATCTTCTGACAACGGGGTCTTTTGACACGGGATCCTTAGTTATAAAAGGGAGATATCATTTTGGAGAATCCAGCTAGAGTGAATGTGGATAGGGGTTAGGATTAAAATCTTACCTGTTCACACTTCACACGTCTGCATAGGTATGTGGTCCTAATTCTACTCTTGTCACTGAGTGAATGTGCTGTGTGTGGTAATATCTAGATTTATGGTACTTGTTCATATATCTGTATAGTAATTTGCAGTTATATTGTACTAGACCTGCTAGCTTACCTCTCTGTATAATGGCCACCCCTAAACTAACCACGTTAGAATTAAAGGCAAAGGGGGAAGAAATGGGATTGGCGGGGTCTGCTCTAACGGATTACATACAGGAAGTGGAGAGAGAGTATCGTCAAGCAGAAAGGGAAGATCGAAAGGCCGAGCTGGAATTGAGAAGGATGGAGTTGGAATAAGCAGCTAGGAAATTGGAAGCTGAGCAAGCAGCTAGGAAATTTGAAGCTGAACAAGCAGCTAGGAAATTAGAAGCTGAACAAGAAGCACAGAAAAGGGAGCACGAGTACCGGATGAGGGAACTCGAGTTGAAGAGTCAATCTAATGGAGAAACTGAGGGAGCAGTTGGAGGTTCCTCCATCCCAGGATCAACACCAGTAGGTGGACATGGGTACCATGCTATGAAGTTTCCTTTAGCGGTCTACGAGGAGGACAAAGAGAAGATTGATCAATACCTTCAACGCTTCGAGGCTATGTCAGTTGCTATGGGTTTGGAGCGTAAAAAATGGAATCTTAAGCTATCCCAGGGATTACGCGGGACGGGATACGAGGTTTATACTCGCCTGCCACCAGGACATGAGAACAATTATGATGAGTTAAAGACGGCTCTGCTGAAACGATTCGAGGTTACGTCACATACCTACCGGAAAAAATTTCGAGCAGCGAAACGAGAACCGGGAGAGTTGTTTGCCGCCTACAGTTTGCGTCTTAAATCTTATCTCCATAAGTGGATGGATTTGGCTGGGTTCGCACATGACTATGAGAGTCTGGAAGAGCTCATGGTGGTCGACAAGCTGAAGAAGCAAATGTCTAAACCTCTCAGGACGTTCCTGGGAGAACAAGGAGCGGAACGTATTGACCTCGTGACTAAATTAGCAGAACGGTTCGTCGAGGTACATGGGGAGGCAGGGGAAAACCTTTCAACCAACTCCAAAAGTCAAGAGAAACATGACAAGAAGAAAGCCAAAAACTCAGGAACCAAAAAGTGGGAACCTTATGGGCAAAAATCAGAGGATAGTTCAGAGAAGAAGAAGGAGGGAAGCAAGAGTACTTCAAGCTCTACACCTAAACGACCGTGGTCGGAGAAGTGGTGTTCAATTTGTAAGTCACCCTCTCACAATACGAGGGACTGCAAATCGAAGGCTAAGAACCCTCACTTTGCAGCATGTCAAGTGACTTCCAAGGAGGTTGTCACGGAAAATGCCAAGGTCAACAAGGAAGCTCACCACCAGGAGAGCTCATCCAAGTCCGACAATAGAAAATCTAGGACAGGGAAATGGTGCAACCAATGTCAGTCAAACACGCACAATGCTATTGACTGCAGGGGAAAGTCAGGAGACACTCAATTCGTCGTGTGCTCAGGGAAACCTAAGGTGGAGCCCACCGAACAGGTCGAGGCCGAGGAAGAGACTCCAGACCAGGAAAAACCACCTGTAGTGGAATTGGTAGAGGTTAACGGTCGTCAAGTGGAGTGTTTATACGACACAGGACTGGACGGGGAGGCCGTGATTTCTGCGGATCTGGTACATCCAGAACAATTCACAGGTGAAACCTTGGATATACAGCCTGCACAGAACAGTGCTGTAGTCATGAAGTTGCCCATTGCTAATGTGGAGATTCGGTCAAGGTACGTCACCGGCACCATCAAGGCCGCTGTATTGACCGATCCCATTTTCCAGTCATCCTAGGTTGCCGGTATGTCTTTCTGGGAATGCCCAGGGAGCCAATCCATATGGGAGCAATGCAGACTCGCTCTCAGACGAAAACGGAAGAGGCAGACGCAATTATGACTAACCCAATGCCGGGGGAGCTACGAACTGCCCAGAGTGAGGATGATACTTTACGTCCTTGCTACAAAAAGCTGCAGAAAAGTGCTGATCCACCAGGACGGGGGCAGTACTACATGAAGAATAGGATACTCTACAGGAGAGCAGGAAGGGGAGACAACCTATACGGTCAGTTGGTCGTCCCGAAAGCTCATCGGTCCCAGATTCTTCATATGGGGCATACCATCTCCTTTAGTGGACACATGGGTATTGCCGCCACCATGCAGCGGATTTCCTGCCACTACTATTGGCCGGGAATGACAGATGATGTGCGTCGGTATGTGAAGTCATGCCCTGAGTGCCAGAGGGTGGCACCGAAACACTGGACAGCACCGGTGATGTTGGGTGAGATGCCCATCATGAACTCTCCTTTCGAGAGGGTAGCCATCGATATCGTGGGTCCACTTCCCAGGACTAGGAAGAGGAACATGTATATACTTACAATGGTGGATTGCTGTACAATGTGGGGTGAGGCTATACCGTTGACCACGATTGACTCGAAAAGAGTGGCGGACGCACTGATGGAGGCCTTTACCAGATTAGGCTTTCCGGATCAAATTCTGACGGATAATGGATCTCAGTTTTGTGGAAAACTCATGGAGGAGGTATTTAGGGTGTTTCACTCTAACCACATACATACCAGCCCTTACCACTCTCAAGCAATGGACAAGTAGAGCGTTTCAACGGCACGTTGATGACAATGCTCAGGAAACTAGCGCAGGAAAAACCTGATAGGTGGGATGAATATATCCCAGCAGCACTCTTTGCCTATCGGGAAGTTCCTCATGGCTCAACAGGACTACCACCCGCTACGTTGCTGTTTGGTCGTCCAATCAAAGGACCGTTGGAAGCCATGTTGAGGAGTTGGACTGAAGAGGGGACGTCAGAAGAAGTGATCTCATCCTATCAATACGTGGAGGAACTGAAAGAAAAACTCCATAAGGGATGGACTCTGGCAAATCAAAACTTGAAAAAGGCCAGGAAAAGACATGCGGCTTACTACAACCGTAGGTCTAAAGAAAGATCTCTAGAGGTAGGAGATAAAGTCTTGTTGTTACTCCCAACGGGAAACAACAAATTGGAGATAGGTTGGCAAGGACCATTTCCCGTGGAAAGGGTAATATCCAGAACCAACTATCAGATCCGTATCCGGGGAAAGTCGAAGATTTTCCATATCAATCTCTTGCGGAAATACGAAGAGAGACCCGGAGACAAGGCAGCTCACCTCATGGCAATGGCAGTTGCAGTGGAGACAGAAGTGGGAACCAGCGAGGGCAGGGAATATCCCTTAGTACACCAGGAATCTTATAGGGATGTGCAAGTGAACCCTGATCTGACCTCCCAGGAGAGGGAAAGGATAACCCAGGTTCTCAAGTCTCATAAGGAGATACTGACTGATAAACCTGGACGAACGAGGTTGGTTGAGTTCGAGATGACTTTGACCACACAGGAGCCTGTTCGCCAAAAGGTTTACCCAGTGCCATTCTCTAAAGAAAAGGCCCTGGAGGAGGAAATACAAAAACTGCTGGAGGATGACGTGATTGCACCATCCACCTCCCCATACAATGCGGGGGTAGTTTTGTTACGCAAACCAAGTGGAGAACACAGGTTGTGTATAGATTACCGACTGCTGAACAGTCATACACAGTTTCAGGTGGAACCTTTGCCGAATCCAACTCAGTTATTCGCTAGGCTCCATAAGGCTCGGTACTTTTCAAAGGTGGATCTGAGTCGGGGGTACTATCAGATACCAGTCAAACCGGAGATTCGACCACTGTTAGCTTTCAGTACACCCAGTGGACACTACGAATTCAAGGTCATGCCCTTTGGACTCAGCAATGCACCCAGTGTGTTTACACGCATGATGAGGACTTTACTAGATCCGTTACAGGATCCATCTATCATCTCATTCATGGATGATATTCTGATTTCCAGTGACAACTTGGATGACCACTTACAATCCTTGGAGAGAGTGTTTAATAGGCTAAAGGAAGCAGGGCTTACTGCTCGTCCAACCAAGTGCATGATTGGTTACCAGACTCTGGAATTTCTAGGTCACACCATCACTCCAGGACACATTGTTCCAGAAGAGAAGAACCTGGAGAAAATCAGAAATGCACCAAGGCCAAAAACGAAGAAGGATGTGCGATCTTTTCTCTCGTTGTGTGGGTTCTACCACAAATTTATCCCACATTTCACGGAACTGAGAGCTCCGTTGACGGAAACCTTGAAAAAGGGATTACCGGATCAAATCATTTGGACACCAGAATGTGAGAATGCCTATAGTCAGTTAAAGGAGGCCTTGGTCAGCAAACCTGTATTACAGCTCCTTGACCTTTCCAAACCATTTATGTTGAGAACGGATGCGAGTGCGATTGGAATTGGAGCCGCTTTGTTACAGGAAGGAAAAGACGATGCTTCGGTTTTGAAACCTGTGGCATACGCAAGTAAGAAACTTCTACAGGCGGAGAGGAATTATTCAACCGTCGAGAGAGAGTGCTTGTCCCTCGTAGGGGCAGTGCAAAAATTTCAGCCATATTTGTATGGAGTTAAGTTTCGGGTTCAGTCGGATTATCAGCCCCTGATGTTCCTGGCTACTTCTCAGAAGCTCAACGCCCGTTTGATGCGGTGGTCGTTGTTACTTCAACCATATAATTTCACAGTAGAGTACATTCCGGGGAAGGAAAATGTTGGAGCGGATTTCTTGTCAAGACACCCAGCTCCTGAAGAAGAGGAATGAATCATCTGGATTTAACTCATGGTGGAGAAGAGTGAGATGGACTACTCTCTTAAGAGGGGGCCTATGTCACGAGCTCGCCATGAGTTAACCAGATAATAATACCGACGTTTGCGTGGCGTATATTTTCTAGGCCACAACAGTCTTACTAACAGAGTAAACACAGCTGCACAGGTTACATCGTGTCAGCCCATAAACACATTTGGTGGTGAGTGAGAAGGAATGGATACATCGAGTTGGCAGTTCATTAACAGTTAGAATCACATATGATTGTCGGCTTAGGATATGGAATGGTTCCGTTTGTCATCTATACTGCCGGACATCAGACGGAAATGGCTGCTGGGATTGTCACCACGGAACAGAAGATTGACAGTTTATCAACAGGTCGGAAGTGCCCGACTGGGGAGAAAACAGTGCATCTGTCAATTCTTGGTTTCCGGCACATCGAGAGGATTGACGGGGTTATTTGCAACTCTTTGTTGTAACTCGACAGAAACTCGCTGGCTTGTTTGAGAATCTAAACTATTACTGACAACTTTGACAGGACTAAAGCCAGGAAAATGGATTCTTGACAAGGGATGATCTGCCACTGTTCCACCTGTGTGGGGGCATAAAGGATAACGTCACGTGGCCAACTTTGGTAGTTTGCCATATAAACCCGAGTTGGGATCAACTAGGGGGGACTTGAAAAATGCTCTAGTCAGAGTGCCAGGGCACTGCAGTGCTTAGTGGAAATAATATCTACCGTGTGTTAATTAGTGACTTAATTTTGCACGTGCCTATAATGGCAGATGTAGATATGATTGATAGGACTGCAGTAGTGCCATTTAAGGTTCCCTACCAGATCCAAGGAAACTCTACAAGTTTTGGGAAAGAATTAAAAAACCCATTCTGAAGAACACCAGTTCAAGAGTCAATAAAGTTGCATACAGAAACGTAACTTACGCTAGAAGGAAATTGATTCATCAAAGAGAGTGATGCATACTGATGCACCACACAGCATCAGACAGTAGTAACGAACCGAGAACCGGCTAAGAGTACCTAGTGTTAGTACAGTAACAATTAACATTAGTAATTAGCACTTATGGACTGAATGGTTCGATGTGCAACGAGGATGATCTGCCGACTAACTAACTAACTAACTAACTGCGTACACACTACAAAAGACTTGTGCAGTTTGTTAAGGAACGTTAGGAACGGACATTGTGTAGAGTGCAACCGGTCCATGATTAACTGTTAATACCACCGGTGTCTATTTCGGATGTTCATGAAATTGGATTACCAGAGGTCTACAGAGGCAAAGCAGTATCCAGCAAGATGGTTTCGGCAACGGGTGAGAAGTACATGTTCGGACGTAACGTGCTGTGGTCTATCTTTGCTGGGATCAGCTGACTGGGTTGCTGTCTGAGAGTCAGAGTCTACACACTTTATAGAACACGTCACACATTTTCTTCACATACACGTCTCATATACGTTACACTTTTATTTTAATAAATTAATCTTTATTAATTTTTAGAAGCAAGAGTTGTTGAGTATGTTGCGTTGGGGAAGTATGAGAAGGGGGCATAGTACGACAGTGTGCGAGTGATAGGAAAAGGTATCCATAGGCTGATGGAGTGTGTTGGACGGAAGCTGGTGGATTCTCCAGAATATTGAGAGGAAAAAAATATTATAATGTGGGTGTCGGATCTCCTCACTCCAGGGACGACACTTTAAAGGAGGACACGACAACTATATACAACAATAAGAAAGAGACAAACAGCTTTCTTTGGTCATGTGATGAGAAGAGAAGCATTGGAGAACATCGTTACAACTGAAATGATCGAGGGGAAGAGAGGCAGAGGCAGTCCAAGAGAAATGATGCTGGACGGATTGAGACGGTGGCATGGAGGAATGTCATCAGCATCATAGATTAAAATCAGGCATTTGATAAAGTAAAACATGATGAGCTAATTAAAATGTTGGAAGATATCAACATTGATGGGAAAGATTTAAGAATAATAAAGAATATATACTGGAACCAAATAGCAGCAATTAAAATGGGAAATAAAGAGGGTAGTTACGAACAGATAAAGCTAGGAGTAAGACAAGGGTGTCTCTTGTCATCCGATCTCTTCTCCCTATATAGCGAAGTAATAATGAGAGAGATCAAAGAGAAGCCAGGAATACTAATCGGAGGATATAATATAAACAATATACGCTATGCAGATGACACAGTATTGGTGGCGGATAATGCAATAGACCTACAACAATTATTGAACATTGTAGTATCAGAGAGTGCACAGAAAGGACACTCCTTGAATATCAAGAAAACAGTAGCATTGGTGATATCAAAGAAAACGGGGACACCAAAATGTGACATAGAAATAGAAGGGGAAATTCTCAACCAAGTGGATAATTTTAAATACTTAGGGGCACTTATAACATCAGATGGATGATGTACAACAGAGATTAAGCGCAGAATATGACAGGCAAAAGCCGCATTTCATAAAATGAAGAGTATCTTATGCAATAAGTCGCTATCAATGAATGTAAGAAAGAGAGTGCTAACATGCTATTTAGAACCAGTTTTGCTGTATGGCAGAAAATCTTGAAATGTAAATGAACAAATTAGGAAGAACTTAGAAGCAACAGAGATGTGGTTTTTAAGACGATTGTTGCGAATTCCTAGGACTGCCAGAGTAACTAACAACGATTGCCTCAAAGAGGCTAATGCAACTAAAACCCTATATATAACAATAAGAAAGAGACAAACAGCTTACTTTGGTCATGTGATGAGAAAAGAGGCAGAGGCAGACCAAGAGAAATGATGCTGGACGGATTGAGACGGTGGCATGGAGGAATATCATCAGCAGAGTTAATCCAGAACACCAAAGACCGAGATCTGTGGAGAGCCATTAACACCTACGCCAGCCGGCAGGGCACTTGACGATGATATGATGATAAGTCCAAGACTGAAGTTCAATATAAAATAGTCCATTAGAGTTATTGAATATAGAATCGACCAAGAAATAAGTTAAATATGTAATAGCTAAACAAAGTAGTTGCATGTAGAGTAAGTGAAGCAATAAGTTAAATTTAGAATATCTCAAGTTAGAAATTGAATATAAAATAGCTAACGAAAGAAGTTAAATGTAGAGTAGCCCAAAATTAAGTTAAGCGTTGAATAGCTAACGAAAAAAAAAAATGAATATTGTAATGTGGACAGCGAAAGAAAAAATTTCAATGATGATGTAAAAAAAAAAAAAAGCTAACTAAATATACCCTACGAAAGACATTGTGTGCAGAAATACCACAGAAAGAAGCCATGTGTAAAATCGCTTATGAGAGAATGTAAATGTATAGTTGCTAAAGATAGCCGGGATTGTGGTCTCGTTATGAATAGAGAATAACTGGAGCATAATGTAGCAACAGGGAAATTTGCGGGAAAAGGCATAAATGCAGCACATAAAGAAGAATCAACAATACTTCGTAATGTTAATAAGACTATACAAGAAATACATAATGTCTTGCTGGATATTGTAAATTTGAATAGACATGATCGCATATTCATTCATCATTGGCACCTTTCCGTCTTGACAGACGATAGTTTGGTACATTGTGCTTCAAAAAGGCTTAATAGCTACGATCCATGATAGCATATGGTAGTTGGTTAACCACGCAATGATGATGATGATGATGACGATGATGCATGTTGTAGTATAATAACACACACTGACTTACATTGTTTTGTGGGAAAACTTATTGCCATCCACCCAGGAACTCGTACACACTGATATCGTTGGCAGCCATGCATAAAGTACTCGGAGCCCAGTGGCTCACATGTGTTCTCAGACTGGCAGTCTAGGTGTCAGGCATATAGATGACTCAGCTCAGTTTGTACGTTAGTCAATATTAATACTATTATTATCATGTGTCAAATACATTATTATACTGTGTCAACGTATTTCAGTAAGTGGGAGTAATCAGTTCTGCACGTTGCGAATAATATTTAAAGTGCTGCATCTACAGTATTTTCCTCAGTATTTGATGTGACGTCATTGTGAACCTTAAGGCTGTGTAAAGGCTAGATAATTCAGGTTGTCTCAGGGAAGCTAATTAGTAATGCAAAGGGGCAGATGACATCGGTGTTTCTAAGGGTGCTAACTGGTGAATGGGTGACAATTCGGTGTTTTTTCTGTCTTAAACAGACGCACATTAAAGATACTGAGAGTTGGGGTGCTTTCTACACGCCACAAATGCTAATTTTCATGGTTTGTTCCTTACACAGTTCATTTAGACCAGGGTGGCCAACACGAGGCCGCAGGACTCATGTGGCCCGCCGGAGTCATGTTGCGGCCAGCGGAGTTAGGTCAAATGAAGATAAATGCTAACTTTATTGTGCATATCACCTACAGAACATCACATCATGAGTCGTTCCTATCATACATTTTTAAATTGTAGCTAAGAGAAATTTTAAATATCTCGCATTTTTGACATAAAATTAATTGGTTTTGAGCTATTTAAGATATCCCGCATTTTTGTGGGAAAATACATAGATGTTAGCTATTTCAAATATCCCGCTATTTGACACTCAAGGTTACTTAGATTTTTTGTCCGACAAGTTAGAAAATTAAACTACTTCCATACAGTCTGCCTTAGGAAGCTTTTGAATCCAAGTTCCCTGATACTGAAGTCCTAGAAAGAGCGTCCATGTCCAGTATCCACACTTTACAAGTGAAGAATCAGATTCGCTGAGCTGGCACATACACCATAAACGAGTCTTTTTTTTTTGCCAGCTGCGTTGTGGTGTCAAGGCGGGCAGACGAAACGCTTTAAAGACACTTTGAAAATCTCACTGACATCTTTTGGGATTCACCATGACACATGGGAGACTGCTGCCAAAGACCGTAATTCGTGGCATACATCATTTCGCAAGGGTGCAGTCACTTGCAAAGCAACCAGGACTGCATGAGTTGTGAAGAAGAGGCTGGACAGATAAACCACTGCAGGGAATCCACCTCCTAGAACGTCTAGCATTCATTTTCCACATTGTCAAAGAACATTTCGAACCAAAATAGGCCTGATCAGGCATCTTTGAAGTCACGGATCATTACGTTCAACCCCATGGTTGAAATGAATGGTCATCTTCATACTTGATGGACAAAAAACACTATCGTGCTTCTGTTGACTGTAATGAGAGGTTGCTAACACAATATTAACTGTGGAACAGCTGGGTGCTGAGAAGTAGGGGTACAAGTAACACACATGCACACACGCACGCGCGCGCACACACACACACAAATACACTCACCCACACACACACACACACTTACAAGCATCAAAAAAAAATCTGAGAAACACCTCCTATATATATATATATATATATATATATATATATATATATATATATATATATATGTGTGTGTGTGTGTGTGTGTGTGTGTGTGTGTGTGTGCGTGCATGCATGCGTGCACACAATTACAAGCAGCAAAATAAAAAATTCAGAGAAACAGCGCCTCTATATATATATATATATATATATATATATATATATATATATATATATATATATATATATATATATTTATATATATATATATATATATATATATATATATATATATATATATATATATATATATATATATATATATATATATATACTAGTTAACCCGGCCACGCTTCGCCCAGTCCCTGGTGGGTAGCATCTCATTTAATTCATATAAGTAGTCATATAAGTTCTCGTTCCCGTTACCGACTGTCTGTCTGTCCGTCTGTCTGTCTGTCTGACCCGGCCCGGCATCGCCCAACTCCTGGTGTGGAGCATCTCATTTAATTCATATAAGTAGTCATATAAACTCCCGTTCCCGTTCCCGACTATCTATCTGTCTGTCTGTCTATATGTCTGTCTGTCCATCCCTCCCTCTCTGTCTGTCTGTCTGTCTGTCTGTCTGTCTGTCTGCCTGTCTGTCTAATCATTTATTGGTTGCAGTTAGAACAACCTTAGATAAACGAAGATCACCTTACAAAAAGCATTAGAAAGAGCACTTGAAAGATCTTTACATCTTCCCCAACAATTAACTTGGGTTAATGGAGCGGCGGCAGCAGCATCAGCAGAAGAAGAAGGAAAAGGAGGAGTAGGAGCTGGGAGGAGGAAGAGGGAGGTGGAGGAGGGAGGAGTAGGAGGGAGGAAGAGATAGGCGGAGAGAGGAGGAGGAGGGAAGAGGAGGGAGGAGGAAGGAGGAGGAGGAGTAGGGAGGAATAGGAGGGAGGAGGAGGGATTAGGAGGAGGAGAGAGGAGGAGGATTTAGGAGAAGGGAGGAGGAGGGAGGAGGAAGGAGGAGTAGGGAGGAATAGGAGGGAGGAGGGATTAATAGGAGGAGAGAGGAGGAGGAGGTAGGAGAAGGGAGGAGGAGGGATGAGGAAGGAGGAGGAAGGAGGAGGAGGCAGGAGGAGGAGGCAGGAGGAGGAGGCAGGAGGAGCGAGGAGGGTAGGAGGAGGAAGAGGGAGGGCGAGGAGGAGGGAGGGGTAGGAGGAGGGAGGAGGAAGGAGGAAGAGGAGGGAGAAGGAGGGAGGAGAACGCAGGGGGAGGAGGAGGAGGGAGGAGGAGGGAGGAGGTGGAGGAAGGCGGAGGGAGGAGGAAGAGGGAGGAGAAGGAGGGGAAGGATGAGGAGGGAGGAGGAGGAGGGAGGTGGAGAGAGGAGGAGGGGGAGGAGGAGGGATGAGGGGGATGACGTAGGAGGAGGAGGGAGGAGGAGGGAGTAGGAGGAGAGAGGAGGAGAAGGGAGGAGGAAGGAAGAGGAGTGATTAGGAGGAGGGAGGAGGAGGGAGGAGGAGGAGGAAGGAGGAAGAGGGAGGAGGAGGAGGAAAACGAGGGAGGAGGAGGGAGAGGGAGGAGGGGGAGGGGAAGAGGGTAGGAGGATTTTAACGCATATGCCTGTAGACAACTGCAGCGAAAAGGTGGGTCTGTCTATCTATCTGACCCGGCGTGGCTTTGCCCAGCTCCTGGCAGGTAGCGTCTCATTAAATTCATAGAACAAAAAAAGTAACTTAAAAGATTGTCCTTCCACACACCATCCATTATTTTTAATGACAACTCTTTCTAATCACATGCATGACTACAGTAACTTCTGAAGCATAAAAAGATGAGTTACAATGTTATGCATTGTGCATTATTTTTATGAAAACTTTGAAAATGCCTTAAAGATTGTATCATTATTTATTATAACTCATATGCCGGTACATAACTATAGACACAGAGTTTATAAATCTTTGAAAACGATGCAACAATATGACTATAAGTTATACAGAAAAGTTATTAAAAGTTATGCCCCTTGAAATAACTTTTACAGAGTTAAGTCCCCTTGCTATATAGAAATTATAATGAAAATGAAAAATTAAATAATATTCAGTAAGCAGCCGATTTCACACTAAAAAAATATCACAGTTGGCTGCGCTGGAATGAAAGGAAGACGTGTAGAAAATTTCATCTCAATCGAATGGGCCGTTCGCGAACGCATAAAGGACATACGGACGGAGATTGCCTTTTGTATATAAGATATATATATATATATATATATATAAAGAAGAGGGAAAATTTAAGTTTTATTAATTTTTATTGTGAAATAAAGAGCTATACACAGTATCTCGTTGTTCTGGGATTCTTCAGTGAAATAAAACTGTCCGAGAAGTCATAGACTGACGGGTTGTCTCCAGGCTGATGGGCTGAAATTTATTCACAATCTGAGTATAGTTTTGTTGACTCTGGAAAGTTGCATCACGCATCTGGCTATTTTAGTGATCTGACCCTAAAAATTGTGGCTGTTGTAGGGGATAAAACACATCTGGCAGTTGTAAGATCCAACACGCATCTGATAGGTTGATTGAGAAATGTAGGTACCACACTGATGTGTGTTTTTGCCTTTGTTAACTTGAGTGTTGTTAGTGACTTGTTTAAGCTTCTTGGCTTGTTTAGGCTGTTTGGCTGTGACTCGATCAAAGTAACCTATGATTTCACTCTGCTTAGTTATTATATGCTCATATTCTTGACGAGTAAATGTCATCCATATTCTGATGGTAAATGTGATTATCTAATTCAGCTAAGAAGCAACTGATATGTAACGGGCTCGCCTTTCTGTATTATAAAACAAACACTGCCCTTACATCAGCACCCACTGATCTAACAGTCTTACTGCCAGGAGTCATATTGTCACAGCTATTATGTACATACTTCAGATTTGTACTTATAGTCGGTTCACAGTCAACGACTGCTCCCAACCTCCGGTTTATGTACCGGTGATTGAGCCACGTGTAAAGTCACAGTTTTCAGCGAGTTTTATTTAGAATCAAACTGCTTACAGCACGGTCTGGAACAACACAAAATGTTTAGCCTATGTTAGTATGTAAGTTGTGACTATCGAAATAAAGCCCTGTCATTAATCGGTGTTTGTTCGAAAAGGTCTACAGAATACGATACGTGATATGTTCTTCCCGCGACCTTTAATCATGATGAAATAGATAGTGGAGAGGCCATAGGCGTTACTTAGTAGATTTTGTACGACACACGTGCTATGCATAAATGGTATGTCTGATTGATGGTCTGTAAATTTGTTCAGGTTGGCGTGTAATGGAGGCAGACCAAATTACTTAATGTAGTCACATTTTCCTGAGCCGTCATAATACATGGCGATACAACGAGAACCAGGTTTATCACTGGTATCAGAGTTTACAACAAAAACCGCTGCTTTACTTATATGTGTCTATGAAGCTGGTAGAGAGCACATTCTTTGACGTGTAACCGAAGAACATACATATCAACTAGTAGTATTCTAATAATCTGATGTATGTCAATTATGAGGCGTAATGTGTTAGCACGTGTCTGGTCATGCGGAGTTCAATTATCCCGTGGTGCTCAGCATAGAAGCTTGCAATGGCTCTGGAGTGGGTTGAACTTAAATACCAGTGTTAAAGGTCAAGCCCGAAGCATCTTAAACTGGTCTCCGTCAAGTAAACTGGGGCTCAGGTCAAATACATCATATAAATCGGCATCAGATATATTTATTTAACTTTTATTGGCTATGTGGCGTCGTGTTCTTAGTCTTTTGTTGTTATCGCCTTCTCGTATTGATGAGGAATCTCGTCGTGTCATAGTAATAGTATGTGGCTGAGAGATGAATCTTCTTTTACGCCGCCCTCTGATTCAGTGTCGCTTTCAAGAAGGCTATATATATATATATATATATATATATATATATATATATATATATATATATATATATATATATATATATATATATATATATATATATATATATATATATATATATATATATATATATATATATATATATATATATATATTCGCAGGGTATAATCTGCGTGTCGCATAGGGAGACGTCCTCGTAAGACAATAAACTGTGCCGGTAATTGTTTACTGGGGCGAGTTCGGCTGTGGATGGTAGTTTATCGCCTATTCGCAGTGCGACTTTAGCTCTGACATGTAAATGGGTGTTAAAGAGATTGAGATACTCTTCACTGGCGTAAGAGATTGTAAGTTCTATGGGTGTTCCTGGTGCTAGAGATGCAAATTGGTGTATCTCCAGAAACTTGCCCACTTTCACCGCAGTTTGCGAGTGGGCATGCTAATCAGTTCCAATTATGAGATTAGTTAAATGTGTAATAGATAAAAAACATATTAAATTTAGAATATCTAAAGAAATATATTTAATGTAGAATAGCTCAAAAACTAATTTCAATGTAGAACAGATACAGAAAAAGAAATACAATAGTGATTAGCAAAAGAAAGAAAATAACGTAGAATAGAGCACGACAATAATTAAATATCGAAAAGATCAAGATAGTCAAAAGTGTGTCCTCTGAATATAGAATAATTGGAACATAATATGTCAATCGTGAAGATTATATCGGGAGTTGTAGAGCAAGAACAGAGATACGATTAATAACTGCATTTTATAACGATGATGATGATGATGATGATGATGATGATGATGATGATGATGATGATGATGATGATGATGATGATGATGATGATGATTAGTGTTCTAGTATAAAAACATACAGTGACTTACATTCTTGTATGAACACGCTTGTCACATTGCTCTCTGAAAATTGTGTGCAGCGAAAACGCTGGCAGTCATGCGTAATGTATTCAGCTCCCACAGGTTGACATGCGTTTCCAGCCCGACAATCTAGATTCAGACATACAGCTGACTCAACTCACTTTGTAGGTTAGTCATCATATTCATATGGCAAACATATACTTTTTTGAAAACATGTAATTGGCAAACATGTAATTGCAAAGAAAGAAATTCAATGTAGAATAGCTAAAGGAATGTATTAAATGTAAACTGCTAAAGAAAGATGTCAAATATAGAATAGCTAAAGTTAGTTAGTTAGTTAGTTAGTTAGTTAGTTAGTTAGTTAGTTAGTTAGTTAGTTAGCTAGTTAGTCGACAGATCATCCTGATTGCACATCGAACCACTCAGTCTATAAGTAAATTCCGCAGCGTGTAGAGGCTCACGACACCAGTCATTTGTTGTTCTATTAATCTTCTCTGTCTTCCTGTAAAGAGTTTGTGTTTGGCCCCACCTAATTTAACTTGTTGTTCTGTCAGTCTGGCCATGGCTGTAGATTCACTGTCATCACTTGGTTCTCGCAAACGTCTTACTTCTCGTAGAGCATTCAGTATATCAGTCTGGTCCATGATCGTCCGCCCTCAACATTATACATACGTGGACGCCTGTTAGCCTGTGCAGTTTCTTGTTCACCAACATGCCCTAGCACGAAGATGACAATAATCTGTGCCAGCCGGTACCGCCCCAGAGACACCAACCATTGTCTTCGGACCGAACCCATTTCTATCTTAGTGAGCAGACTCCTTGAATAACTAAGGAAGATGCCCAAGTGAAAATCTGAGTCTCGAGCCATGTTATTTCTTTCCTCACTGCCATGGCTTTCATAGTCAGGCTACTTGTATTCAAGGCAATAGCATCCGAATCCCCCCTCACAATTCTCCCATTCTCCCGTCAGCCCGAGCCGTAAAAGCCCATTAACTTTTCACGATCCATCTGTGTTAATGTCAGCATGCCCATCTAAGGAACTCGAGGAGATCAAAAGATCCAAGCCCGTACTTCCCCCTCCACAGCAATCGGCTTCTCTTGTCTGTATGATCTGTCTAGTTGGATGACAATTGAATTTGTATTCTGTCCCCCGTGGTTGCAAAATCAAGAAGATACCGCATAGCTCTGTTTGTTGTATTTCTCGTACACCCAAGTATAAACGCATGGCTTCGTTCTGTATACTTTCCATCCTTTCCATCTGCTTATGACTGAGAGTCAGCATCGCCATCGCATACACACAGACAGAAAGGATTATATATACTATACTCGTATAGTAAGTGTCAGAGTCCAACAGGGGACAGCGATGCAGGGACATCGTTACGACCGCCAGGCGACTTAGCTCCCAGTAAGGGATGCAACAACTGCGTTGCGCCGCCAGGCGAATATGAGTTACCGGCCTGCGAGATCGCTGGCTGACCAGCGGTCAGGCCGCCAACGCAAGACGCACGCCTGCCACGTGACGCCACGCCAGGCAGGAGGCAAGTTGCGAACCAGGTCCAGACAGCTCTGGGACACGGTACAGGACGGACGTGTGATTGAGAGAAAGGCGTTGTATGGTTTCTGTATTGAAAGGCGAGTGTCTGGACATCTTGCGAGTCAGACTTGTGAACGGTATTGTGGATGTAAGTTGTAAAGTATCCATTATATATATTTGTGATCATCGTTCTGTAGTTGATATGTTAATAAATCCATCGAACGATGTATCGTTGAGTCTTACGTCAAATCACGTTGTATTTGTACTGTCTCACACTTGTTAGGCAAGCGAGCCAAGTTTAAGACCCTGACATGTGTGAACGTGGAGGGCTCGTCCCGCTTTAATTTACTTATATTTGAACGTGAATAGCTCGTCCTTGTTGAACGTGAAGGTCTCGTCCAGCTTTAAGTTAGTTAGATTTAAACCTAAATGTGATCATGGAAAGCTCATTTTGATTGTTACTACATTATTTAAACATGTGTAAGACCATTTGTAAACGTACAATGCATACATTTTGTTTGATCCTGTAAGCGTGTAAAACATTTGTGATTTGTGAAACTTGTAACCGTTTTGACCTTGTCGACATTGTGATCTTGTCGCCATTTTGACCTTGTCGCCATCTTGTAAACTTGATGTCTATGTCCTTACTGAATGTCATCTTGATAAAAGTGATGTGTCATCAATGTAATAGAGTGTTAAGATACTTGTAGATTGTCTTTGTGAATTGAGTTTGTGGAACGCGAAAAGTGTTTGAAAAGAAAGTAACGTGTATTGTAAAAAAAACTGTTGACGGACAAACTTACGACATACAACTACACTCAACGCCATACAAACCTAATCAACACTTAGTGGCAAGCAGGCACACACCAACAAATAGACGCTAATTTATCTTCTTCCGAAATAAAAGCAGGTTTTTCCGTACCAGCCGAAACCTTGCCGTAGAGGTCATTTGTAGTCTGAAGTAGCGACCCTACAGTTCCTAGCCCGAGTTTCCAACCGTTCTTCACCGCATCCAGGGCACTTGAGTATACTTTTTTCTTTTCGTATACTTTAAAAATGCATTTTTAGACACATATCGTCCATATAAACAGATTGTAAATTGTTGATTACTAACCACTTATAACATATTGTGTGTGGCTGGTATTTCATTGACATTTTTCCATCATGTCTTCATTATTTGATTTCATTGATATGGGCATAAAGTTACAGTTACATGGTGATGAACTAACACAATGGAGTGAGCAAAAATATGCTGAATACCTACTAGTACAGGAAAAAGCGGCTGAGCGTGAAGAAAGAGCAGCTGAAAGAGCGTTAAAGCAGGCAGAGATGGCTGCCAAACAAGGAGAGGCAGAAACAGCCTTAAAGCAAGCAGAATTGTCTGAAAAAACAAAGCAAGCTGAGATAGATAGTGAGCTGAAGAAGGCAGAAATAGCAGCTCAGAGTAAGAGAGAAGAACTGGAGTTACAGTTGAAGATAAAACAACTTGACACTGAGACTGCGATGAACAAAGAGTCTAAGAAATCTGAAAGACTGGAGAAAGAAAACCAGTATAAGAAATATCAAGGTATTGTACGTAATTATACCTCGGGTGACTGCATCGCAGCCTTTACCCAGAATTTTGAAACTTTAATGGAACATTATCAAGTTCCACTTTCTGAATGGAATATTGTGTACATGAGGAGTTTGTCAGGGGAACCTCTTAAAGTTATTGAAACCATCCCCAAAGACCTCAGAAAAGATTACCATTATCTGAAATCTAAGATTATGGCACATTTTATGTTAGATGAGGCAGGTTACAGAGAACAATTCAGTAAATTGAGCCCAAAACCGACTCAAACGTTCTCTGACTACCTCTGCTTAGTCCGAGATATTTTCACCAAATGGACGTCAGCAGCCAAAATTGAAGAAAGTTATCAGAGATTGGAAGATCTAATCATTAGAGACAAAATTGTGTCATCTATTCCTTCAGCCTTTGCTAAATTTTTGTTAGAGAATGAATGCTCTAGTGTGGATGAGATTGAAAGACGTGGGTCGGCTTACTACACAGCCAACAAACATTGCTTTGCTACTGAAGATACTAACATTAACTTTGTAGCAGCGGCTAACTATGACAAACAACCCTATAGTAGGCAGAAAACTCATAGGCCTACCTCTGAGAAATTTAATCATTGCATTTATTGTAAATATTCACATCATCAGGGTGAAATGTGCGATCAGAACCCAGGGTACCAAACTTACTTATTAAACATGGTAAACAGACAGGACAAGGAACGTAAATCCTTCAAAAACTCACGAAAATGTTTCCTCTGCAAGGCATGGGGACACCATCGGAAAGATTGTAAGGGCAGGCATATGACCAACAAAGCAAACGCCGCCTTGTTTGATACTTCGTCTTCTGATGAAGAAGAGCCAGAGAAACATCCTGTGAACTCAGCACAGGCTTTTGACATATTCAACGCAAACAAATGCTCTGTTTGTAACACCTTATATGAAGATGGTATTTTAACATGCGGTCATGCCATCCCTATTGCCAATGAAGAAGCTAATTTGGTAGTAGACTCAAAAGGCAGAATAAACATCCATCACGGATATGTAAATGGCAAATCTGCTACAGTCCTTCGCGACACGGGCAGTTCACTCATTGGCCTGAAGAAAACGTTCATAATGCCTACAGACTATACAGGCAGGCACGTAACATGTAGAACATTCTCAGGCAATATTGAGAAATACCCATTAGCATGGGCATATATTGAAACACCTTTCCTCACTGGGAAAGTAAAGTGCGCTGCACTAACCAGTCCAGTTTGTGATATAATTATTGGTAATTTACCTGAGGTAAATGATAAACCTCATGACATAACATCTGTATGTATTGATGATACCATAACATCACCATCAAATGTCATCATTGAAAATGTCACACCACCTATTGATTGTAAAGTAGCTAATGTAGCACTAAGTTCTCATGACATCATTGAAACTGTTGTTCCATCATCATCATCTGATATCATTGAGTGTGTGAACGCAGTAACAAGAGCTACTGCTAGAGTGCAAGATGAAATAAATCAAACTGAGGCTATACAATTACTCAGCCCAGTTTCACTACCTACTAACACCATGAAGGAAGCATTTGTAACAGCCCAAAAAGCTGATCCTTCATTGTCAAAATACTTTGACCTGATCGGCCGAAAGCCAAAAGTAACCAAGAATGCAAAATGGCATTTTGCCATGAAAAATGACATACTCACCAGGTATTACACCAGAGGTGACGATACCACAGAGCAAACTGTTTTGCCAACTAGTTATCGCAAGCAAGCCTTACATCTTGCACACGATATACCTCTTGCAGGACATATGGCATACGTTAAGACCAGATCAAGGTTATTGACACAATTTCACTGGCCAAAATTTTGCAATGACATTAAAGAATATTGCAGAAGTTGTGACACCTGCCAGAAATTGGTTAAAAAAGGTAAACACCCACAGGCAAAGTTACAAGTTACCGACTTAGCCAGTCGATCTTTTGAAAAGCTATCGGTTGACATAGTGGGCCCTCTTAGTCATACAACAACTAGAGGGAATAAATTTATTCTAACTGTCATTGATCAATGTAGTCGCTGGCCAGAAGCTATTCCGTTAAAGAACATAACTGCCAATGACATAATGGAAGTGTTCTTCCATATTTTTTCTAGGATAGGTTTTCCAGATACTATCCAATCTGATAGGGGCACTCAGTTTATTGCCGCATCCACCCAAGCTTTCACCAAAATGCTGGGAGTGAAGCAGTGTTTCAATTCCCCCTACCATCCTCACAGTAGCGGAGTAATAGAAAAGTTTAACGGGGATCTTAAGCACATGCTTGCAAAAGTAACGCAAGAACACCCCAACAACTGGGATGTATATCTACCAGCTATTCTTTTTGCTTATCGCGAGGTACCTCATGCTAGTACCGGTTTCTCTCCTTTTGAACTCATCTATGGTGCCAAACCACGTGGCCCATTAACCATTTACCACTAAATGTTAACGGACTCTACACCAGTACTTAAACCCATATCATCATACTTATATGTGACATCATTGCGTGAAAGAATCATCAAACCTTGTGTTATTGCAAAGAATGCACTAAAACTATCTGGTGCTACTTATAGACAGTATGCTGACAAAGGTAACAGGACAATAACATTGACACCTGGACAGGACATTCTTCTGCTGCTATCTAGTGACAGACACCTTCTGACTGATTCTTGGCAGGGACCTTTTAAAGTGACAAGACAGATTTCACCTGTAGACTACGAAATCCTTATAAAAGACAAACACAAAATATTTCACATAAATATGCTAAGACCATACCACAACAGAGACAACGAACAAGACGATACGACAGCTTGTACAGTGATAATAGATCACGAAGACGACGATGCTAGTGACGAAATTCCAACACCTGCAGTAGACAAGACAGACTGCTTGAAGGAGATCAAAATCAACCCAAATTTAACTCAAGCAGAGACAGACAGTTGCAAACAACTTATACAACAGTACAACACCATCTTTTCCAACAACCCAGGACAAACAGAATTAGTACAGCATCACATCGCACTCACATCAAACACACCCATTAGATGCAGACCATACACCATCCCATTACATTACAAAGAACATTTACATCAAGAAATCATCAACTTAGAGAAAAATAACATCATAAGACGATCCCAATCAGACTACTCATCTCCCATGGTCATAGTACGCAAAAAGGACAATACAATAAGACTGTGCATTGACTACCGAAAACTGAATAAAATAACTGTTCAAGATCTTGAGCCAATGGCAAACACTGACGATCTTTTGACAGAACTGACAGACGCTAGATTCTTTACGACGGTGGATATGACTAAAGATTATTGGCAGATTGCTGTAGACGAACAGAGCAGACATCTGACAGCATTTGCCACACCTTGGGGACTGTACGAATGGTGCAAACTTCCATTTGGGCTTGTTAACGCCCCAGCCACATTCGTACGTATGACACGACTACTTCTAGTAGACATTCCTAACATAATCTGCTATATTGACGACATATGTATTCACACAGAGACAATGACGGAGCACATTAGGACATTAGACCAGACATTTGAACGGATCAGACAGCATGGACTGACAGTGAAGCCTGCAAAAGTAGACATAGCCTACCAGGAAATATCATTCTTGGGTTATAAAATATCCAATGGCTTTGTCACGACAGACGATAAAATTGTGTCCAAGATACTAAAACTCTCACTTCCGACTACTAAAAAACAAGTCAGAAGTTTGTTGGGCTTAATAAATTACTACCGGCAGTTTATTCCTGATTTTTCTGAACTGACCGAGGTGTTTACTAATCTACTAACAAAAGATAAACCAGAGAAAATTGTACACGATCAATGCCTAAAAATCGCATTTCATAAAGTGCTATCATGTTTTTCTGATAAGAATGAACATAATCTTATCCTTAAATTGCCCGATATCCGTTTACCTTTCAGATTACGCACAGATGCTAGCTCCGTGGCGATTGGAGCAGTCCTGTTGCAGGAGTATAACAACATTCTCCACCCCGTTTATTTTGTATCCAGGAAGCTGAAGGCCCGAGAGCGGGCATGGTCCATCCCTCAATTGGAAGCCCTAGCTTTAGTAGTGGGTATTACAAAATTATCTAGATTTCTTCTAGGACGCCATTTCATCGTAGAATCGGACAGCAGCCCCTTACGATGGATGAATTCAGGTGTGCCATCGAACCATATGGTAGCGCGTTGGTCTTTGAAACTTCAAGATTATAGCTTTGAGGTTCGACATATCCCAGGCAGACCCAATTCAATTGCCGATCTTTTGTCACGTTGTCCGACCGACCCAGTGAGCACCAATGTCTGAGTGCAGTATGTAGAAATACACTCAGACCAACACAGCCATTTAATAGTGAATAGTGGTTTTCATTCACAAAAGCTGTGTAATGTCTACAATATTGTGATAGGGATTACTCCCATTATATATAGTGTTCTTATTTTACTAGTTCATGTAGTGATTGTCGTGTATAAATGTGCAGTATGTGGTAGAAAGCGAACTTTATTAACTGTATATATTACGTACAAGAACAGTGTCACATTCGCACTTACCTGAAGCGAATTATCCAACGTGACAGCAACAACTTCGTGTGGAATCTTCCAGGAACATTTTAATTACGAGTGTGAAAGTAAAAACTGAACAGTGACGACTTTTCTACACCTCTGCATTGAACCGAAATCTTTAATGTTCGACTGAAACATCTAACACATGAACATTCGATCGTAATCCAGAAGATTGTGTAGCAACATCCAACACGAACTTTGAGAACATTGTTCCTTCCTTAAACTACATCAAACCGGAACAGGTGTGTTCTACAAGCTTTACCATCAGCTGATTTTAGTGCTCGTGTGTACTTCCGGATTAATTAGAAATTTAGAACAAAAATAGCAGACAACATATAAAAGGTTAAAAAGTTTTGACGATTCTAAAATGTTTAGGATTCTATAAAATTGAATACACGAATTGTGTGTTTATTTATTTCTCTAATGTAATCTTAGAATCATATCTTGATTAACGTATTCATATTACCGACTTTTTCTCGTTAATATGAAGAAACGTCAAGCAATGACACTAAGAAATTAAATAGTTATTGTAAATTATTGTGTTTCACTAATGTTAAAATTATTTCCCTTTCATTTATTGTTATTACATTTTCACACAAAGGGCCATAATTTGAAATGTATATGCTAATGTGTTGTGTGTAATATAACATGTTGTTGTTAAAGTGTTGACACCACAGGCAGGCATCTACTGGGCATGGCAGAGGGTTGCCAACATTGTATGCCAACACAAGAACTCCTGGCCAAGTAGGGACAGGGTTGGAGTGTTTTATACGACTTATATAAAGTCGCATTTCAGTCTGGCTAGATGGTTTTTGTCTCAAGAACCATATTATTATTTTTTTCAAATTGCTGCGAGGTAGATGCGTGAAGCTGGAACTACTGATCTGACTGGGTGATAATACAATTGAGGTAACCAGCCATCGAGAGGGTGAAGCCTGATATGTGTTAAACATGAAACACCACATGTCTTTGTACCCAACTCCCAGTTCTTATATATTTCTATGCCATGTGTGTAATTTTGATAACGTTGTGTATAACAATAGAAAGGTAGACTCTGACAAGGGTATACTATTAACCCAACAGGTACAGACATTATACATGAAAGACGACATCTTTCATGGATTTTACCGGGGGAGCGTGTCAGAGTCCAACAGGGGACAACGATGCAGGGACATCGTTACGACCGCCAGGCGACTTAGCTCCCAGTAAGGGATGCAACAACTGCGTTGCGCCACCAGGCGAATAGGAGTTACCGGCCTGCGAGATCGCTGGCTGACCAGCGGTCAGGCCGCCAACGCAAGACGCACGCCTGCCACGTGACGCCACGTCAGGCAGGAGGCAAGTTGCGAACCAGGTCCAGACAGCTCTGGGACACGGTACAGGACGGACGTGTGATTGAGAGAAAGGCGTTGTATGGTTTCTGTATTGAAAGGCGAGTGTCTGGACATCTTGCGAGTCAGACTTGTGAACGGTATTGTGGATGTAAGTTGTAAAGTATCCATTATATATATTTGTGATCATCGTTCTGTAGTTGATATGTTAATAAATCCATCGAACGATGTATCGTTGAGTCTTACGTCAAATCACGTTGTATTTGTACTGTCTCACACTTGTTAGGCAAGCGAGCCAAGTTTAAGACCCTGACAGTAAGCATAGATGGGGCTAATCACAGTTTGCCGCCGCCATCACGCTTCTCGCAGCCAAACCCCGATTTGCCTTTGTTGTCATCTCGTGTCGCCGATTGTTAGCTTAATTATATTGTAATAGTCAGAAACCCCTTCTCAAGAGTTAGCCGACGGTCTCCAGAAATTGTGATTCGTATAAATGTCTAAAGGGAAGCTCCCGATAGAAGAGACTTTGATTACCATGGGAGACAAAAGCCTGAAGGTGAAGAACACGCGTGTTTTTAGGAAGACCCAACTCGATTATCTAGAATATCTGGCACATGACATTTGTCATGCAATCATTGTGTCCCCAGTTAGATACTACACTGTAACACACTCAGTCGCACACCTTGCGTTCAATGAATCAAGAGAGGAGAACGTGGCTGAAGTATAAAACATTTATATAGTCATAACAAAAGAAAAAACAAATCAAGATTTTTATTTCAAGACTAGAATTAATTAACAATGTTTGGGTTCACTGATACCCCTAACCCCTTCCCCCCCCCCCCCAAAAAAAAAAAAAACACAACAACAACAACATATAACACGCTTTATAGCATCTATCTCTATTGAGAAATGCCGATGCAGAAACATACACTCGTCTAGGATAAGACGACACTCTAAATATTAACATAATGTCTTCTACACATCCTCTTATGATGTGGGACACTAAGTGTTTCCGTCCTATTTGCGTCAACTAGATTACTGTTATATCTTCTCTACTGTGCGTGACTGTTCTGTGTATTGTTCACAAAGCTGTCTCGTAACTCAATGAGGTACTCCTTCTTTCCGATTCGTAACGGCAAATCTGATCGTGAGCTTTCCTTGTGATAACCTGAGTTTTTGTCACTAGAGCTCACAGGATTTTCCTCCTGATTGACTCTCTGGCATGTTACGTGTTTCTGTCACGCTCACGTTTTCAGTTAAAATGTGTTCTGTCACAGTTACTCTACCTAGACACCTGCCAATTATGACGATGGCGATGATGGTGATGGCCATGATAGTTTTGCTGATGATGTAATGATGATGCTGATGGAGATGATGATGATGATGTTGATTATGATAATAGTAATAATAAAAACATAATTATGATGATTATAATATTGGTTATAATAATATTCATAGTGGTGGTTCTAATGATAATGATGATAATGGTGATGATTATGATTACGATAATGATTATAATGACTGGGCGTAATCTTGCCTAGTACGTCAACAGCAGCTGGAAAATGGTGAAGTTGAGTGCAACGTCTTGTATGAGATATGCAACAACAAAAAACAAAACAAAACAAATCACTAGAAATGAAAGTTGTAGTATAGAAATGCACAATGACTTACACCGTTTTTTTAACACATGGCCCACTTTGTTTCCTGGTAGTCTGGCACAAACATAACGGTTACAGTCGCTCATAGTGTACTCGCTGCCCACGGGATGGCATTTGTCCCAATCTTGGCAATCTACAGGTCAGAAGTACAGCTGAATAAACTAATTTTTATTAGGTTATTCAACATCTCATTACTTGACAAATGCATTATGTGGTGCAGAAACAAATCGAAATATGTAAGCACTATGGTTCTTTAATAACGACAGATATAATATATATTGAACATGTTAAATGTAGAATAGTCACATAAATGACAGCATTAGGCACGATGAACAAAAGAACTGTATTTCCAAAGTGTTGAGAATTGGGCTCATCCTACATTCCGCCCCTCTTATCTCTCAGCGCTCATACATTATTTGTTTCATACATCATCTTCATAAAGCTAATCGACAACAACGACCAAAACATAAACAATTTGCGTTAAACGCATGATTGATTGATTGATTGATTTAGGAACCGACATCACAGCATTCGGGACATTCCCATAAGCGCTCCGTCCCCATCCTCAGCAGCCAGCGAAGAGTTCCAACATTAATAGTACCAGTAGCAATTTGATTATATGTCCGTCTCGCCTTTCCTTTGAGCGTCGAGCGTCGGCCAGATCCCCTCGTCACACCTCGCTGTCTCATTCTTACCAGACTATGGTAATCCATTTGCTCCTCCGAGGTATACACGTGCTCCCACAAGGCCGCAACCACGTCTGCCTTGTCATGCATCAATACTCCACCATGTTTTGCCTAGCCAGCCAATCTGTTCGCCTGTTCATTCCCCAGCACACCGGCATGCCCAGGAGATAACGCATGAAAAATGTGAATAATAATACATGACTCACTCTGACTAATTTTGACATTACAATTATAAATAGCCAAGTTAGATGTACCGTGCCACAATTAGGTGAATGTTTTTAATAATACATGTCCTTTGAGATAATTATTTTTGTTTCTTCTGTTTTAAAGGGGCGTGTAATCCGTACTGAGATAGTTTTCAAATATGTTGTGATTGTATTATAAGTATTGGTGGTCTTTGATTTCTTGTGGAAAAGTGTTCCACGGCTGAGTGGCGGAATACGCTAGCCTTGCTTTTAATACGTCTATTAGTATTTTATTTTTATTTTGTTTGTCGCACATCCTTTACAGGACATCGCTGTCAACATCAGCATCTTTCAGCTGATTGTTGATTTATTCGCAAGATTACGCTCAGTAGTTTGTCATTGCTTTCTGAGCAACCGGCGCACATACCGCTAAGTTACCGACGCGGCGAGAACCGCTACCGATTCTCACGCAACGTCACGTTACTCACGAGAGTACACGGGATTACGGATAAAGTCGTGTAACCCCTAGACCATGGAGCCGGCTACGTCTATTATACATTAGAAATATATGTTTGTTGTTTTGAAAAGAGATACATTGAAAAATAATATAAAAGTGTGGACAATATATGGCGAAAGATATAAAGGTAAACAGCTAGAGAATAGTTCTAACATCCCTTTATTGTGATATTGAAAATGTAACGAAATAATCATTATCTTTCATTTGCGCTATCTCACTTTGAACTCAAGCGTAGTCCATACACACTAATTCTAGTAGTGCTGGACTGAATTTTGCGAGTGAATTAGCTTTCCTTATTGGCAGTGTCCTTCGCCATCAGGAGAACTCACTCCGACTTTAGAGGTACTTGTAATGTACGGTTTCGTGTAGGGGTTGAACTCCATACCTCGGCATCCGCACTCATGATGATTTAGAACACGTGTTATTATCCAATCGGCAATGCAGAGCGACGGTGTTTGATATTTATATTACCGATGTGAAGAGACATAATCGCCTATGCTAGCTGGTTACTCAGGTAATGATAATGCTGACGATAATACTTGTAATTATGATGTTGATTATGATGATGGTAACTCTCAAGATCTTGATGACGATGTTATGTTGATGATCATGGAGATGATGATGATGGTTATGGTGATTATGTGATGTACATGCTGGTCATGATTATGATGATGATGATCGTGATGATAACGATAATAGTGGTGATGGTGATGAATGTGATGAAGATGATGGTAGTGATGATGATTATAGTGGTGATCATAATGATGGTGATTGTTATTGTAGTGATGATGGTGGTTTTAATGGTGATGTAATAATGATGATGATGCTTTTCAGAGTGGTGATGGTGGTATTTATGATGATTCTGCTGAAGGTGATGATGATGAACATGATTATGTAATGATGATAGTGGTTTTAATTGTGGTGATGTGTATGATAATTCCGTCCATCATGTGCCATGCCGATAAGCGTGGTCGGTCATGTTCTGCCATCTAAATCGATCACGAACTGCTGTGTCCATGGATGAGTTTTGTGTTGGCATTCGGGCGGAGGCACTAAGCACAGTGTACATGTGTGGGCTGCTGGATTGCCGAAACTCCAGTCTATTCCACTTTTCACATTGGACAGTGGGGAGCATTTTGTATGGTATTCACTGGCACAGGAATGGAGCATAATGTGGCTGACCCGTTGCCATGAAGTTGGAACCTCGACTAACTAACTAACTGTTCACTGTGTGCAACAACCGCATCTACTAAATTTTGCAGGTCCTGTTTATTGTCTGCAATCAAGACTGTATCATCTGCATATCTAATGTTATTGATGTATCGCCACCCCCCCCCCCCCCCCTCCCCCCCCCCCCCCCCCAATGTTGATTCCTTTCATATCGTTTATATTTCTGAAAATATTTTCACTGTACAGGGGGAAAAACAAAGATCTGGAGAAATTGGACATCCATGTCTCACACCTCATTTACTAGGCTTATATTGACCTACATTGTTGTCAATTCTGATGACAGCTTGTTGTTTCCAATATATGTTTTTTACAAGTCTACGGTCTTTTCCATCAATATTTAGATCTTCAAGCATCCTTATTATGTCGACATGTCTCACTTTATCGAAAGCCGTTGTGTAGTCAATAAAGCAAAGATATAGATCTTTGTTTACTTCTATAGAACATTTAATTACTGTTCTCAGTATATACACAACATTTACCGTGCCCTTGCCTTCTACAAACCCACATTGTTCTTCTCCTATCTCGTGTTCTATTTTCTCCCTAAATCTTTGCATGATAATTCTCAGCAGAATCTTCGTGATGTGGCTCATTATACTAATTGTTCGATGTTGATCGCATTCCAAGGCTCCTGATTTCTTCTGGATTGCAATAAATATAGCATTGCATAATTCAGGAGGTATATTTCCAGTATCGTATATTGCGTTCAGCAGTCTGGTGACTTGGTCTGTGATGATTATCATGTGATAATTATGATGGTGTTGATTATGATAATGGTTATAATGTTGATGATGATGATGGTGGTGGTGGTGGTGAATGTTGTAGTTAAGACATGCACACTGTCATACCTTGTCCTATGAACACATGATCTGCAGTGTTTATTGACACTCTGTGACAAGCATAATGTTTACAGCCGTTCATAGTGTAATTGGAGCCCAATGGATGGCACTTGTCCCCATCCTGGCAATCTGGTCATAAATAGAGCTGAACTAGCTCAGTTTGTAGGTTAGTCATTACGTGTCAATTGCATTAATTGGTGGAGATATACTTACAAGCATTGTGATAATTGAAAAGCAGCAGATAGAAGATGTATAGAACATGAATAATATTTTATGCAATATATCTTTATCAAGCCGAGTGTCAAAAAGAATTGTTAAAGATATATTGAACCAATTATAATGTACAGAAGCGAATCATTAACAGCTGGCGGAGTCGTGATAATTAGCCTATTTGTAGTGTTATAGCAGAATGATATGAGCACAGTGGACGGAAAGGTAAAAGTAATGAATACATTTTGAAAGACCCGTAATGATTATTTGATGCAAAGAAACAGTTCATATTCTTTAAGCATGTCATGAAAACGGGAAACCTGGAGTGCGTCATGACAACACGAAAGTCGAAGTAAGTCGTGACAACAGTAATGCTGGATTACGTCTTGACAACAATCAAGTTGGAGTACGTCTTTTTTTTTTTTGGGCATATCCTTTACAGGACATCGCTGTCAACACCAGCATCTTTCAGCTGATTGTTGGTTTCTTGGCAAGATTACGCTCAGTAGTTTACCATTGCTTTCTGAGCGGCCGGCTCACATACCCCATAAGTTACCGATAAGATTCGAACAACTGCTGATTCTCACCGTTATCACGTCACCGACGAGAGTGTACGAGATTACGGCGAAAAGTCATATCCTCTAAGTCACGAAGCCGGAGGACAACAGTAAAACTATAGTGCGTCGTGGCAACGGGAAAGCTGGAGTACGTCCTGACAACATCATGATGGTTGAGGACACACAAATCAATGACGTAATGGCTAATGGGATCAGACATCACGCTCAGCGCTAGCCGGACTGGTCCTGGTAGAGGACGACGTGTGTAACCGGCTGTACATTGAAACGATGAATATCAATTGGCGTTAATGTATTACTGATCGTATAGATCGTAGGACATTCGTGTGTTAGTGATAGCATAAGGTGATTAGCATGCGTGTGTTAGAGATAGTATAAATTGTTGGGCATTCTTGTTTTAGAGATATTATAGACTGTTGGACATCCGTGTGTTACAATGAGTATAGATTGTTGGACATTCTTGTATTGGAGATTTTATCGATTGGCGGACATGCCTGTGTTAGAGATACTAAAAATTGTTGGACACGCATGTGTTACAGATAATATAGATTTTTGGACATTTGTGTGTGAGAGATATTATAGATTGTTGGACATTTGTGTGTTAGAGATATTATAGATTTTTGGACATTTGTGTGTTAGAGATATTATAGATTGTTGGACATTTGTGTGTTACAGATAATATAGATTTTTGGACATTTGTGTGTGAGAGATATTATAGATTGTTGAACATTTGTGTGTTAGAGATATTATAGATTGTTGGACATTTGTGTGTTAGAGCTATTATAGATTGTTGGACATTTGTGTGTTAGAGATATTATAGATTGTTGGACATTTGTGTGTTAGAGATAGTATAGATTGGTGGACATTTGTGTGTTAGAGATATTATAGATTGTTGGACATTTGTGTGTTAGAGATATTATAGATTGTTGGACATTTGTGTGTTAGAGATATTATAGATTGTTGGACATTTGTGTGTTAGAGATATTATAGATTGTTGGACATTTGTGTGTTAGAGATAGTATATATTGTTGGACATTTGTGTGTGAGAGATATTATATATTGTTGGACATTTGTGTGTTATAGATATTATAGATTGTTGGACATTTGTGTGTTAGAGATATTATAGATTGTTGGACATGTGTGTGTGTCACAGACTCACATTTATAGACATGAGTCAAAGGGCTACAACTCCCGCCCAAGGGAAAGAAGTCAGTCACTCGAAGGCCAGAGTAATCTAGAGCCTTCTCGAAGGACTGGTCATTGAGTCCACTGTCCCGTGGACACTGATGTGGCCCGCCTATTGCGGGGTCCACGAGGAACTCGGACTGAGTTACCACCCGTGTCGGATTGGGACACGTGTGGACCGTCAGAGGACAGACGGACCATCAGAGAGGCAACAGGGCCTGCCTTAGAGGGACTCAATAGATTGATAGATTAAACCCATGTATATTTGGGGTTCATAGACATATGCTAGATAGTTGCTTAGAATGTTTGTGATAACTATGTGTGATGATGTTAAATCTCTGTGATATGTAACTCAGCGCGGGCTTGTTAACCCACTGCGCCAACGCACTGTATAGTGAACTACAATAAATGTTAGATATTATATTTAACGGAGTTATTGTTGCCTGTGTGAACCCGAGCTCAGATACCCTAGACATGAGCAAGACGATGACAGGCTTTTTGGGGGCTAAGTCTCCGGTTTTGGCATAAGCTTATAATTTACACGGCTATTTACTGCCAAGTAAAACAGTAAAATATTTGATTTTTGTATAACAAATTGATAACTGTACAAGTTTAAAATATTTGCATCTATCTAGCGATAAAGTAGTATTAATATGAGTCCCTATGCAGTGAGTCTCTCATTGATGTGAATACTATAAACTATTTTGACATGACTGTGACATTTTTTGACTGTTACTAATGTTTTCTCACTCTACGAGCAGATTGTCCCGCGAATAGTGGTGCGTGCAACCTATGTAACCTTTCCAACAGTGGCGAGAGTACAAGACAACATCCGCAAGTTCTGGGAATATAAGATAAGTTTCATATCATGCCCATTGCAACTCTAAGCGGTACTTCTCACCATCCATCTATGTAACATTTTTTTCTTTCCATTGTTTTGTATGTATATGCATGACCTATAACCAACATAACCTTGCATTTGTATTTGCACATGTAATAAGTAAGGGAGATAACTAAATTTTCTACTCCCCAACATTTTTCTAAGGGATTTAACTTCATTGAAATTACCAACAAGTAAAAGACAATATGTTTACTTTAGATAAATGTATTGAGCAAGGTATCAAATTAGGTTATAAAGAAGAGAAACTGTCAGAATGGGCAGAGACGCACGCAGAAGACATTGCCCGTGAAGAAAGAGCGATAGAACGAGAAGAAAAACAAAGGCAAATGCAGGCAGAAGAAAAGAAGAGACAAATTGAGGCAGAAGAGAAGAAGATGCAGTTGCAGTCTCAAGAGAAACAAATGGAGCTTGAGGCGGCGGCCAAACTAGCCCAATTGAATGCCGATACACAAATAAAACTAAAGCAGATGGAGATTGAGTCCACTGTAGAAATATATGTGAATAAACTAAGAAGCAAAGAGGAGGAACAAAAATATAACAAGTATAAAGGCCTCGTGAAGGCATTCTGCTCAGGGGATTCCATCAGTGCATACCTGGAAAATTTTGAGTGTCTAATGTCCTACCATAAGATCATAAAATCAGATTGGGCATTTATTTTAATGAGAAACTTAGCTCTGGAACCTTTAAAAGTAATCGAGACAGTGCCACAGGAAATGCGAAAAGATTATGACTATTTGAAACAGCGCATTCTCCAACATTTCTCATTAGATACTGCAGGTTACCAACAACAGTTCGCCAAATTATCCCCACAACCAAACCAAACCTTTATAGACTACGTCTCTACAGTACAAGATGTGTGTACAAAGTGGATTAACTCGGCTAAAACTAACAACAGCCATGACAAACTTAAAGAACGCATTATTATTGACAAGATAGTGAGTACAATCCCTACACCTTTTGCTAAGTTTTTGAAACAAATGGACTGTAAAAGTATTCAGGAAATCGAGTCCAAGGGGAATGCATTTTTTACAGCAAACAGAGACATTTTTCATTTAAACTTAAGTCAAAACGATACAGCAGCAGCAGTAGTAAACACTAGATACTCGAAACCAACAGAAAGTAAGTTTAAACCACGCTCAAATGTCAGTAAGCCAGTTAAATGCCAATATTGTAGTTTGACTCACGAACAATACGCGATGTGCGATAAATCGCCGAACTACCCACACCACCTCAAAATGATCGTGGAGAAGCAGAAGAATAAACGAAATGCTTACCAGAGAGCGGTCAAATGTTTTTTTTGCAATAGCTTTGGGCACTATAGTCGCTCTTGTGAAGGCCGAAAGATATTAAAACAGGCCAATGCTGCATTAGTTGAAACGTCATCAGACGAAGATATTGAATCACTAATTGATTGCGACAACCAAAACGAAAAGTTGAGTGAGCTTGGAAATGCTGTACA
Source organism: Cepaea nemoralis (assembly GCA_014155875.1). Lineage (NCBI taxonomy): Eukaryota > Metazoa > Mollusca > Gastropoda > Stylommatophora > Helicidae > Cepaea > Cepaea nemoralis. Next base: position 152,732 of record JACEFZ010025342.1, read on the forward strand.
AATTATTGACACCATTACAGACAGTAAATGTAACACCTGTACGAAGTTCCAACTTGACACAACATTATTATGTGGTCACACTATCCCTATTTCGAATGAAACAGCCAACGCTGCCTTGTCATCTACAGGCAAGCTAGTTTTCTCAACAGGGTTTGTAAATAACAAAAAGTGCACATTAATTCGGGATTCCGGCGCAACGCTCTGTGGGATTAAGAAAACATTAATAAACGAGAAAGACTATACAGACAAACACGTGACTTGTCGCACATTCTCAGGCACTATAGAGAAATACCCCCTTGCTCTTGCCGAAATTCGAACACCGTTCATATCAGGACGAGTATTGTGCGCTGTCCTAGAAAATCCTGTCGCTGATATTATACTTGGGAACCTGCCCAACATACGACCGTGCTCTGAAAAGGGAATCAGAGATTGGGAGCATAGAAACGGTATCCACCACCCAAACAGCGATTCTAAAGAGAAACACCATTCATGCTTGTCTCAATCTGCCAAAAGACCAAGGGAGACAACCAATGAAGTAATTCAGAAAGAATTCACCGAGGTGTACAATGCAGGGGCGGTCGAATCTGTAAGTGATACGACCAAATTAAAACCTCGAATTGAGGATGCTACCGATCTACCAAGTACCAAGCCTGTAGATGTGCAACAACACACACAACACACGAATGCAATAACACGACAGACAACCCATAAAACCAACACCGACCAACTGCAGGAGTCACTAGAAATTATATCACCAAACACTACCAACACGAATTTTGGAGATGAACAGAAAGCAGATCCTACACTTTCACCATATTTTAAGTTAGTAGGACTTAAACCAAAATTAACTAAGAACGCATCGTGGACATTTAGGCTACAGAACAATGTATTAACTAGATTATACACAACAAATCAGACCACGATACAGCAAGTAGTGTTACCACAAGCACATATAGAGAAAGTACTAAAGCTAACCCACGACTCACCTTTCGGAGGTCATATGGGGTACGAAAAACCTAGGGCTAGGGTCCTGACCCAGTTTTATTGGCCAAAATGTTGCCAAGTTATAAAGACCTTTTGTAGATCATGTAATATATGTCAGAAACTGGTGAAAAAGGGGAAAAACCCTACGGCAGAAGTCCAATCAACTACAACTGCCTCGAGGCTATTCCATGTAAATATGTTGAAACCATACTATGCTAGACAGGACACTGACACGAGTGAGCAGACGCAGCGAACTGATGACAAAAACGAAACGACAATTACCCAACTGAATGACACCTCGACAAATGAAGCATCGTTAACGACGCACTCTTACGACGACAAAGACGACGAAGACATATGGACATTACCGACAATATGTGATAACGACAACGACAACCAATTTGACGACATATTGACAACGATTAATCTCGACGACGACGACAATGACATTGAGGACAATTTACAAACAGTAGCATCTGTGATAAATCTGACAGACGTAGACAATACTGAAATCCCATTACCTATTATGACTGACGACGGTAGTATAAATGACATACAAATCTCTGACACTTTGACACAACAGCAGCGACAAGACATTTTAACTCTCCTTGACGAGTATAAATCTATATTTTCTAACAAACCTGGACGCACTGACAAGATAACACATTCAATTGTGCTGACAGATCTGACACCGGTCAAATGTAGACCATATTCTATTCCTCTCCATTACAGAGCAAATTTAGACAAAGAAATTTTGGATTTAGAGAAAAATAGAATAATTCAGAAATCTATGTCTCAATATTCTTCACCGATTGTCCTGGTGAAAAAGAAGGACCAGACAATCCGTTTGTGCATCGACTATAGAGTATTAAATACAAGAACCACAACGGATGCAGAGCCAATGAACAGTTGTGAAGATCTCATTTTAAATATGTCTCAATCATCCTTATTTTCGAAGATTGATTTAGCGAAAGGTTATTGGCAAGTGCCACTACACCTTGCTTCTAGACATATAAAAGCATTCGCAACACCTCTCGGTTTGTACGAATGGCGATATCTTCCATTTGGTCTCAAGAACGCACCCGCCACATTTGTTAGATTAACTAGATTGCTATTACACGGAATTACAGATGTCCAAGCTTATATTGATGATATATGCATCCATTCTTCTAATATGTCTTCTCACTTACTTACACTCAAACAAGTCTTCAACCAAATCTATCTTTTTGGACTTACTATCAAACCTTCCAAGGTTGAAATAGGCTATAAACAAATAGACTTCCTTGGCCATAGAATTTCTGAAGGCAAACTGTTGACAGATGATAAAATTGTGTCGAAGATTCTCAATCTAGAAGTGCCTACCACAAAGAAACAAATTAGAAGTTTACTAGGTCTTATTAACTATTATTCTAAATTTATACCAAATTGGGCAGAACTTACTTCAGTCTTTTCTAATATGTTAACTAAAGATCATTCATCAAAAATTTGTAAAAGTACTCGCTTAGATGATGCAATGATCAGATTGAAACGTATTTTTTCTAATCCACCAGTCTTACGATTACCCAACATAAATTTACCCTTTATTTTGACCACAGATTCGAGTGCTATCGCAATAGGAGGATGTTTAATGCAAGAAGTGGATGGAGTGAGACACCCAATTCTCTACGTAAACCGAAAGCTAAAGAAGGCAGAGACCCGGTATTCTACGGTGGAATTGGAGGCATTAAGTCTAATATTTTGTGTGTTAAGATTATCTAAGTTCCTCTTAGGTGCCCACTTCGTTGTACTCACTGACAATTCGCCATTGTTGGTCCTTAAGCAAGGTGCCCCGAAGAACCATCGTTTACAAAGATGGTGTCTTCTTCTTCAAGATTTCGACTTCGAAATCCGCCATATCAGAGGCACTGACAACATTATTGCTGACCTTTTATCACGGCAAACGAATGCGCCAGTAGAATAACATTTGCCATACTAGAAACTGTGATATTTTTTGTCTGTGTCATATAACAGTGTAACTCTACACCTGCTAGAGAACTCCCATTGAATAGTAATAACACCTCAGTAAATAAGTTACTTATGACACCCACGAACATGAAACTGTAATAGTCATACTTTAAGAACTATACGTGGAGAGCTATACTATCAATTGCCCAAGCTCTAGAACGATCCGAGCGAGAGACATTAACTATGTAATGAGTTCAACCAGTGAAATGACTCTGAGAACTGTAAGAACACTTTATACGCAACATTGAGAACATTCCATACTTGCTATTGCTACGAAACTTCGCAAACAGCAGAAACAGAACTACGTCGACTACAACACTCAAGAGACAGCCATACTAACTTTTAACATTCATGGCACGACACGCTAACAACAGGAGGACAACGCGCACATCATCGTTGGATTTAATTACTTAATTAATTAATTAATTTAATATTAAATATATATTATATTTGCATTGAATTTTGTATATAAAATGTGTTAACCTGTAATCTGTACATATTCTACCAGAATATTACAGGTAGTTCCATTAATAGGATAAATAACCTTCCTATGCAATTGTCTCTGTGTAAATTATAACCCATTTTTGAGTCATCGTACAAAAAGTATGTATTTTCTTAAAGGGAAAAGATCACCTATTCCATTTTTTCTAAGGGCAATAACACTTACCTCAACTGTAATTATATATTTTAACCAAATACTATTTGGAATGAAAGATGAGTGAATGACAGAGTGGATGGATTAAATGAGAGAACGATATACTGAGCGGACAAATTGTACGCAAAGCGTATTTATTTTAATTTGTCTGCGTCTTCCATGTAAATTGTATGACTTGTCTAAATTGTTGATACATGTTTAGTAGGTAGCTTAATAATTTTAGTTTAGTAGTTAGGATACTACATCTAAGCACCACTGCTTGGAATGCCTGATCATGTATTGCACACATTGGAGTAATTCATGATTAAGGTTATCCCAACTCGTGACGCTTGGAAATAAGCCACACATTCAGCACACATTTTACACAAAACTTAAAACTGAACACTATCAATTTAAAATGCAGTCACTTTATTAGAACCACCAACTTATTAGTCAACACACTAACAAGCCAACAAGGACACATGTAGTCTAAGGGGATAAAATAACAACGTAACTACATATTTAGCATTATACAACATACGAGAGTAAAAGTGTATTGAAATGCACACACAGATCAAGATTTGAAGGTGTACTTAATTAGCCAGGACTTCGGTCTTGTTAATCCTCTTTAATATAGAGGTTAATTGTCTTGGTATCAGTGGGGTACTATGAGAAGGACGGGTTGTAAACACAACTAGTAAACGTCACGTAACTTCGGTCAGATAAGCTGTTTTAAGAACACAGGAGAGAGAGTGATCTCTTCACCAAATCAGAGAAGTGGTGTATGGAAGAATACATGAGTTTTGATGCCAGTATGTAGGTTACCAGGTTACTGTCCACCAAACTACAAACACCGACTTTATATGATTCTGTGACAGAATTAGAGCAGATCTAATTACCTTATAACAACCCATCAGATCTGGGGAGAGGGGGGAATCCTGTCACAGACTCACATTTATAGACATGAGTCAAAGGGCTACAACTCCCGCCCAAGGGAAAGAAGTCAGTCACTCGAAGGCAAGATTAATCTAGAGCCTTCTCGAAGGACTGGTCATTGAGTCCACTGTCCCGTGGACACTGATGTTACCCGCCTATTGCGGGGTCCACGAGGAACTCGGACAGAGTTACCACCCGTGTCGGATTGGGACACGTGTGGACCGTCAGAGGACAGACGGACCATCAGAGAGGCAACAGGGCCTGCCTTAGAGGGACTCAATAGATTGATAGATTAAACCCATGTATATTTGGGGTTCATAGACATATGCTAGATAGTTGCTTAGAATGTTTGTGATAACTATGTGTGATGATGTTAAATCTCTGTGATATGTAACTCAGCGCGGGCTTGTTAACCCACTGCGCCAACGCACTGTATAGTGAACTACAATAAATGTTAGATATTATATTTAACGGAGTTATTGTTGCCTGTGTGAACCCGAGCTCAGATACCCTAGACATGAGCAAGACGATGACAGGCTTTTTGGGGGCTAAGTCTCCGGTTTTGGCATAAGCTTATAATTTACACGGCTATTTACTGCCAAGTAAAACAGTAAAATATTTGATTTTTGTATAACAAATTGATAACTGTACAAGTTTAAAATATTTGCATCTATCTAGCGATAAAGTAGTATTAATATGAGTCCCTATGCAGTGAGTCTCTCATTGATGTGAATACTATAAACTATTTTGACATGACTGTGACATTTTTTGACTGTTACTAATGTTTTCTCACTCTACGAGCAGATTGTCCCGCGAATAGTGGTGCGTGCAACCTATGTAACCTTTCCAACAGTGGCGAGAGTACAAGACAACATCCGCAAGTTCTGGGAATATAAGATAAGTTTCATATCATGCCCATTGCAACTCTAAGCGGTACTTCTCACCATCCATCTATGTAACATTTTTTTCTTTCCATTGTTTTGTATGTATATGCATGACCTATAACCAACATAACCTTGCATTTGTATTTGCACATGTAATAAGTAAGGGAGATAACTAAATTTTCTACTCCCCAACATTTTTCTAAGGGATTTAACTTCATTGAAATTACCAACAAGTAAAAGACAATATGTTTACTTTAGATAAATGTATTGAGCAAGGTATCAAATTAGGTTATAAAGAAGAGAAACTGTCAGAATGGGCAGAGACGCACGCAGAAAACATTGCCCGTGAAGAAAGAGCGATAGAACGAGAAGAAAAACAAAGGCAAATGCAGGCAGAAGAAAAGAAGAGACAAATTGAGGCAGAAGAGAAGAAGATGCAGTTGCAGTCTCAAGAGAAACAAATGGAGCTTGAGGCGGCGGCCAAACTAGCCCAATTGAATGCCGATACACAAATAAAACTAAAGCAGATGGAGATTGAGTCCACTGTAGAAATATATGTGAATAAACTAAGAAGCAAAGAGGAGGAACAAAAATATAACAAGTATAAAGGCCTCGTGAAGGCATTCTGCTCAGGGGATTCCATCAGTGCATACCTGGAAAATTTTGAGTGTCTAATGTCCTACCATAAGATCATAAAATCAGATTGGGCATTTATTTTAATGAGAAACTTAGCTCTGGAACCTTTAAAAGTAATCGAGACAGTGCCACAGGAAATGCGAAAAGATTATGACTATTTGAAACAGCGCATTCTCCAACATTTCTCATTAGATACTGCAGGTTACCAACAACAGTTCGCCAAATTATCCCCACAACCAAACCAAACCTTTATAGACTACGTCTCTACAGTACAAGATGTGTGTACAAAGTGGATTAACTCGGCTAAAACTAACAACAGCCATGACAAACTTAAAGAACTTATTATTATTGACAAGATAGTGAGTACCATCCCTACACCTTTTGCTAAGTTCTTGAAACAAATGGACTGTAAAAGTATTCAGGAAATCGAGTCCAAGGGGAATGCATTTTTTACAGCAAACAGAGACATTTTTCATTTAAACTTAAGTCAAAACGATACAGCAGCAGCAGTAGTAAACACTAGATACTCGAAACCAACAGAAAGTAAGTTTAAACCACGCTCAAATGTCAGTAAGCCAGTTAAATGCCAATATTGTAGTTTGACTCACGAACAATACGCGATGTGCGATAAATCGCCGAACTACCCACACCACCTCAAAATGATCGTGGAGAAGCAGAAGAATAAACGAAATGCTTACCAGAGAGCGGTCAAATGTTTTTTTTGCAATAGCTTTGGGCACTATAGTCGCTCTTGTGAAGGCCGAAAGATATTAAAACAGGCCAATGCTGCATTAGTTGAAACGTCATCAGACGAAGATATTGAATCACTAATTGATTGCGACAACCAAAACGAAAAGTTGAGTGAGCTTGGAAATGCTGTACAAATTATTGACACCATTACAGACAGTAAATGTAACACCTGTACGAAGTTCCAACTTGACACAACATTATTATGTGGTCACACTATCCCTATTTCGAATGAAACAGCCAACGCTGCCTTGTCATCTACAGGCAAGCTAGTTTTCTCAACAGGGTTTGTAAATAACAAAAAGTGCACATTAATTCGGGATTCCGGCGCAACGCTCTGTGGGATTAAGAAAACATTAATAAACGAGAAAGACTATACAGACAAACACGTGACTTGTCGCACATTCTCAGGCACTATAGAGAAATACCCCCTTGCTCTTGCCGAAATTCGAACACCGTTCATATCAGGACGAGTATTGTGCGCTGTCCTAGAAAATCCTGTCGCTGATATTATACTTGGGAACCTGCCCAACATACGACCGTGCTCTGAAAAGGGAATCAGAGATTGGGAGCATAGAAACGGTATCCACCACCCAAACAGCGATTCTAAAGAGAAACACCATTCATGCTTGTCTCAATCTGCCAAAAGACCAAGGGAGACAACCAATGAAGTAATTCAGAAAGAATTCACCGAGGTGTACAATGCAGGGGCGGTCGAATCTGTAAGTGATACGACCAAATTAAAACCTCGAATTGAGGATGCTACCGATCTACCAAGTACCAAGCCTGTAGATGTGCAACAACACACACAACACACGAATGCAATAACACGACAGACAACCCATAAAACCAACACCGACCAACTGCAGGAGTCACTAGAAATTATATCACCAAACACTACCAACACGAATTTTGGAGATGAACAGAAAGCAGATCCTACACTTTCACCATATTTTAAGTTAGTAGGACTTAAACCAAAATTAACTAAGAACGCATCGTGGACATTTAGGCTACAGAACAATGTATTAACTAGATTATACACAACAAATCAGACCACGATACAGCAAGTAGTGTTACCACAATCACATATAGAGAAAGTACTAAAGCTAACCCACGACTCACCTTTCGGAGGTCATATGGGGTACGAAAAACCTAGGGCTAGGGTCCTGACCCAGTTTTATTGGCCAAAATGTTGCCAAGTTATAAAGACCTTTTGTAGATCATGTAATATATGTCAGAAACTGGTGAAAAAGGGGAAAAACCCTACGGCAGAAGTCCAATCAACTACAACTGCCTCGAGGCTATTCCATGTAAATATGTTGAAACCATACTATGCTAGACAGGACACTGACACGAGTGAGCAGACGCAGCGAACTGATGACAAAAACGAAACGACAATTACCCAACTGAATGACACCTCGACAAATGAAGCATTGTTAACGACGTACTCTTACGACGACAAAGACGACGAAGACATATGGACATTACCGACAATATGTGATAACGACAACGACAACCAATTTGACGACATATTGACAACGATTAATCTCGACGACGACGACAATGACATTGAGGACAATTTACAAACAGTAGCATCTGTGATAAATCTGACAGACGTAGACAATACTGAAATCCCATTACCTATTATGACTGACGACGGTAGTATAAATGACATACAAATCTCTGACACTTTGACACAACAGCAGCGACAAGACATTTTAACTCTCCTTGACGAGTATAAATCTATATTTTCTAACAAACCTGGACGCACTGACAAGATAACACATTCAATTGTGCTGACAGATCTGACACCGGTCAAATGTAGACCATATTCTATTCCTCTCCATTACAGAGCAAATTTAGACAAAGAAATTTTGGATTTAGAGAAAAATAGAATAATTCAGAAATCTATGTCTCAATATTCTTCACCGATTGTCCTGGTGAAAAAGAAGGACCAGACAATCCGTTTGTGCATCGACTATAGAGTTTTAAATACAAGAACCACAACGGATGCAGAGCCAATGAACAGTTGTGAAGATCTCATTTTAAATATGTCTCAATCATCCTTATTTTCGAAGATTGATTTAGCGAAAGGTTATTGGCAAGTGCCACTACACCTTGCTTCTAGACATATAAAAGCATTCGCAACACCTCTCGGTTTGTACGAATGGCGATATCTTCCATTTGGTCTCAAGAACGCACCCGCCACATTTGTTAGATTAACTAGATTGCTATTACACGGAATTACAGATGTCCAAGCTTATATTGATGATATATGCATCCATTCTTCTAATATGTCTTCTCACTTACTTACACTCAAACAAGTCTTCAACCAAATCTATCTTTTTGGACTTACTATCAAACCTTCCAAGGTTGAAATAGGCTATAAACAAATAGACTTCCTTGGCCATAGAATTTCTGAAGGCAAACTGTTGACAGATGATAAAATTGTGTCGAAGATTCTCAATCTAGAAGTGCCTACCACAAAGAAACAAATTAGAAGTTTACTAGGTCTTATTAACTATTATTCTAAATTTATACCAAATTGGGCAGAACTTACTTCAGTCTTTTCTAATATGTTAACTAAAGATCATTCATCAAAAATTTGTAAAAGTACTCGCTTAGATGATGCAATGATCAGATTGAAACGTATTTTTTCTAATCCACCAGTCTTACGATTACCCAACATAAATTTACCCTTTATTTTGACCACAGATTCGAGTGCTATCGCAATAGGAGGATGTTTAATGCAAGAAGTGGATGGAGTGAGACACCCAATTCTCTACGTAAACCGAAAGCTAAAGAAGGCAGAGACCCGGTATTCTACGGTGGAATTGGAGGCATTAAGTCTAATATTTTGTGTGTTAAGATTATCTAAGTTCCTCTTAGGTGCCCACTTCGTTGTACTCACTGACAATTCGCCATTGTTGGTCCTTAAGCAAGGTGCCCCGAAGAACCATCGTTTACAAATATGGTGTCTTCTTCTTCAAGATTTCGACTTCGAAATCCGCCATATCAGAGGCACTGACAACATTATTGCTGACCTTTTATCACGGCAAACGAATGCGCCAGTAGAATAACATTTGCCATACTAGAAACTGTGATATTTTTTGTCTGTGTCATATAACAGTGTAACTCTACACCTGCTAGAGAACTCCCATTGAATAGTAATAACACCTCAGTAAATAAGTTACTTATGACACCCACGAACATGAAACTGTAATAGTCATACTTTAAGAACTATACGTGGAGAGCTATACTATCAATTGCCCAAGCTCTAGAACGATCCGAGCGAGAGACATTAACTATGTAATGAGTTCAACCAGTGAAATGACTCTGAGAACTGTAAGAACACTTTATACGCAACATTGAGAACATTCCATACTTGCTATTGCTACGAAACTTCGCAAACAGCAGAAACAGAACTACGTCGACTACAACACTCAAGAGACAGCCATACTAACTTTTAACATTCATGGCACGACACGCTAACAACAGGAGGACAACGCGCACATCATCGTTGGATTTAATTACTTAATTAATTAATTAATTTAATATTAAATATATATTATATTTGCATTGAATTTTGTATATAAAATGTGTTAACCTGTAATCTGTACATATTCTACCAGAATATTACAGGTAGTTCCATTAATAGGATAAATAACCTTCCTATGCAATTGTCTCTGTGTAAATTATAACCCATTTTTGAGTCATCGTACAAAAAGTACGTATTTTCTTAAAGGGAAAAGATCACCTATTCCATTTTTTCTAAGGGCAATAACACTTACCTCAACTGTAATTATATATTTTAACCAAATACTATTTGGAATGAAAGATGAGTGAATGACAGAGTGGATGGATTAAATGAGAGAACGATATACTGAGCGGACAAATTGTACGCAAAGCGTATTTATTTTAATTTGTCTGCGTCTTCCATGTAAATTGTATGACTTGTCTAAATTGTTGATACATGTTTAGTAGGTAGCTTAATAATTTTAGTTTAGTAGTTAGGATACTACATCTAAGCACCACTGCTTGGAATGCCTGATCATGTATTGCACACATTGGAGTAATTCATGATTAAGGTTATCCCAACTCGTGACGCTTGGAAATAAGCCACACATTCAGCACACATTTTACACAAAACTTAAAACTGAACACTATCAATTTAAAATGCAGTCACTTTATTAGAACCACCAACTTATTAGTCAACACACTAACAAGCCAACAAGGACACATGTAGTCTAAGGGGATAAAATAACAACGTAACTACATATTTAGCATTATACAACATACGAGAGTAAAAGTGTATTGAAATGCACACACAGATCAAGATTTGAAGGTGTACTTAATTAGCCAGGACTTCGGTCTTGTTAATCCTCTTTAATATAGAGGTTAATTGTCTTGGTATCAGTGGGGTACTATGAGAAGGACGGGTTGTAAACACAACTAGTAAACGTCACGTAACTTCGGTCAGATAAGCTGTTTTAAGAACACAGGAGAGAGAGTGATCTCTTCACCAAATCAGAGAAGTGGTGTATGGAAGAATACATGAGTTTTGATGCCAGTATGTAGGTTACCAGGTTACTGTCCACCAAACTACAAACACCGACTTTATATGATTCTGTGACAGAATTAGAGCAGATCTAATTACCTTATAACAACCCATCAGATCTGGGGAGAGGGGGGAATCCTGTCACAGACTCACATTTATAGACATGAGTCAAAGGGCTACAACTCCCGCCCAAGGGAAAGAAGTCAGTCACTCGAAGGCAAGATTAATCTAGAGCCTTCTGGAAGGACTGGTCATTGAGTCCACTGTCCCGTGGACACTGATGTTACCCGCCTATTGCGGGGTCCACGAGGAACTCGGACAGAGTTACCACCCGTGTCGGATTGGGACACGTGTGGACCGTCAGAGGACAGACGGACCATCAGAGAGGCAACAGGGCCTGCCTTAGAGGGACTCAATAGATTGATAGATTAAACCCATGTATATTTGGGGTTCATAGACATATGCTAGATAGTTGCTTAGAATGTTTGTGATAACTATGTGTGATGATGTTAAATCTCTGTGATATGTAACTCAGCGCGGGCTTGTTAACCCACTGCGCCAACGCACTGTATAGTGAACTACAATAAATGTTAGATATTATATTTAACGGAGTTATTGTTGCCTGTGTGAACCCGAGCTCAGATACCCTAGACATGAGCAAGACGATGACAGGCTTTTTGGGGGCTAAGTCTCCGGTTTTGGCATAAGCTTATAATTTACACGGCTATTTACTGCCAAGTAAAACAGTAAAATATTTGATTTTTGTATAACAAATTGATAACTGTACAAGTTTAAAATATTTGCATCTATCTAGCGATAAAGTAGTATTAATATGAGTCCCTATGCAGTGAGTCTCTCATTGATGTGAATACTATAAACTATTTTGACATGACTGTGACATTTTTTGACTGTTACTAATGTTTTCTCACTCTACGAGCAGATTGTCCCGCGAATAGTGGTGCGTGCAACCTATGTAACCTTTCCAACAGTGGCGAGAGTACAAGACAACATCCGCAAGTTCTGGGAATATAAGATAAGTTTCATATCATGCCCATTGCAACTCTAAGCGGTACTTCTCACCATCCATCTATGTAACATTTTTTTCTTTCCATTGTTTTGTATGTATATGCATGACCTATAACCAACATAACCTTGCATTTGTATTTGCACATGTAATAAGTAAGGGAGATAACTAAATTTTCTACTCCCCAACATTTTTCTAAGGGATTTAACTTCATTGAAATTACCAACAAGTAAAAGACAATATGTTTACTTTAGATAAATGTATTGAGCAAGGTATCAAATTAGGTTATAAAGAAGAGAAACTGTCAGAATGGGCAGAGACGCACGCAGAAAACATTGCCCGTGAAGAAAGAGCGATAGAACGAGAAGAAAAACAAAGGCAAATGCAGGCAGAAGAAAAGAAGAGACAAATTGAGGCAGAAGAGAAGAAGATGCAGTTGCAGTCTCAAGAGAAACAAATGGAGCTTGAGGCGGCGGCCAAACTAGCCCAATTGAATGCCGATACACAAATAAAACTAAAGCAGATGGAGATTGAGTCCACTGTAGAAATATATGTGAATAAACTAAGAAGCAAAGAGGAGGAACAAAAATATAACAAGTATAAAGGCCTCGTGAAGGCATTCTGCTCAGGGGATTCCATCAGTGCATACCTGGAAAATTTTGAGTGTCTAATGTCCTACCATAAGATCATAAAATCAGATTGGGCATTTATTTTAATGAGAAACTTAGCTCTGGAACCTTTAAAAGTAATCGAGACAGTGCCACAGGAAATGCGAAAAGATTATGACTATTTGAAACAGCGCATTCTCCAACATTTCTCATTAGATACTGCAGGTTACCAACAACAGTTCGCCAAATTATCCCCACAACCAAACCAAACCTTTATAGACTACGTCTCTACAGTACAAGATGTGTGTACAAAGTGGATTAACTCGGCTAAAACTAACAACAGCCATGACAAACTTAAAGAACTTATTATTATTGACAAGATAGTGAGTACCATCCCTACACCTTTTGCTAAGTTCTTGAAACAAATGGACTGTAAAAGTATTCAGGAAATCGAGTCCAAGGGGAATGCATTTTTTACAGCAAACAGAGACATTTTTCATTTAAACTTAAGTCAAAACGATACAGCAGCAGCAGTAGTAAACACTAGATACTCGAAACCAACAGAAAGTAAGTTTAAACCACGCTCAAATGTCAGTAAGCCAGTTAAATGCCAATATTGTAGTTTGACTCACGAACAATACGCGATGTGCGATAAATCGCCCCGAACTACCCACACCACCTCAAAATGATCGTGGAGAAGCAGAAGAATAAACGAAATGCTTACCAGAGAGCGGTCAAATGTTTTTTTTGCAATAGCTTTGGGCACTATAGTCGCTCTTGTGAAGGCCGAAAGATATTAAAACAGGCCAATGCTGCATTAGTTGAAACGTCATCAGACGAAGATATTGAATCACTAATTGATTGCGACAACCAAAAACGAAAAGTTGAGTGAGCTTGGAAATGCTGTACAAATTATTGACACCATTACAGACAGTAAATGTAACACCTGTACGAAGTTCCAACTTGACACAACATTATTATGTGGTCACACTATCCCTATTTCGAATGAAACAGCCAACGCTGCCTTGTCATCTACAGGCAAGCTAGTTTTCTCAACAGGGTTTGTAAATAACAAAAAGTGCACATTAATTCGGGATTCCGGCGCAACGCTCTGTGGGATTAAGAAAACATTAATAAACGAGAAAGACTATACAGACAAACACGTGACTTGTCGCACATTCTCAGGCACTATAGAGAAATACCCCCTTGCTCTTGCCGAAATTCGAACACCGTTCATATCAGGACGAGTATTGTGCGCTGTCCTAGAAATCCTGTCGCTGATATTATACTTGGGAACCTGCCCAACATACGACCGGTGCTCTGAAAAGGGAATCAGAGATTGGGAGCATAGAAACGGTATCCACCACCCAAACAGCGATTCTAAAGAGAAACACCATTCATGCTTGTCTCAATCTGCCAAAAGACCAAGGGAGACAACCAATGAAGTAATTCAGAAAGAATTCACCGAGGTGTACAATGCAGGGGCGGTCGAATCTGTAAGTGATACGACCAAATTAAAACCTCGAATTGAGGATGCTACCGATCTACCAAGTACCAGCCTGTAGATGTGCAACAACACACACAACACACGAATGCAATAACACGACAGACAACCCATAAAACCAACACCGGACCAACTGCAGGAGTCACTAGAAATTATATCACCAAACACTACCAACAACGAATTTTGGAGATGAACAGAAAGCAGATCCTACACTTTCACCATATTTTAATTAGTAGGACTTAAACCAAAATTAACTAAGAAAGCATCGTGGACATTTAGGCTACAGAACAATGTATTAACTAGATTATACACAACAAATCAGACCACGATACAGCAAATAGTGTTACCACAAGCACATATAGAGAAAGTACTAAAGCTAACCCACGACTCACCTTTCGGAGGCATATGGGGTACGAAAAACCTAGGGCTAGGGGCCACCCGTTTTTTTGGCCAAATGTTGCCAAGTTATAAAAACCTTTTTAGATCATGTAATATGTCAGAAACTGGTGAAAAAAGGGGAAAAAACCCTACGGCAGAAGTCCAATCAACTACAACTGCCTCGGGCTATTCCATGAAAAATGTTGAAACCATACTATGCTAGACAGGACATGACACGAGTGAGGACGCAGCGAACTGATGACAAAAAAGAAACGACAATTCCCAAATGAATGACACCTCGACAAATGAAGCATCGTTAACGACGCACTCTTTCGACACAAAAACGACGA